>JAVDPK010000155.1:363895-374261 GCA_034780415.1 Cichlasoma orientale | reverse complement strand
CCAGAGCTGCACAGTGACAGACAGGAAGAAAAAAGGGTTGTACTTCACAATGACTTCCAAGAAGCTACTGACAGTCTAACTGAAACTTTTAAAATATAGCAAGCGTGCTGGGTCACAATGCAGCCGGCGTGACAATCACAGACTGCAGCACGAAGGGGAGAGAGCACGACCGCAGCCGGCCAGTGTTCACTTAAAGAACAGATTTGTGATTTTTAAGTCTCAGAAAACCAAGAAAAGTAACACAGAACAGCGCCCGGACCATAAGTCCTTAAGAGCTAATCAGAAAACAGCGTGCTGACCGCAGGGACCCTCGGTGCAGTTCGGTGTGGACACAATGTGCCTTTCAGACTCTGATGCTCATGTAGTTGTTAGTCACAATGAAAGTAAAAAGGCTGCTGGGTTCATAATACCATGATTGTTTCAAAAACAAGCACATAATACAGATCGCATTGAGCAGTGAGTTTGATTCTGTACTTCTTTGATTTATTGTTTACGTAACTAAAACCTTTGTAATTTAATAAATTGAGACTTGCCTGCCCCCTATTACACAAAAGGTCCTCAATATGATTAAAGGTCACATGGAGTCTAATATCTACATGTATCTCAATCATCCGGTCTTTTTGTACTCTCTTTCAGATTCAGATGCATCGTCTACCCGTTCAAGCAAAAGCTGACCATATCCACAGCCACACTAATAATAGTTATCATCTGGGTTCTGGCCGTATCCATCATGTGTCCCTCTGGGGTGATGCTACAAGTGACCAAGGAGCAAAGCGTTCGTGTGCTGCTGGGCTACGACAACAAAACGATTCCTTTTTATTGGTGCAGAGAGAACTGGCCAAACCAAGACATGAGGAAGATTTACACCACAGTCCTGTTCGCTAACATCTACCTTGCCCCTCTCTCCCTCATTGTGATCATGTACGCCCGGATTGGAATCACGCTTTTCAAAACAGCTGTCCCAATGGGAGGAAAGCCGGGCCACGAGAACCGCCACACCGTGTCAAAGAAAAAGCAGCGGGTCATTAAAATGCTTCTAATAGTTGCTTTGCTCTTCATCCTGTCCTGGCTGCCGCTGTGGACTCTGATGATGTTGAGCGACTACGCCAGGCTGACCGAGCAGCAGTACAGGATCATCAACATTTACATCTACCCCTTTGCCCACTGGCTAGCCTTCTTCAACAGCAGCGTCAACCCCATCATCTACGGCTTCTTCAACGAGAATTTCCGCAGAGGCTTTCAAGCTGTGTTTAAGTTCAGCCTGTGCGCGGCTGAAGGGCAGCGGAGGAAAACCTACTCACACAGGCTGCAGGGGAACTCTGTGCTCCCTGCAAATAACGCGCAAACCTCCCTGGAACCCATTTCTCTCAACAGCTTGGAAAAGAACACTTCCAGGCGACTCAACCATGTGACTGAGCAGGATCTGGTCATGGAGGACCTGGAAAAGGCGTCCTGCAGCAGCGGCGGTGTGACCGCAGTGTCTATTTGACAGGCAGACGCTTTCTTGTTCGTGATGAGCAAAAGCGCTCAAATCTTAAATCCTCCGCTGTGCCTAGGAAACCACGAGGCTCACTTCAACAGCAGCGGATGGTTTGTGTGGAAATTTTCCAAAGAGATTTTAGTACTGCTGAAATTACAAAAATGTAAAACAGTCATAAAACTGTATGACTCAGCAAGTTACACATCAGTGTTTGCTGCTAAAATAAATACACATCGTTAAATGAGTAGTGTTAAAGGGAACCCTCCCTCTCACCTCTGAGGCACACAGCAGGACACACGGATGGATTGCAGCCGTCGAGGACGGGACCTAATGTTCCCGCTGTCCAGTGCAGAATTAGTTAGACTCGGTTGATGCTGCTTTGATAACAGACCACTGGCTTGCATACACGATGCACAGATGAGTGACAAATTAAAGAGAAAAAACAAACAAAGCTTTTGAGGTTCCGAGCCTTTCAGAAACTCTGTGGGAGGGACCAACACCCTCCTTTTAAAAGGCATTTCTGGTGTTCTGATGGAAGGAATGGTATATGATTCAGATTATTTTAGCGAGCCCTTTGCCCTTTGCCTTGTGGCCTGTCAACCTGGAAGACACCATCCTGATCACAAATATTAAAGAAAGAAAAAAAAAAGGTGCAAACTGCCAACAAAATGCCCCTGACAGCATAAAAGAGCCTCTCACAGGCTTGTGTTTGGCTGTCCTTTAATCTTTAATCTGTACCTTATAAAAATGTTATGTATAAATGTATAAAGATGCGTCAAACATGGCGCCGTGATACTTGCAGAGCAGATTTTCAAGATTCAATTTTTGTCCTTGTCGAGCGGCAAACTAGATGGAACAAAATTTCTCCCGGCATTCGTCTCCAGTATCAGTCTCTGCTGCTGAGGATCAAATGTTAAGCAACTTTCAGATCATGAAGATAAACTCCCACGTTGCAAGAATTATGCCACCTAAATTTTAAACAGCTTTATTAAATAAAACACAACATACATAAGATATAAAAGTAAAGGGCTCAAAAGACTTCAGGAAAGACGCGGAGGTTGATGCAGCAGTCTTAGTGATCGTGGTCTTTTATACCTACAGCTGTATTAATACTTGAGATCAAAGCGCTCAGAGGGCAGAACTTCATCAAAAAAAGATTTTTTTTATGCTGTTATATCATCACAGCATGCCACACTCATTTCAGAGAATGAGCCGTTTGAAACTATCAAAACTATCAAAATAATAACTTTAAAAAAACAACTTTTTATATAGCCCAATTTCATTAATGTAGACGATTAGAATCAACTTTTTTGTAACCCAGTTTGTAGCTGTTCCTATGGAAATGGTCCAGAAAGGTGACATCTTTACACTAAGAAAAGCAAACTTGTTTCAATCACTAAAATAAAAATGTATTAAAAAAATAGGATACTATAAAGCAGGAGCCTTTATCATCACAGTAGCCATTTTTAATCAAGTCTAAAACAATCTGTAGGTAGTTGTGAATGGTTGTCTGTGTCTCTGTATCAGCCCTGTGATGGATGGTGACCTGCAGAGGGTGTAGCCCACCTTGTGCCCTATGAGAGCCGGAATAAGCGGCTAAGAACATGGATGGATGGCCTACTCTGAAACAGAGTAGCTATAAAGCCATAAACAATACTGTGTGAAAGATCTTTGATCATTAAAGAGTAAAAAAAAAAAAAGGACGGTTTCAATTTGATTTTGACTGAAGTCCATCAGCAGATTAAGCAGAACAGGAAGCTAGCAGTGTTAGCTGTGAATATTGATCTAGAGTTTTATGAAAGCCACAGGGAGCCATTGGAGACGGGCAAAAGAGCAGCGTGTGGCACTGCAGCCTCGGGTTCGAGAGCCCTGCTGCAGCGGTGAAATAAAACTGATCCACTGCTGAATCTGTTGGAGTCTTTATTTTTGAGGATGTTACTTTGAAGTGAAGAGACGGTTATTGTTATTGACAGAATCAGGACAGATACGATTGGCCAACCGATATCAGGTGCAGGTGACACACAGATTAACACTATTTAGCTTCTTTATCGGCTCTATTTGAAGAGCAGAGAGGGGAAAACTGTGATTATCCACTTTTCAAATTTTATTCAGGATTTTATCCTAAAGTCTGCTCTGTAAACACGCACGTCAATGTGTAATTATGCTCATTATTTATACAGAAATATCTTCGTGAGCATTTTATGAATGTCCCATAAAAGTCTTTTCCTTCCTTTGATTTTTTAAATCTCTATGAACCCTCATGTGCGGCTGTCTTGCTGTAAATATGTTTTGATGACTTTGAAGCGATAACCTCAGTCAGTCAGTGCAACATGATTTTCAGGAAAATAGTTTCAGTCACTTTTTGTACTAAACGGCCTTTTTAAAATGACTGCTGTCAGACGCGTCTCTTCAGTTGGACCAATTTTGAAAATATTCATAGCAAAGATTATAACTCACAGAAAAGGAAAGCTATAATCAGCTAAAGAGTCTCCAGATCTTACACTATAAAAAAAGGTCCAGCTTGCAGAAAGCTGCATGAGCTGTGGCAGCTGTAATTCTAAAGCACCTTTAATACACAACACATTCAGGTTGCCAACATTTGGCTGCTTTGGTCTCAGAGTGCAGTTAAGTATTATAAGACTGAAAAAACTGAACATTACACAGTTTACTCTTTTCACTAACACAAATGTTGCTACTTGACAGGAAAGCTATGTGGACGTGTTCACTGAAGAGAGCACGTTTGCGTGACTGCGGCGCCACTTAATAATCACTCAGAAACTCAACTTTTATTAGTTGCTGCTTTTGGCGAAACCACCTGGGGATAAAGCCGACAGTGGGATGGCCGATTGTTGCTGCAGCGTCGGCTGTGAGGCTGTAATAAGTTGGAGTAGAGTTTAACATGATTTGCAGTCAGTGATCTGCTTTAAACACAGTCAACATTCCCAAGTGGTGAGCGCCTGCAGAGACGTTCATGGTTAGATAATGGCAGGACAGCTGCAGCAGGCGGTCACCCAGGAAGCCCCAAGCTTGCTGCATCACTAACAGAGATGCTGTATGCATACATGTGTCCACAGCTCAGCTGAATCGTTTATGCACGCTGAGCCCTTAAAGAAAAATTATATTCTACATACTGAACTACAATAATGTCAGTGAGCATGTCCAGGATCAGGTAGACGGAGGGTTTTTGTTAACGTTAAGCTGGACATTATTGAGCATTCACAAAAAGATGTTGAGTTTGATAAATATTAGATACACATACAAACAATATGCCATACAGTGTGGTAAAATTCAGTTTTAAAGTTCTGTTGTTGAGCTCTACAACCTGAGATGCTTTACGTTTCTTCATTTCACTCCAGTCTTTAGCTTTAGCGTGCATGTTTTAAAAAAAACAAAACGAAGCGTTTCCACACAGCAGGTTGGAGCTTGTTGCCTGCTGTGAGTAAGTGCACAGAGACGGCTGCCATCCCAGAGGAAAATAAATGGAACAGGTAATGCTAAAAAACTCTGACACTTGTCTCGGGCAGGCAAATTTACTCCTGACAAGGTGTCCACAAAAATCAATCACCACAGTCAAGAGACAGCCACGTGCATACACAAAGCAACCGAACTTCAGACGCCACAAAGACATTTTGCCACTTATTCAAGGGGCTGCATCCCTGCAGCTGACTGGTGGGCGGCCTCTGGCGCGGTGAGTCAATGTGAGGCTCAGAGGTGAAATCCATCCTTCAGCTTTTTCTGTAAAGTCCACAAACTCAGAAGCAGACTTGTAAAAAGTATAAAAGGAATGACTACGCATTCACAATCGAGCGCTCGAGAGTCACTGTCGCAAACAGATGTGCATGAGTAGACCAACACCAGATCTCACAACCTGCCATCTTCACAGTGTTTTAATATGGTGCCACACACGCTTGCCAGGCATTTTCTGACACCCACTAGCCTTTACACTGCAGTCACAGCTTTGGTCTTTGTGGTCACAACTTATCCTACCATGCAATGTAACTGCATCACATACACCTTGACATGTCTGGCTGTATGATGTGTTGGAACCTGTATTAGCGGTGATCCTTTGTAACCTCGATTTGACCCAACCCTGCTCACATGTCCTCACTTAATACTGCTCCTCAAATTCAGCTTAGTGCCGGATCCATTATACATGCCAAAAGAACACAATATCCTGTGTGCACTCTGAATTAAATTTGAAAAGAAAAAACAGTGCAAATGCAGGGAAAGAAACATACAGAGTATATCTGAGAATTGTTTTATAGGTTAACAGAGAATTAGGTACCAAACCGACGCAGCTCCAAACCATCAGAGAGCCTCACTGTGTTTTACACGTGGCTGCAGACACTCACTGCTGTACATCTCCTGACCTCCTCCATACGTACTGAAGACAGTTTGATCCAAACATTTCAAATTTGGATTCATCACTCCACGAGCCACTGATTTCAGTCCAGTTCCTGTGTAATGTGGCAGACCCCAGCCTTTCCTCGTTTCCTGACAGCCGCCCTTCCACTGAGACCATTTCTGATGAGGCTTCAGTGAGCAGCAGGTGGATCACTTAAAGGTCCAGATGCATCTTTCAGGTCCTGTCAGGTCTTTGCTGGATTTTTTTTTTTAGGCCTGCCACTAAAAAGTTGCCTGTTATGTGTAGACTCAACACTGGTTCATCTCGTAACTTAGGTTCCATTTTTGTGGTTGAATGATTCAGAGGTCAGCTTTAAGTGGCTTAAAAAAAACATTCCTCTGAAAATGGCCAGGTACAAGGACCGGACTCCAAAGGAGTGAAAACGCAGCAAATGTCCAGGAAAGGCTCTGAAAGAGCTTCAGAAAGCCTGGAGAGCTGTTACTCGAGTAAATCTGTCTCCTTGGAAGCAAAATACAAAAAAATTAGGGGTAGCTCAAGACTTTTGCACAGCACTGTAGTTTGGCTTAGATTAACCGAGATGGACCAAGTCCAAACCTGGATCCAAAGTCCAATTAGCAAATCCAATCTCTCCTATCCATGCTTACTTTAGTAATAAGCCACAGCACGAACACATTAAAAGGTCATCGCTACAATGAGGTATTTTTGTGTATTTACGCCCACGTTTTGCTACTGAGTCCAACCCCCCCCCCCAACCTTTTACAGCACCATTGCTGAGGCAATGGAACCCTGCTTTCTGGCTTAACATCTTATGGCTAAAGATTAATAAATCACCAATCATTTTAAATATAAAAGGAATAAAACCAAGATTCAGGTCACAGATTTAATGGCAACTCAAAGATTTCAAAACTTTTGACAATTAATACAAACACACCAGAGAATACTCACAACATTGGTGGTTCTAACTCAGCGTTAACCATCAGTCGTAGTGTTAGTTGAGCCAAAAATAGATTTTCTTTTTCAATTTTGCTGCATTTTTCCTTTTCTCATGTTTGTCGTGGTTTCAAGCAGAGATCCTGTTGATTTTATTCCTGCCGAAGACGTCAGGAGCGTCAACACGACGACACTGCTGATGCACACAACGCTCCAGCAGAGACGTTCAGCACAAACATGCGTGAAGCTCAGTTATTGAATGTAATGAATTCGTGCTTTTCGGTGCCTGTGGTTGAAAAAAAGAAACATGTAGGGATGAATTACTGTGAATTACTTTTCCTGTGATCGAGACTCTTGGTACCTTTGTGTAGTTTGCATGTCACTATTTTGTGCAGTAGCATGTGTGCTTTTTGTGTTTGCACCTACATGTGCTTAAATAATGTTGAACAAGATTTATTTAGTGGGACACAGATGTGGATTTTTTTTTTTAAAGAATGGAGATTGTAGGTTTTTATTGAGAGTGAGGAAATGAATGGTGTCCTATTTTAATTGTGAAGGGCTACTCATCAGATTATCTATTACCTCTGTGATTGTCAGCACAAAATAGAGGCAAGGTTTATAGTTAAGTTTCTAAAGTTTTAATGCCTCTAATTTGTGGCGTTAGCGGTAAAATAGTTTTCTTGTAATTTGCTACTGTGTATACTCGAGAGAGCAAGAATTTAATTACTAGATTCTAACAGCTGTGCCTCTGAAAAAGCCTGTAATGGAATAAAAATCAATCTACCACAAATCTCAGATATACACTCAGACACTTTATTAGGTACACCTGATCAGCTGGTTGTTAACACAAACATCTAATCAGCACGGTCGATGTAGCAAACGACCTCATAAATGGAAATGGATCATAATAACGTGATCCATTTATTCATTTCAGTTATAGCAGCTCGTCTTCACAGATGTGGCTGGTGTTGCAAACGCACCTCCCCATCCCAGCACGCTACTGCGGAAAAAAGGAGAAAACGTGATTAATCGATGGCTCACAGCTGTGCCAGCCAACCTCGCCTGGCACTGCCTCTCTGCTTCACCCCGCCCCTGCAGCTGAGCCACACCCTGCCAGGACGACCAGTTGAAGGTCGTTGAAGGTCGTTGGTGCCAGACGGGCTGGCCCGAGTGTTTCAGAAACTGCTGATCTGCTGGGTTTCAAACCTTCTCCAGGGCTTACAGAAAACCTTGATGCAGAAGCAGAAGAGCACACCAGGCACAGCCAAGAACAGGAAACCACAGTTACAACTGGCACAGACTCACCAGACTCAGACTCACCGGTCTGATGAGTCTCATTTTCTGTTGTAATATTAAGATGGAAGGGATATTTCCTTGGTACACTTTGGGGCCATTAACACCAGCTGAGCATCGTCTCCATGAGCATCGTTGTTGACCATATCCGTCCCTTTATGATCAAAGTGGACCCATCCTCTGATGGCTGCTTCCAGTCGCCGTGTCACAAAGTGCTTGAACGTGACGAGTTCTCTGTGCTCAAATGAGCTCCACAGTCATCACAACTCAGTCCAACGGGGCACCTTTGGGATGTGGTGGAAAGGGAGAGTCACATCATGGATGTGCAGCAGTGATGCGATGATGTCAATATGGACCAAAATCCCTGTGGAATGTTTCCAGCACCTTGGTGAATCTACTGGTCCAGCCCAGTACTAGCAAGGTGTACCTAATAAAGTGACAGGTAATTGTACTTTGGTATGCAGTGTTGGCCTAGTGACATGATTTGCATACTAGTCTGATATATAATTAAGTTACCAAAAAAAAATCAAAAAACAAAAAAAGCCAGAAGATTATATTTGTGACCTGCTGTGACACACGTGGCAAACTCACGAATTATTCCAGGAATTATTCCCGGCCTTATTGTGGTTTAACGAATGAGAGAGCAGCATTTTCTTATGCAGTCTGAACACAGTCCCACACTGGCTGCTATAGTGACTTCATGGCAGCCACTGTATTTGTGCTATATTTGTGCTGTCATACTTTGCTACCTGTGACATGAAATACTTGTGATGCTTAGCTGTGTAGGCTGAGACGGTCTGTGCTTGTGTTGCTGATGGTGAGGATGCTGAGAATTCACAGGAGCGGTGTATGTGCTCTGAATGGATTCGCGTACTTTTCCTGTTTTAAAAGGAAAAAGATCTGTGAATCTTGCTCCTTTGTATGATGCAAACTGTAGTAGTATTTATTTTTTAAAACAAATACAGGATTACTGTCAACTATTTTTTGAAGGCGTCTTTGAGAGAAGATGCAAATTTGTCCAAAATGGTTCATTATTCCCACAGTCTACAAACCTCTTTTCTCCCCGCACTCTTGTCCCGTTTTCTCGCCAAAAGTATGTCTCACTACAGGGAACATTTTGTTCTATGAAATTACCAACAAACATGGCCTAAAAACTGGGGGCAGTCATGACTTTGTGTTCTTCTAATACTCCCAAAAAAAGATAAAAAAAAAAAAAAGAATAGTGAGTGATTTTGGACAGAATCTCTGTTGAGTTCTTCTCCAGTTTCTTTTTGCTCTGTTTTGAAAGGGCGACGCTCGCCTTCTGTCTCTGTTCCGTGTGCTCAGTGACCAGAAAAAGAGACTCTGCTCTGTTCCACCTGGAACCACCCAGAGAGTGAGGAGGCTTTCAGTCATCCCCGTGTTCACACCGTTAGAGATGCATCATTTCCACGATTAGGTGAACCAAGTGAACGCCTCCAAGGTTCGTCCCACATTGGCAGAAAATACTGTCCTTAAACTAATACATCAGAATAATAATATCAGAAAATCTCTTCTTCACAGGGCAGTAGTTTCATTGCTCTCATCACTGAGTGGATTTTCCCTTAAGGACTTTTGTTTTCATAATTTTGTATGTAGACTATTGAAATCAGTGGGGGGAAAGTTGTGGTTGTGTGTGTGTGCTTTTAAAATTGTTGAGCTTTTTTCTTGCCTTTTTCTTGTGTGTGTGTGTGTTTTTTAATTAAGATTTATTTCAACATGCCCGACCCGTGCGAGGGTATATCTGTGTTTTTGTGAGCAGCAAAATGTCCAAATGGTCATGAATAAAAATATTAGTACGTACAAACATCTCTTGCAAATTTATTTCCAACTGCATATTACACACTACATATTAAACACATTAACTACAGAAATTCACATTACCATTCAGAGACCAGCTGGAACTTCATATACTGGAAGAAGTTCAGGAATTCCTCCTTAAACAACGATGTCGTTGCTGCAGGATGGAGTGAAACACACAGGCACCTTGCATCTGTGTACAGCTGTGGTCATACGTTTACACACACACACACACACACACACACACACTCATGAGTGTGAATGTCACGGGAATTTTGGTTCTTTTAATGATTTCTTTGAACTGTTCGGGTTCCAGGATTGCACAGCACACATCTTTAATGACTTTAAAAATTATTGGCTGCACAAGTTTGCATTTATTTAAGATTTTCTCCAATCCACACAGGGTCAAAAGTATACACACACAGGCCCTCATATCTACCTCCGGGGGGGGGGGGGGGGGGGGGGGGGGGGGGGGGGGG
>JAVDPK010000155.1:332968-347486 GCA_034780415.1 Cichlasoma orientale | reverse complement strand
CTGTGTCATCTTTTATTTTCTTTATTTCAGCTATCCGTAAAGCTGCTCACGGGCGCTGTGACCCGGTACCCGTTACACCACCACAGACTGATAGAACATCTTCAGCATTTTACTGCAGATGTCAATAGATCTTAGTCTTCTTAACAAAAAGAGACGCTCTGCCCCTTTTTGTATAGTTCGTCTGTACTCAGGGGCCAGTCTAGTTTGTTATCTAGGTGGAATTAATGTCCCAGAAACACAGTGGCCTTTCTGTCAGGCAGTCTGTGATCCAAGAACCAAAGGAAGAATCTACACCCATCTCTGTGAGCTTGTCTTTGAGTATATTTGGTTGGATGGTATTGAAAGCACTTGAAAAATCAAAGAACATAACTCTCACATAAGTGCCAGATTCGTCCAGATGGGCTCGGGCTCAGTGAAGCATAAACAGCATCATTTACTCTGATGTGTTGTGTGCAAACTGCAGGGGGTCGAGTTTGTCTTTGACCTCAAGTCTCAGTAGGTGTAGAATCGGCCGGTCCAAGGGTTTCATGATGTGTAATGTAAGGGGCACTGGTCTGTAGTCATTTACTTCAGCTGGACACTTTATTTATGGTACTGGTACAATACAGATGTCTTCCACAGTGCCGGCACCGCCACAGCTCAGGTTAAAGATCCTATGGACCGTCCTTAGGCAGCCTTGGACACACACCATCAGGGCCAGCAGCCTTCCCACAGCTCCAGTCTGACCCCTGTCTCTGTGACAGACAAGGAAGGAGGAACAAGTGTGAGGGGGAAGTAGCTGCCACATCCAAGGAGATAGGGTAGCTGTGGTGGAGATGCACACATGTGGAGGAGAAGACTGAGTAGCAGTGAAGATGCCCACATGCTGAGTAGAATAAGGAGAAGAAGACTGATGAGCAGCAGTGGAGTTGGGTGCAACAGCTGAGTCAAATCTATTGAAGAACTGATTGACTTCATCAGCTCTTTCCACATCACCCATAAGTGGCTGTCGTTTCATTTCGTTGTAACCAGAGATGGTGTTGATTTCTCTCCACACCTCATGAATGTGGCTGTACAGTAGATTCCTTTCTATCTCCTTTTTGTGTTCCACTTTTGCCATCTCTCCTTCAGCTCATGTTGCATCTGTTTGAGCCGTTCTTGAAAAACCACCTTTTTGTGTTTGAGGATTGCCTCCACGATTGCAGTCAACTGAATTCTGTTTTCTTATCTCTCCCAATTCAAGTGCGTAGTCCAAGCTACGGGGGCTGCTGTAGGACAAATGTGTTTTTGTCAGCCAAGAGCGATCAAACACACTCAGTTTAGATTGTAGCCCACAGACGGCTGACATGTTTCTTCTACTGTTTGTGTACAAAACATTTTTTCGCACATTTTATTTTAACATATTTGAACAATATCAAATAAAACAGGAATAAAAAACAGATATGTGTCAATTAAATATTTTGTGATATTTTACCTTTTTACCCCTGAGTCACCTCAAAAACTCTGGCCTCCATCTGTTCATCTGTAGCGAGCGTAGGCTGTGAAAGGAGTCCGATACGGCTCACTGAGTCAGTGACGCTCACTTCTGTCTGATCACAGCGATGCTGAGCTGAGTTGTCGAGGAGATTCCGAACTTTTCTGTCAGTAAGCGCTGCTGTTTTTGCTGCTGTTAGCCAGCGTTAGTGAAACTGTCCTTGAGGCTGATGTAACAGACTCGGACACTTAGCGAATAAACTCTTATAAGATGTGAGAATGCAATCAAACTGCTTATCAGAGGGAACGTGTGATTTTTAGGACCCTCGAGACTAGCTGGCATGATATTAGCTTATAAGCAGCTGTTGTTGTTGTTTAGCCGGCTCTTATCAGCTGTCCGGAGACAGGAGATGAGGCTTGAATTGAGGAGGGAGAGGGTGACGTTTTATCCAGATGCCGGTCGCATTGTCTCTTTCCTTCACGTTTTCACTTGTTTGGTTGAGGGGACCCTGCTCAGATTCTAATTCATGCCTGCACCTTCAGACTCAAGACATGAAGGCTCATGCCTATGTTTTATCATGTCCCTTCACAGCAGGCATCAGCCTTTGGTGGATTTGCGTATGTGGCCGGTCTCTAGCCACATACGTAAAACATGATTAGGCGAAATGGTGATGTCCATCTCGACCACTGTGTCCAAGATGGCAGCGCAATGTCTTCCCCAAACCGGCGCCTGCTCCTATTTTAATGAATTAATTCTACATTTATGAGAAGGAATTAGTTTATTGGAAGATGTAATTACACACTGATCAGTGTATATTTATGACTACAATTTTCTTTTTTCTAATAAATAACCTCCAAAATGACTGCAACTTTAAAGATTTGCTGCAAAGGGATTTATGGATTTCATTATAATCAACATAATCAATATCTAAAAGCATCTGGCCGTCTATGAAACATAATGTTGGCAAGCTGACTGTACAGACCCACACATGCAGCTCACACACTGATAAGAAAGAGCTCTGCTCGGAGCGCGGGGGCGGGGCTTGTAGAGTCTGGTAAGCATATCGAGCCTGAACTTTGAACACTTTTATAAATCTTAAACTCACAGACGTCCCTGCAGGCGTTTGTCTAAAGACAGTAATTTATGCAGGAGTCATTTTCTTGTCCTATTTTTAATCTCTGCATGGAATGGCTTTTCAAATCAAAATAAGGGTC
This sequence comes from Cichlasoma orientale, assembly GCA_034780415.1. Taxonomy (NCBI): domain Eukaryota; kingdom Metazoa; phylum Chordata; class Actinopteri; order Cichliformes; family Cichlidae; genus Cichlasoma; species Cichlasoma orientale. The sequence goes on along the minus strand of JAVDPK010000155.1, from coordinate 344,819 downwards.
CAACATTATCAGCTTTGAGTCCATTTTCACTGGAGGGAAACTGTCCCCTCTGCAACATGCAGAGCAGAGAAAAAGAGAGAGAGAGAGCTGTCAGCTCGTTCTTTCAGCAAACAAAGAAGAATCAGTCGTCAGCCAAATCACAGATGTTTCACCGCACACAAATGATCATTATTGTGCCAAGATTTTGTCAGAAACGCTCGCATTTCTTCCAAACCGAGCGATCTTGCAAACAATTTTGGCACACTTGTTCCTTATTTAGACAAACGCGCACAATTGGACCCTGTGACATGCAAATGTTTGCTCAGCTTGTGCCCACGTGGCTGCCTGCCACTGGGACGGACTGTTGCAGCGCACGCTGCAGAAGTTGTTGATACAAAACTATCTGTTCTGAATGGATCTATGCTGTTACGGCAACAACAGTCACATCCTCTGTCAACATTTCTTTCTCTTTATGAGGCAGCTCCTGTCTGTGCACCTGATTTCACACCAGTGATTTGTTGCCCACTATGCCTGTGACAAAATCCGATCATGAGCCATGTTCACAGCAGCTTTATTGATACAAAAAGAGTAAACAAACACAGGTGTTACACACTAATTAAATAGTAACACTGCGTTTACCTGCTGTGAACCGGGCCTACTGTTAGCTGTCTTTAATCTTTTTGTCTGCATCATGCCAAACATCTGGGCTCTGCTCCAGCAAGTTCAACAAACTGAGTTTAAAATTTAACTCTGAGTTGATCAACTCTGAGTTTCCTGTTCCAGAAAGACTCATCGATCAACCCTGAGCGTGCTCACCCCGAGTTAAGCACGTGTGTAAGTAGAGAAAGAAAGTAGCATCCAGTAAATCTTTCAGATCAGCCGACTGACACCAGCTGCAGCTGGGCTGATTATAAATCCATGACGTAATCGCTGTCTCTGCCCTTAAATAGCTGATGTTACAAAAACTAACTGGGATTTCAGTGCTTGTAAAGTTTTACACACCATAAACAATTTTATTAGCCAGAAAAGACCGAAAGCATTTCCTTTCTTTTTTTGTCTTATTTTCTTATGATAATCAAGGGGGATACTTGAGCAGATGGATAATCTGGACTTTTTACTGAAGCTGAATGGAGCCGACAAGCTGATGCGACAGCCAGTGAAAATAAAGTCTGCGATGTCAAGAAGTCAGAAAAGAGGAAGTCACAGGCTGGTGGCTGCTCTGTAGGCTTCTGTCACATTCCTGCAGCACCATCAAAAGCAGCCACCAAGTGCAAAGCAGTTTACAGTGAGTCAGCTGACAGGCTCCCATCAGTAATGCACAGTTCCTACCGCCTGCTGAAAAAGCAACACAATGAAATTATGAAATGAAGCTGCTTTTTGTGGAGAGCCTCATAAAAATGATTAATTAGAAGGGAAGTCATGGAAAAGGCTGCTATTAATTTAATGTATTCTTCTGTTCAGTCTGCCATGTCAGACTAATTAACTTGGAGCCAGAGTGGCTCTTGTGTTCTCTGGTTTAATACACATGACCCCCACATCCTCCCAGTTGCCCACCTTTTCCCTCATTTTGTCATGCAGCACTGTGAGAGGCAGGAAGGGTCCGTGCCTGTGCCTGCAGCGCGTCATCTTCCATAATTTTGGCTCTTGTGTTTGTGGGCTAGAGCTCAGAGACCTACGTGCACAAAGAGATGCAAATAGTTGAAACTGCACCTTTCTTAGTGTTTGGGAAGGAAATGTGCAAGCAGATCAACTTCAATGCATCTTGGCGCTGATTCTCCGAGTTTCTGGACCTCTGCTGAAGCCAGATGTTTGTGCAAAATCTTCCACAGGTGTTCATTTTGATTGAGATGTGGTCATTTTCAGCTCATCAAACCATTCACTGACCCCTCGTAACCTCTGGATGGGGGCATCACTTCCATCAAGATAGAAATGTTTCATCATAAGATGACTGTGGCTCATCTTGTGGTCACTCAGCGCAGTGATTGTTGTGATTTGCCTGTAAGGCGATACGTGTCCCCAAAGCAAAGCAGAAGCAGCCCCAGCCTGTTATTATCAGGACCAAGAGCTCAGGTTTCTCCTTCACCCATGTGTACTTCCCATATATTTGGCAGTTCCTTCTAAAAATAATGCCTTATTGAAAATTCATTATGTAATTACTAATTCATTTGAGGCAAGCCAGAACAGAGCGTCCACACACCACAAAAGTATTTGGACTAGAACAATGAATGGCAAATAATGGAGATCCCGTGTGAATGGTTGAATTCTCATCCAGGAGATTTATGCACTGGTTATGTTGTTGTCCTACTAGCTTTATCCTTTATATTGATACACAGCAAAACTATTGAGTATTTAGTGAGTTTATATTGTGTCCTATAATTATGCCCAATATAACTTAGAAATAACCACTTTGTCAATTTCCTTGGTATTTCATACGCCACCACCAATGATTCAATAATAAAAATAAACTGCAGAGCCTTCTATGATGCTTATATACAGTCATAAAGGTTTTCACAGAATTATATGCAGTCCTGGGAAAAGTGAAGTACATCAGAATTAAGAGGGGAAATATGAGCCAGGTGCTGCTAATCAAATACTCTCGATTAATTGATCATCAGCAAGTGTAACCACCTGTCGAGGTTACAGAAGGTTTCAAATGCAGCACACATGTTTGACGGTTTTAATGAACAGGATTAATAGCAGCTTGTTCTCGGGCAGGTTTACAGGCTGCAGCATTACTCAGGCAGCTCTCCGTCAGGTACGCCGGTGGCTCACAGGTTTCCACTCGTGCAGATCGACAGTCTGACAGGGGGGGGGGGGGGTTTAAGTGCTGCACTGACTGAAGATGGAGAACAGGTGTGCCTGCTGGAAACTTCTTGAGATTATTCCCACCACTGCAAGAGATTGATTAATGCCACACACACACACACACACACACACACACACACACACACACACAATGACAGACAGGAGGGAGATAAGAGACGGCAGGTCTACACCTTCACATTCAGGTGTGTGTTAACGCATGGCCGGTATCTTCCCAGGACTGAACATCCTGGAGAGGGTTGCCAGGAGAAACTCGCCTTTCTCTAAAAACAACATCACAGCACCACGTTTAGCAAAAACCAAACACAGAATATCAGCACAAACAGGACCTGGGCACCTTGCAGTGATTGAGTTGACCATGAACTCCTTTGTATACCAAAGTATTCACATGTGAGGCCATCTGTCCCACAGCTAAAGCTTGGACCAAACTGAGTCATGCAACAGGACAATGAACACAGAGAATCACGGTGCTGCAGTGGCCCAGTCCAAACCTCAGCCTGACTCAAATGCTGTGGTGGGAGTGTGAGAGAGCTGTGCACAAACGAATGACTGCAAACCTCAATGACCTGAAGCAATGCAAACGTTTGCACATGCAGAGGCCTGGTTATAATGCTGAAGCATTAAGCAGCCTTAAAACCACTGACAGCTGATGCTAACATTGATCATCTCATTACAGAAAATCCCTGATCCTTTTTTTCAGGGCCCCAAAGCCGGCCTCCTAATCCAGTAAAGTATAAATAGAATACGCCGGAACAACTTTCCAGTCCTGGGCAACACAGTATGTTCCCAGAGGTCCTGTGTCCATTCCTCCATGGGTCAGAGGTGTTTTAGGGGAGAACAGGGACCTATAAAATAGTAGGCAGGTGGTCTTAAAGTTATGGCTGATCAGTGTATGTGGGTAAGGTAAGAAACTGAAGTATTAACAGACTGATTTTCTATTGATTTGGGTTTGGACTGACACCAGGAGAATATTATTTAATGATAGAGCTGGTCACTAACATTTCTGAAATGAGCCCCTGAGAGCCAAATAAAGGCCAAACCTTGTTTCAAATGTTAAGCTCTGGAATTACTGTTTATAAATCAATAAATGCTTTTTTAAGACTTAATTATTGCAGCTAATGTCAATTTCTCTTTTCAAAAGGAGGGAATGATTGTGCTATATTATTGCACAATATTAAACAGGAATAAAGGCTTTTCATTGTTTCCATGTTTCAAGCCAAACACTCGGCTGCTATGATCTGCTGTGTGAAACCTGTATTTTCACCTCAAATACAGCTGCACTTCTATGAACACACATCGCAAATTACACAGAAGCCACATGGGAGACAAATATTTGCATACATGACATAATACTGACTGAAACAGGTTGTATTTGTGGCTCAGTGACAGCTTTTATGCTTGCTGGAGGTCTTCACCACTTACTCCATTGAATGTCCAGGAGAAACACTTTGCCGGGCAAAACATGCAAAAGGCGCTGACAACAGCTACACAAACAGGAGAGCGGCACTCACAGAAACTGGGCAGAAAATCGATCGAAACCCTCGGAGCACAGCTCGCACTGGGAGGTCGTATTTACAGGTGTCAGTGAACGCAGCTTATTTTCTACATATTTGCCCATTTCCACCATGACTGTCAGCATTATTTATGCTACACTTCTTGGCATTAGCAAATTCACCAAGGAGATGAAATCTAACCATAAACTGACCATGCAAGTGTTACAGAATGTCTCCGAGACCGTCGCATTCCACTGTGCATTACAGCTCCATTGTTAACAAAAACTATTGAAATACGTGATTCACATGTAGGGAATCTTCCTGCACAGCAGAATATAGTCAGTGCCTGCATATGATTTATTTAACAGTGTTTGAGAAACATTTGCTAAATGCTATAGTTCCAACCATTTTAGCAAATTATTTTAAAAGAATTGTGAGCTCTTAAACTATAGAATAATATCAGGTTTATCCTTTAAAGTGTTAAATCTTTTCTGGTTATCTTCATCTTCCTTCTGTGTGAATGCGTCATGCTGTGCAGCAGGCAGACCTGGACCCAAATGCATGACTCTGGAGACAGGACATAAACTCAAAGAGACAGCTTGAATGCTGGACTCTCTTCAAAAATGCAAAATACAAAAAAAGAAGAAAAAAAAGAAGAAAGAAAGCAGGACTAGAGCCAGGAATGTGAACCTCAGTGTCAAAATTAAATGGAACGAGGGCGCACACAGCATGAGGGACAAATGAAAAAAAGGGCAACAATAAATACACACCAGGTAACGAGGGGAGAGGAAACAGGAGGGAGCACAGCTGGGGTTAATCACTGAAGACGAGACAAGGGAAGTAGAACTAAACACAAAACAGAGAGACAAGACACCGCCAAAATAAAACAGGAAAAACTGGACACGGGAACAGGAATGTGGACTTGACACAGAACACAGGAAGGCAGGAACACTGAGGGAATATAATGAACAGAGTGATTCAAACGAAATGAAAACACAACAGTGAAACAATAAACTGAGTGAAAGGGAAGGTTTACAAAACAGTAGTGAGACCTGCTATGATGTATCATTTGGAGATGATGGGGAGTGACTGGGATCGACAGGCTTAGTAACGAGTATATCGCTCTTTGGAGACAAAGTTAGAGAGTAAAGGCTGAGATAGTATGGACATGTTCAAAGAAGTGGACACACTGGACAAAGGATGTTGACTATGGAGCTGTGAGGTAGTAGAGAAAGAGAAAGATCACAGAGCAGAGTCCAGCTTCAAATTCCTGGAGATCCACATCTCGCAGGACCTCACCTGGACGACTAACTGCTCCAGCCTGGCCAAGAAGGCTCACCATCGCCTGTTCTTCCCGAGGACTGAAGAAAAACCACCTCTCTTCAGACATCCCGGTGAAACTCTACTGCTGCACCAGTAAGAGCATCCTAACCAGCTGTGTTACCGTCTGGTACGGGAACTGCTCTGTCTCGGATCGGAAAGTGTTGCAGAAGGTGGTGAAACCCGCTGAGGGCATCGCCGGAGCCTCACCTCCTCCTGTTAGAGACGTCTACAGGAAGTGTCGTCTCAGGAAAGCAATAAATGTCACAAAAGATGCACCTTTGTTTAAATGAGCATTTCATTTTTTTAAAAACATGCACATATTTGTGCACTCTTGTCCAGCACGTTGTCTATCTCGGTATAAAGAATGGAAAAAGGGAGAAAAACATTCCAGCTTTTCCAAATGTCTGTTCAGACAAGATAACATAAAACAAACTGAAGGATCTCTAAAATTTATTTTGGGTGTATTTTTGATTTTTTTTTTTTTTTTGGCCAAATCAGTAAATTATTTTTCTTTTTTCCTTCCTCATGCTAAACGAACTGCCTCTGAACTGTACCTGTTGCTGTACTTGTGAAAGAGGAAATCTGCTCTCTGCAAAAATTGTGAATAATTCTGTTTCTAAAAATGTCACACAGTTAAGGAGGAAGGTGGCGGATGTGACCAAAACAATTTCTAATCTGGCTGGCTTTTATTTTGAAATGTTAAAAGGAAAACCTGTTACTGGCACATAAAAGAAATCAATTGATTAAATGATGATTAAACCCATTCTGCCATGGTCCTTTTGACCCAGTGTGTTTTGTTTTTGATTTATTCCGTCTGTTCTGGGTTTCTTTTGTTGTGGGTTCTGGTTATGTTTTGATTTTCTAGTCCCTTGTGTTTTCCTGGTGTTCAAAGTCTAGTCTGCATCTTTGTTCCCTCATTTGACTTCCTGTTTTATTTTGATAGTCATCTGGTCCCTGTGTGTTGTGTTCAGTTTTGCTTCCCCTTTGGTTCACCTGTGTTCCCAGCTGTTTCCCCTCCCCTCATCAGCCCTCTTGTGTATTTAAGTCCTGTGTGTTCTCTGCCTGTTGTCGTGTCCTTGTCTGGGCCGTATTCATGTCATTGTCTAAGTCGTCGGTCTTAGTTCCTTGCTGCATGCCTTGGATTATGTTTTCTGCCTGCCTCTTCAGCACACTCAAATAAAGCTGAGTTTAAGTTTTACCTTTAGCTTTTTTGTTTTTTCCAGAACTGCAGCCATAAAGACAGACCTTACACAGACTGCAAGGCCCTGTGCTGTTTGGGCTTTTTATACATTATTACTACATACCAGCAATATACTTTTTCTGCATCACTTCGCTTCCCAGAAGGAAAAGCAATGGTGGAGAAAGCCAAAGGCAAGAACGCAGAACAGTTAATTATATCTTTTATTGCTATGTGCTCCCCATTACAACAAACAGCATCAGTAGTGTACACTTCAATCTACACAAATACATAGTAAAGCAAATAGAACAGAGTGACTTGCGCTCATGACGATCCAATACGTCAATGCATGGAAAGCACAGGGGTATTGATACAGTACATGGAAGATCCTATGCAATAATAGCTGTCTGCGGCTCAGGGATTGTCAGAGTAACATCTACAGCTATCCTATTTCTCATTACAAGCTCTCTATAGCATTAGCAGCAGTGTTTATAGGCAGCAAGTAAATGATGTGTAAAGAACTGGGGAGAAAAATGACAATACTGACAACTACAAACAGCATAAAACAGCTTTGCCGATTCCTACTACGCTAGTTTTATTGGTTAAAATAAAGCACCTGTCTGGTCAGTTCATGCTGCTGTGTTGCAACAACTCAACGTCTACAAAACAGCTGTGAAAAAACAGCTTTCTGACGAGTAAAACATCTCAAAATTGAGCATGTATATTTACATCTAATTGTTTGCAAAAAACAATGTCATTTCTAGTCTACCATGTTTGTTAAAACGCACAAATCTGCTTCCAATCTGAAAATATGGTTGAAGAAAGAGGTGATCAGTTTTCAATGGTTTCTCCGTGGCAGCTCACCGACTAGCTGCTGCACATACTGGAACAACAAAGCAGAACCCTTAACTTTCAATAAATATTCATGCACTCAATGCTATATACACGTTTTATACATTGGCACACAGGAGTGAGTGTGGATAGTTGCAAGCTATTTGCTGAAAACACAAAACTGTGCCTTTGCTATTGCAGTCAGATGCATGGTGGTTGCAAGGAAATCCTTTTTTTTTTTTTTTTAATAAATAGCTTTCCGTCTCGAAACCCTTTTTCCACCATAAAAAAGCCATTTATAAAATACTTTGGAAAAAGAAATATGTTCCATTTACAGTAAGAGTCTTTTCAAGATTCCAGCTTATTGTGCTTACAGTTAGGCTTTACTCCTGCAAACATAAAATGTACCAGAGAACCCGACTGATTATGACAGCATGCAATGAGCTCTAAGGGCCATAAAGCAATTTTATTGAATTAAAACTGAATGACATAACTCTATACTGGCACACCGTGAAAGGGTTGATCAATCTGCCAAGCTCACTACTCACAGCTCCACACACTGCATTAGCTCTCATCAGAAAGCTAAGAGCACCGCTGGCAGAGAGCCGAAGAAACAGCTGGAGGTGAAGAGAGTCAGACTGTAGCAGTCGGAGATGGTGGAGACTCCTGAGCTAAAATAAGAGAAAGTATTCAACTTCACTGCACGGGCAGAATTCACTGGGATGCTCTGATGCTACTTAATGTGTTTGTTTTAGAGTCTGTCTGGTCCCTAGTGGTCAAAATGCATCTAATGCAGCTTTAGGTATCTGAAATCTAATTATTAGGCTCACCTGTGAAATCCAATCCTATCAGTTCTTCATTCACGAATCATTTACACTTTCAGTTTTTGCTGACATTGTTAAAAAGGTGCCAAATTTACTCCTTGCAGTCTCAGTGCGTAGGCTACATAAATTGCTTCTTTTCAAATCGAATGCAGTTCAGTGGCCCACGCCGTCGCTCTCTGTGACTTCAGTAACAAACTTTAAGAAGTTTCACCTCTTTTACAGCGTAAGCAGAAACCGAAAGCTTCACTTTAAGGTGGCACCGCATCGCTTTTCACAGGTGGACCCAGCACAGAGGCAAGTGGGTTTATAGAAAGTCTAATAAAAAGTGACACTAAAGTATAAGCAAAAATGCATTTTACATGTACTGTGAATGATTTTAGTCTTTTCACCTGCAGAGTGCTGTACGGTCTCCTTTATACAGCATAAATACTGGGAGGGGTTGACGAATACTGCATGCCCCTTAGTTACTTCCCTTCTTTGACCTTTGAGCAAAAACTTTCACTAAAATGTCTGCAGAAAAGAAAAAAGATGGGACGAATTTAAATATGGCTCTCAGGCTATTGTAGCAGAGCGGCCGGGGCTAACATCACAACTGCTCTCACAAGTCTGTGTGCAAGGAAAACAACACAAAAACAGGATGAACACAGTGAGCTTCATTGGTGCTGACAGGAAGATGTTTTATCTTTACACAGCGCCGGGCGGGCTTTCAGCGTTTATGAAAACTAGCTTAACTGCTTCTTGCCATTAGCTTCATTTGTTTTTAATCACACAGACACAGAATGGTGTCAATCATCTCATCTGACTCTCAACAAGCAACGGCACGAGTACATTTGCCCTTCGAGTTTCCTTTAAACTGTAAGTCACCGAGAAAAACCGGATGATATATCTGGCAAAGGTAAACATGGAGCATCATCAGTGTTAGAATTAATTAAAGGGGTGATTTGGGAGCATAGCGGTTTCTTAAAATAATACTGATATTTTCATGCACAGCATTTATAGGAAGCTTTATAAATACCCATTTCCATAGAGCGCCACTTGGCAGCAACTCGAGGATGTGAGAAAAAAAAATCCCCCGATGGTTTTTAACGATACCTGTCCGGGTCATATTCACTTAAAGTACGGTATTTGATCTTTGAATCAGATACTGTGAAGTCACGAGCGCTGAGACGAGTGTATATCAGCGCTGAGACGAGTGTATATCAGCGCTGAGACGAGTGTATATCAGCGCTGAGACGAGTGTATATCAGCGGAGCTTTAAAGTTCGATAAAGGCAAGAAAAATGGCAGTTTGTAAACATTCAAATATCGGGGATTTTCAGGCGCATCGGATGATGTTCGTGAACTTGAGAACTATTTGTGAATTATTTTTAACTTTAAAAATGTGCCAAACTCTGGCATCTACCTCAAAGGTCACAAAGTAGAGATCAGATATGGAGGCGTCCGGTTAATACCTAGATTAAACCGGAGCATTCGATGTTAGTGAAATGCATCACACAGCTGAGATTTATCCAAAGACAAATAACGTGGCAAACGCGGCCTTCAGTTTTTAAATGATTAGAAATGCAACAGGTGTTCTCACCAATTCCTGCACTCATTTCTGGATGCGTTCCACTAAATCTTCACCGCGATGTCTGCACCTGCTGACATTTGCTCTCTTGCTGGGCCGTGATTTATTAAATAACGAAACCACACAAGCAGGTCAGCCCGGAGGGGAAATGCAGGCACCTTCCTGCGCCTGCTATCTCAGGTTTGACTGTGTATGTGGCATTAGGCAAATCCCTAATATTCGCCTAAAAAAGTGAAGATTGTGTTGAAATGAAGCTGCTGTCAGACACCATGAATCTTGGAGTCAGAGGTGAATTATGAGCTGTCCTTTGGCTGTTTTCTATCCCTGAAATTATTCACTATGAACTTAATTTAGCTTTTCATTTGACACGGATGAAAACTCCCTTTGGATCATGTGCCCTATACCTTGAAATGATTCAATAATCTTTCATATTAATATAAGGCAAAGTAGCATGGCTGTTTCAGCCTAAGTAGTCTGGAGCTCACTGCAGGTGGTTAAAATATTTGAGTCCATATTGGGGGCGAATGGGGAAGGGAAATTCTTACAAAGTGAACCAGCACTTTTCTTTCTCTCTCTGTGGTGTTTTTGGTGTGAGAAGACTCAGGATGAAGCTGGAATATCTACTGTACATTAAGAGTCCTAAAGGGAAAAGGTGTCACTTTCATCGCTCCACTTCTGCCACAGGCTGCCGACTATCCAAGCTGCTTGACCTCTGACCTTCAGTAGGACCAGTCTGGGGAGATGACGCCACGGCGGAAAGCTTCCTGCTAGTGAGATCCGCGTGCCGTGGGACCCGCCTTGGTGCTGTGGTGCTCTTTGATGGGGTTTTCTTAACCGGAGCAGGCGTGGTGACGTGTTTGGCTGCACTGCCTGATGTGGCGGATCCTTTGCCCGAGCCTTGTTTACCACCGCGAGTGCCGTTGGCTGCTATTGAGGCCGTTAATGTCTCGAGCAGCTGTGAGGCTGACCCGAAACGAATGTGTTCCACTGTCTCAGCTGCCTCCGAGAACATGGACAGGGCTCCAGTACGTTTATTGCAGGAGTCGCAGCACAGCTTGTTGTAGCCTGGAATGGAGCAGTATCTTGCTAATACCTCCATTTGGCAGAAGATGGACTTGTCCCCATTACACGGCTCATCTGCAATTCAAAGAGCACATAGTGTAAGCTCGATGGAGCGACAAAACTCTGAAAAGCTGATTTAGGTGGCCTTGGAAAGAGATCAAAAAGGCAAAGTGGAAAGGGGAGCTATAGGAAGACACGGTTTTTAATCCGAGACTGACGGTGCTGAAATGCACAGTTTAGTACTGTAGTACATCCAGCATGATAATGCTCATTTTGTTGTGCTTAGACGGGAGCTGTGACCCACTTCCCTTTCCTACTCCGCAAACCAATTCCAAGCACGTTTGTGTCGGCTCCAGTTTGTCCACCTCGCTACAATTTTATTCGAGTCACACTCGGCTTTTATTTCTCAAGTAAACTGCTGAGGTTTGAAAAACCCAGAGTGCTGCTTAACAGGACTCACAGCTGCCCTGAAGCTACTTCCAGAGACCTCAATGACTTCTAATTGTATGCATAAAAATGTCTGCAGTATAATAAGAGATTTTTTACCTTGTTTAATATTTTGCAGCCGAATATGGAATTGCTACCGTTTGATATACACATATATATACACACACACACACACACACACACATACACACACACACACATATACACACACACACACACATATATATATATATATATATACACACACACTATGGAATGCCGTTTAGGAAAATATTATATATATATTAAAATAAGAGTCTGAATATATTGAATGAAACTTGAATATA
>JAVDPK010000155.1:292422-322474 GCA_034780415.1 Cichlasoma orientale | reverse complement strand
CCAAGGTAATGCCATCCAGAGTAAGTATCTGGTTAGACACCATGTTTCTAAGATTTGTGGGGCCGAGCACAAGAACTGGTGATGATCAGTCAGCTGTTTTACAACTACTCAGCGTAACGGCTACATGCAGCAGAGCTGTGCCATCACCCCACAGGCTGTTTTTCACTTACATGATCACGTCTTTACAGCAGCTGTGATCTATTCTGACCAAAGTCATTGTCAAGTCACACTGAAAGGGTGGACTGACAGAAGGTGAACCTGCCCACAGGTCACTGCACAGTGAAGTGATCTGAGCAAGGTCGTGAACTAACTGAGGTGTAAAACAAACATTAAAGGCACTCCCAGCTGAAGTGGGAACATCTGAACCACTGAACACTGAACTAATGACAGCATGATGGCATTAAGTCAAATTAAGACTGTGTCACGTCATTAACTCAATTGTGCTAATTTTAGTTTAGTTTTGGTATCCGAACTTTTCTGAATATTTACGAGCTAATCCTTGATGAAGTCACTCAACCTCCTTAACCTTTAAGTGACTGCATGTCGTCCTCACAGTCAGTTTATTAAACGCTTCTTTGCTTCTTGTACCTGATTAATTCCTGAGAGTTTGATTAAACCTTTTTTCCCCCTTCAGGAAATCCTGAGGAGAAATTACTACTGCTTTCTAAATTATTCCATTCATTATGGAAACTGATGAGTCACTTCCTGTTTTAGTTTATCACTGGCCTTCCTTCAGGTGAAATCATGAACCACCTCTGCCATCTGTACCATCCTGGGCCAAGGGCCACTGCAGCTGCTAATTTACCTTTATGTAGGAAGTTCTGCCATCAACATCGGTGGCATGATGTTTATAAAACTACGTAAAGCATTTAGTACAACCAGTTTTAGAATGGATATTATGAAGATGAAACTAATAGGTCCCCAGGGTGAGACCCAATGCCCTTTACTGGGCGAGGTCCTTGAGTTCTCAATGTGTTCTTCATCATAGACGTCCACCTTGAATAAAGGTCTGTACTCACTGTGGCTGCGTGCAGTCCTGAAGGTTACACATTCTCCGGATGGGTTTTGGCCTCTTGCCGGCGTCGCAGTAGCCTCGATGAACCATCTTGGTGTCTCCCTTCTTCCGACACCCATACTTGGTGTACTGAAACCCTGTCAGAAATGGGAATGTTTTTCACCATGAAATCTTTATTGATGCATTAAATATTACCATTTATATCATTTTACATTAAAACTAACAAAGTCAACATAAAAAAAAAGAAAAAGTTTTTTACAGGGTCTGAATTTAAACTTCTGTAATCAAGTCACAGTTTTAGCCTGATGTTAAAACTAAAACAGTCTTAAAGCTGTTGTTTGCTTGTTAAATGAATGAACAGAGGAGAGTTACTGAGCTTAAGCTAGCAGACATAAAATGATCTGTCTGTGTTATCAGACTAACATATGTAACGCACAAGCATGGGCAGTGTGTTTGAGAAGTTTCAGGGTCAGGGTTTAAGTAGATACTGAGGCGTAATCGGCAGTGCACGGCGTCTGCCCGATGAGCAGATACGAGTGACATCATACAGTATGTGACATCGAAAGGAACCGAGCTGCAGTCAACAGTTTCAGTGGTCAGCAGTTTTTCTGAAGTGGTCTGCTTCAAAAATAAAAGGTGCTTTTTCTGATTTATTTTGATGTACTGAATCCAAGTATGATTATTGAAATTGCTGAATGGTTACTGTTTCCAAGGTGGTTCATTTTTTTACATTTTACACCTGTGTATATTTTATGTGTTTTAATCATAAATAGAACGCATCTTCACATGATAATATTTCACCTTTTTCATAATGTAACAATATAAAAATCTGAAAAAGGAATATTTAGAAAAGATTTGATATGAAACAAAAGAAAAGCAGTTTTTTTTTTTGACTCAAGTCACAGAAAAGAATTCATTTAGAGCTCAGCTTATTGGATGTTGTTTTTGGTGACAAGGAGAAACATCAGTTTCATTAATTACCCAGAATATTATTATATCTGTGTATGGACGTCTCCACAGCATTGCAGGGTACGAGCAGAGGACATGCAAAGGTTATCTGCATTTCACTGAGTCTCGATGCTTTAAACAGCACATTGAAATAAATACAACATATTATAAATTTTAATGATAATAATTAAATAATATAATTATGGGATATTTGAATATGCTGTAAAACATGTAACTTTACTTTGAAGCATTGCAAAATTCCTGCTGCTCCAAAATCCGAGGTCAGAGGTCACGAGGTCAAATAGATATAAAATCTAAAATTTGACAATTCATACGAACCCAATTTCACCAACAGGATGAAAATTAGTACCTGCCCCCCATTTGGGCCATTTTTGCCTAAATTCAGGGGTCAAAATTGATTTTACTCATTTCTGGTTTCATTGAGAACTTCTGGTCTCAGAACCGACCTGACAGCACACCATAGAGACTAAAGCCAACCAACATTTTTTTTAGTTTTCAGTCTCAGTGACCCTAAAATGAATACATTTTAAATAGGCATGCTGGCTACAGTCCAGCGTACTAACACGGTTAGTAATTAGTATCTCGCTTTGCAGTTTGACATATTTGTGAGGCAGAAATCACGATCCATGAGTTCACAGTCTCACACACCTGCAGCAAACCAGCAGGCCTGGATCTGGAAACAGATCTTAGTGCCAAAACTCAGATTTGCACTAATATCAAGTACAAGTCAAATTCATAAGCTACCAACTGTTTCCAACAGTAAGAAAGTTCTGTTTTACTTTTAGACTCTGCCAGCAACACCTTTCAAATATTCTGTCTACCTGTGCAAATGAAAAAGCCTCCATTTATAAGCGTGCACTTATATAAGTACATTTTATGAATTCATATCAGTCATCTTGAAATATGTGCAAGGCTAGGCTTTAATTGACTCACTCAGTCAATTCTTTTTTTTTTTTACTTCAAAGGAACAGCCTGAGAATGTGGGAACCAATTATGGATAAAAGCACATAACATACCTACAGCCTGCTTCAAAACAAATGATCGTTGACTGGAAATATGAAACCTGCCTTCATAAAGCAGGAGCAGCGAGTATAAAATACTGATAATTAGATAATTAGAAGCATTTGTCTGCATTCAAAAAGAAATATGATGGAAATTTATGAATTTACCTCCAGCACAAGGCTTGGAACATGGAGACCAACTCTTCAGAGCCCACTCGTAAGTGTCCTCCTGGATGACGTTGTTATTGTTGATGGGCACCGAGTCTTCGTGGATGATGTACTTGTACATTAAAGTCGACCGCGTTTCATTGTCCTTCGGTATAATCTATAAATCAAAGGAAGAAAAAAAAAAAGCAAAACCATTACACAAAACCATTACGCCATTGCGGGTCGTAACGCCATCATCCTCCGCGTCTCATATGGAAACAACAAAAAACAAATTACCCTCTCACAAACATGGCTCATGATTCATGAGATGCACCAACTTTGATTCGTCCAGCTCCTGTCCTTGTCTCAGAGCTTTTCAGCTGGATCAGTTATTTAAGCTTACATAATTATATCGACAGATAATAGTAAGGTGTTAAGGTTTGAAGGATAAACACATAACTGACAGTTCTGGCAAAAAAAAAAGAAAGAAAATTTCACTTTATGTGGAATTAACGACTCTTTTTTTAATTCTATGAAAGGCCTTTGTGTAATGTTAAATACACAGCTCTTTCATGGTGTGTGTGTCATCAATTTTATATCATCATGTAATACAAAAAATAAGTATACCTTATGAGGCGTAGCCTTGACGTGGAATAAATTTCCATTATTAAATAATACTGCATCATCACCCCTTTGCTGTAAATAAACCACACAGCGCTTATAAAGAGTCTACTGTTGTATTACAAAAAGGAGGAACATGAACAAAAAATCATTTTTAGCATTTTAACATCTTTGGTGACTTTTAAGAGTCTTAATGAATTATTTTCAAAGGAGAGTGCAGTCTATAACTTTGTGAACACACTTTAAGCTCTTTATTTGAGTTTAAGTGCAATATTTTTATTGTGCACTCAGGTGGTTCTCAGGTCAGCCTGATTATGCAGCCATCAGCTTGAAAAACAGCTGAAGGGAAAATCAGCTACAGCCATTAAAGGTTTTCTTTCTTAGGCCTCAGTCACACATGTCTACAGACCTGAGACTAGGCCTGGCTGGAAAGTGGTTGCTGGTCCCCGGCAGGCGTACCTACGGTGAGGCTACAATTGTTCTGCTTGCTACACGTCGACTTTTCTGCAAACACTAGCAAACTACTCACAAAGCAGTAATGTGAGTTTGAAGAGTACAATGCAAACTGGAAATGCAGACCACTTGCCTTCAAAGTAAAAGTTACACCTTTGAAATGTGTTTTGTAATTGTAAGGCACAACTTTTACTTTGAAGGTTTCCACTCACATACGTTTCAGTACAGCTCGGAGACAAGACGGTGTCTTTCATGACAACTATGGGCCCCAGCGGTGCTGGCAAGGAGGTGTTTGGTGCAGCACCAAATATCTCTTCTCAGGGCAGTCTCTCAGTTTCACTGAGGGACTGCCAGCAGCCTCCCACAACTACTCACCAGGGAATACACTTTTTTCCCTAGCGACCGGTGGCTATCACCTCTGGTCTCCAGGCCTGAGTGAATGTCTTTAGTAATCAGTTTCACAATGACTGCCAGCAACCTCCAGCAACCAGTTGCAACTGGTTGCAACATTTTTCCCTAGCAACCAGTGGTTGCCACCAGTCTCTAGGACTGTATGATTGGAGCCTTAGTGAACAAGTCTGAATGTTGCATTTATAACCCAAACTTCAACTTGCAGTAAGTAAACTCATTTTTTACCAGATACTGTAGAACTGATAATGAGTTAGCCTGGCTCCAAAGCTGCAAGCAGGTTATTTGACCAATCAGAAATTTTCAGTCCCCACCCCCAAGTTCCTGACTTTTCAGAAAGCACTACCTCTGGTGCAGTGATGTTCTGGGTTGTAACATAATTTTCCCATAACTTAGAGTCTGTTGTAGAAACACAGTGAGACCCACCAAACGTGTCGAGGCCTTCAGTGCAAAAACAGCTTTGGCTCCCAGCTGTACCCCACAGCGAGCGTTCCCAGACATCAGTGTTATTGTGTTTTGCTGTTTGTTTGTTTAGAAACTAACAGACTGCCTTATTAACAGATATGAGTCGTGACCTCAGTTCAATTCACAGAGTAACATCGTGAGTGAGCCGACACCGCAGCAGCATCGAAACAGACTGAAGGGACGTTTGCATTTAAGATTGAAAGCTTTGTTTTGAGCCACAGCTGACTCCTTAATTTGCTTTGCAACCTTCAAACTGTGTTTTCCCTGGTGGATGATTGTTCGCTGAACTAGCACAGGTACAAGAAGAGGCGTGTGTGTAAGTAAAGGAGACAAGAAGTTAGAAGGAAAGTCAGTGTCGGATGTTCAGACAGTCTCCTGTCTAGAGGTCAGCCAAGCCAAATGCAATGGATTTGACTATATGAAAACAAATTCTCCATCTAAGAAGACAAAAAAAACCCCAAAACCTCCATCACTGTCAGCATTTCAAATAACCAGGGTCATCTATATGTTGTTTCAAATTTTTTTAATTTCCAGAAGTTGTTTGTTAAACAACTTCTGTTTAACAAACAACAGAAGTTGTTTAACAAACAACTTCTGTTGTTTGTCAAAACTGTGAGAAAATCACATTTTGTTAAAAAGATTCACTAAACTCACTAAAAAGCTGACACAGCCTCTATAAAAATCACACCTCGTGTTTTTAAGCCTAAAACTTAAAGGATGTGGAAATCTTGCTCCATCAGAGGTGACCATGTTCGGATGAGCGGGTTCAGTGCTAAGACATCTGCTAATGCTTGCAAGCCTGATTGGAAGATGCATCCACAGGTCAGTTCAGTGGCTCAGCTGCATGTGAAGTCTAGCAGACAGTTAAAGGGTCCTGTCAGCACCCACTTCCCACTTAAAGCAGGTCCTAATTATGCACAACTTTAAGCCTTAAATGGGTAGGTTATGCAAATACTGAGATCACAGTTGTCACAAAGTAAAATCTGCTTCATAGACCAAAAATCTTGTTTTTTGGTTTCGTTTGTACCGGGCTGCAAACATCTTGATCTTTGAGTTTGTGGGATGGACTTGCTTTTGGAGCCGCCCTCAAGTGGCCGATTAAGGAACTGCAGTCTTTTCAGCTTGTTTGTGTACTTCAGCCTCAAAGGTTGCTGCTTTCTAAGGTTGCTGAGATGGACTCCTTAAATGTTGTGTGAACAGCCTCATAAAAAGCATGCGGCATGTGTAGAACATTTGATCCTATTCATGGAGTCTGGCCTAGAAATGCAATGCAGCCGAACAAAACCCATCCAAACAGACAATTTACGAGCACATTAGGAAAACAGCTTCATCGAGTTGATAACATGAGTGCTGCAGAGACACACAACACAACCCAGAAATGTGTTTTAGGTATCAGAGATGATAGTAATAGTGTTTCCAGGGGAATGAAACCGATGACTGACAGACGAATTACCAGCTGGGTACGTTATTTTTGTGCCCTTTGCGATCACTGCCATCATAATCTGTGAGAACTGCAGCACATTTGGATTTTTGTGTGTTTGATGCATTTACAGCACATCTTGTCAAACTGATAAAGATGTTTCCTAAATACGTTTGCATGTCTTTAAGTTGCAGCATGTGGACTCCTTTTGCCAAAGAAGGTTATCTTCTGGAACAGATTTACCTTCTAATAGAACAATTTGTCTTTATCCTCCACTTGCTGTCAAACAGAGCATCAAAGTGGCACATATATCATGCTTAAAGATGAAACTTCCATGTTTTTCAAGTTGCAGGAAAAGCTTCCCACTAAGCCTCTCATGAGAAAACTGTAAAATAGCTTCTGTCGTATCTGCTGTTCCCTTCGATGTGTTTGGAACAAACATGCCTGGCTGATTAATTATTTTCCTGTCATAAAAGCCAAACAGCAACTTTCCAGACACGGCAATTTAGAGAAGTCCTCGGATGTGACGTGCAAGAAATTAGAGCTGATGTCCAGGAGGGAAAAACACTTATTAGAAAAATAAAAAGTGCAGTTTGTGTAAGTGTGTATAAGTTTTTGAAAATGCATTGTTAATGCAGAAAGAAGCTCTCCACTGCAACAAACCCCTCGTAAAAGTGAGGCTTTATTAATTAGATTAAAGCTGGCATACTAATAAATGGAAACAAGGGGAAATTAATAAATTAATGATGCTCTTCCTGTCGGCCATGACTATATCCTTTAATTGCTTCCTCTTGAAAAACAGATTTTTTAATTTTAAAGTCATGTCAAGTCAAAATCATTGCTAAATGTACATATTACATATGAAATGTAAAAGAGCCGCTCTGATTCCAGTTTGACTTTCTCCCTTCCTGCTGCTGTGATCTCGTTAGGAACTCTGACTGCAGGCCTGCGGCAGCATTCTGCAGTCTGATGGTTTGAATCCTGCAGCAGGAAAGATGGGAACGGACTGTAAAGCTGGCCTAATGGGCAGTTTTAAGATCCAGTCTTTAGGGCTCAAAAACACATTTCTCCATTGATCTGTTTATGTGTTTTTTTTGTGTGACAGTCAGACACAGATCTGAGATAAACATTTGGGTAGTTACCAGGTCCTTTATGCATTCAGTTTGAATCATTGTGACATTAAAAGTCTTAGCTCGGCTTATCTGAGTGTGTTTATATCAAAAAAGTGTCGAACAGGCCTTTTGACAAAAAGCACCCAAAGTAAAAGCAGCTGCAGTTTTTTCCTCCTTGACACTCTCCATCAGCACAGTGGATTTTTAAATGAATTAGTTGAAACGCAGTCTTTAGCTTTAATTCAGTAGGTTTAACAAAAGTACCGCTTAGGACTTGGAGACATTTTTGAACCTACAGTAGTCCTCCACGGTCCCAGAGGCTGAAAGTGTTTGAGGCCGGGTCCCTGGTTATTCCATGGAAAATTAAGCAGATAAAATATCTGGAGCTGATTCCGAGTGTTAAACTTGTATTTGACAGCGGCTCACTGCAAACCTCGAGATGTGTTGATGCAAGTGAAGAGAGAGAGAAAGAGCTTCCCAAAGCACACCACAGCATGCAGCATCTGTCAAACAAAGTGGAGGCCCGATGGACATGTGGAACTGGCTCACTGGTGTTTATTGATGATGTGACTGGGGTGTGCTCTGCTCACACGCAGACAAATTCTGCACAAGGCAAATGGATGATGACCCAAAGCAAAGATGACCAAGTGAGACACCTGATCTCAGCCCAACAGAACAGCTTTTCACTTACTAAAGACAAAACTGAAAACAGCCCCACAAACAGGCAGAGGCTGAAGGCGGCCGCAGTAAAAGGCCTGACAGAACATTACAGAGGCAACATTACAAAAAACCCCTCAAAATACTTATGGCTATTTACACAGAGGTGGAACTGTCATTAGTGAGCAAGTAAATAACATAATGAGGCTAATAAACAAAACAAAACTCTATCAGAGAGATATTAAAAATACACACGTAAATGTGGTAGACTGAGGGGCACAAGTTCTAAGGATTATGGGTGACCATTTGCATCCTGCAGGGATAAAAAATGCAGGGATACATTTTCCTTTGTGAATGATCAATCGAAGCCTTCAAGATGACCAGAGCCTCAGACGATTCAGCGCGAGATGCAAACGCCCCAGTAAGCTGCTAAAAACAGGAAGGGCAGAGTTCAGGATGCAAAACGCACGTCGCGCCTGTGACACACGGCGGGGTCTCCGGTTGCGGTTTGGGCAGGAGCAACATGTGTGCAACGAAACACGAGCGCAGACATGTACAGGAACTAGAGCGAATGCGCTTGGCTGGCTCACAATGGGACTCAGCCGAGCGCATTAACGCTCATTGTCAGTCTATTCTATTGTGTGAGCACAATTTAAAATAATTTCTCCTTGTTCACGAGCTGCATGTAAAATATTCTGCTGGATACTTATTGCATTTTCACAATAATAGGCAGAGCATCTGGGGAGGAGAGACGGCACCGCCGGTGATTACAGCTGTTGTATTGCTGGTTAAAGCTGCGTCTTTGCTCCGCATGAGAAAATCCTGTTTACAGGCCGATGCGGCACAGGAAGAATAAACCGGCTCGTTCACGCTGCTTACTTTCCTGTATTTACGTGACCTTTGTGGCAATTACGAGATAAATGTATCAAACTGATGCTAATGAGTCAAAAACAGATATGGATTGAATAAGGAACTGCTTCTCAATCGCTTTAATGAATTTTATGTAAATGTGTCTCTTATTCAAATACGTGACCCTGATGTCAGATTTCCCACAAGCTGCACGTCTGACCTGCTGCGGCTTCATAAGACAACGATTTTTACCAGGAAGAAATCGTACTTGTTACTTCATTACTTCATGTGTTTGAACCGTGATTAATCAATGACTGATTAATCAATGACTGATTAATCAATGACTGTGCGCTTCCTACTGAGTCACAGTGTTTGCAGTTTTCTTTTTGGATGTGAACCACTTACGTGCGCACTAAAGTACTGAGACTCTCTTGCCTAGCATGAATGTTCGTCCCATTAAACACGATTACACTAACTTATGGCTCACATCATCAAAAAAAGCTGTCATTGATAAAACTGTGGATATTATGTTCTCCAGAGAACCTGTTCCTGTCTGCTCCAAATATTTCAATCTTCTGATTCGTGCAAACGCGCCGCCCGAATATGCTGTGCTCAGCCTCTCTCTTTGTTCAGTGCTGATGCTCTAAAAATGTCTTCCAAATGAAACTTTTCAATTTGTCCTCCCAATCATGTAATTATCACGGCATGTCTGAGCCGCACACGAACCAATATGAGATTACGAGCCTGTAATCGTGCTGTCGTTCATGTTTAATAGTCAGCTTTAAATAATGCTTTATTTGGCCGGCAGTAAGACAAACGACGGAGCGCGGGTGCTCCTTTCGCTGGCAGACTCGGGGAAAGTCATCTCGTCTTTGATCTCTTCCAGGTTTGATTGATGCAACTTGCTGTAACTCACTCCGTTCTCAGCAGGAGAAATCCACAAGTCCAGAGAGCCGCTCCAAGAAAAATGACCATACAGCCACAAATATGTGCTGTGAATCAGCTGCTGGTTACTTTTGGTTTTGATTGGAAGATTTTCCTGCTGGTTTTAAATCATTTACATGAGAGCCCGACTTATACTTATACATGCATATTAAAGGTCATCTTTTAAAACCCTCCTTAGTGTTGCCACGGTCGAGGTTATGAGCTACTCTTGTCGGAGTGCTCAGTGTAATTTTTGCACTTATTTTTCAGTTATTTCCAGTTTCCTTTTGTTCCCAAAAAGCAAAAGCAACACAAATCCTGATGCACTAGTTTCTGCTCTCGGATCCGTCGGCAGGTCGCTCTGCACTAGTGTCAGCGCAACATCACAGTGAACTGCAGACTGTGCTGGGTGATAACTATGTGCCAGCTTTGAAGAGGACCACTTAAAACATGAAGATGGCTCTCAGACAGCCAGCAGAACAATGCCGGTGCAACAGATGGCAGTGGCTAGCATTTAGTTCTGCTCTCAGCTCTCAGTCCAGGACAGAGAAATGAGCTGGCTGCTGGTTGGATGATGGAGGTGATGCTACCAATGTGTACAATAGGACACACAAAGAAGAAGAAATGAACAGCTTGCTGCTGCACGTGTATTAAAATCCTCCCAACAACTACAAATGTGTCTGAAACAACTGAAGGGATTGACTCAGACTTATCTTCAGCAGCTAATCCAGGGGAAGCCTCTTCCATTATAAACATTCTCATATGCTGCATTTAAATGACACTAACGATTTTCATTGATTAAAATCTAATAGATAGCAGTAGAAAATAAATGATAAAAATGGAGTTTGGGAGAATCAAGCAGGAGGGATGAGCTCTTTTACTGCTCGTTATCATTTGGATTAATTCATATATGAGGATGATAGATAAGGAAGTGTAATTACCAGAACTACCACGGGGTCATGCAGAGGTCCATCGGTCTGCAGCGTCTCCACGTCGCCCTCGATGATGTAATGCCACTCGACGCCTAAGTCGATGAAGCTTCTGGACTTGACTTCCTCCCCTTTGCCGTTCAGGATGTAATGCCCCGTCGCCTGGTTCTTGATTGCTGTAATCAGTCACTTGTTAGAAGCTGCTGACAAACCTGAAATAGCTTCGCTTTATGAATTACAAAAGTTGAGACTTATTCACGAAGAAAACGCACTCTCAGAAGGCTGATTCATAGAATTCTTGTCTAATCCTTCTTTAATCTATACAAATCAAACTCTTGATATAATAAAATCTGTGAGGATAAAATAAAAAAACGGGCATTTTAATCAGATGCATGTGATGCATTCACATGCATCCAGTGGGGAAAATGTGATGCAAGTAAAAGATGCTAAAATGACCCACATGTGTTGCAGATCATTTGTTCTGGTGCTCAGGTTTTACTCTCTGCTGTGTATTTACGATGATACAATACAAAAGCTCATCTGCTTTACAGCAGCTTTTAACAATGCTTCCTCTGACCACTCATCACCTCCACGTCCTATTAAAGCAGGGAAAGTGGTCCCTGCTGGGTGTTATTCTGTTTGAGGTGCACCGTTACTGTCAAACCTCCAACAATTAATTTAAAAATACGACACTTAGTGTTTTATTTATACCAGCAGACATATAAACAAGTTCACAGAACTTTGAAGCACGTGAAACAGCTTATTTGGAATGCATCAGCTTCTTCTGGCTTCTTCTTCATCTCCATCTCACCCTGTCCTGTCACACCAACCCTCTCTGCGGTTTTCCTTCTGCTTCGCAGCTCCCTCAGCAACCTGAACTGTCCCTCTGATACTTATTTTTAATCCTGTTCTGTCCCGCATCTTCAGCTCTGCCACCATCTCTAAACCAGCCATCACAGCAGCTCTCACTACCATCTCGTAAACCTTCCCTTTCACTCTCCTTCTGCCACAGATCACCCCATCACACTTGCCTCCACCCGCTCCATCCTGCCTGCGCTCTTCTCTTCACCTCTCCTGAGCGCTGTCCGTTGCTTTGGATAGTTGATCCCAGGTAATTACACTCATCTACCTTCACTGTGTCTACTTCTTGAAATCCATCAAAATGTGTCATTTAACAGATAATGACAGGCGGGAATGACGGATGCCATTTACAAAAGTAAAAAACATGAATAATTCTGATAAAGTTTCATCGATGTTCAGATCATCTCACAGAAACCTTCAAAACCCAACTGCAGACTCTAAGAGACGTCTTTGGAAAACTGCTTACAGTCGATTTTTATCCTCTCTGTTCCTTTCAATAGAATAAAACACACTTGCAATCAGACTGCATTTAGACTGCAGTATTACCATCATCATCATCATCATCATCATCAAGGTGCCATGCTGGCAGGGAGCTGCCAAATGCAGGTTTCCAAAGTCCCTGAAATTTCAGCCAGTTTTCATTTCATTGGACAGATGTTTAAATTAAACTTGAAGGCCTTTCATCTTTTCCAGAGGGTAACAGTCATAGTTCACAAAGGCACGATGCTTGAGTTGCCTATGAAGTCTCGAGTATATTTAGCGGTAAAATAGTGTCACCTTCAGGAATTGCTCAAGTATCCCGGCAACAGCAAGCACACAAAGGCACAAAATGCACCTACAACAGTTTAAAAAAATAAATAAATCACTGAGGATTAATTAGCTAAAGCTACAGTGGAAAAAAATCTGCTGTCGTGTCATTAAAGTCAAAAGCTGTTTTTGGTTATTTCTGTGCTACACGAAAAACTTTTCTTTGCTTTTTTTCAGCCTTTTCTTACTTACTACTAATTTTGGGATATTTAACACCTTCACTGGACGCTCAGGTTCATACAAAGCTACAGAGAAGACGCCAAGAGAGCATCAGCACAGACTGACCTTGAGATCGTTTCTAATTTCCATGTGTTCTTTTTTCCATGTTTTTTCCAAGGTCGCTGTTTTCATGATAGGATATCAGTTATATAGGATATCAGTGTTACCACCTCTCGATTTCCCGCATCGCTGCTGTTCTT
This sequence comes from Cichlasoma orientale, assembly GCA_034780415.1. NCBI lineage: Eukaryota > Metazoa > Chordata > Actinopteri > Cichliformes > Cichlidae > Cichlasoma > Cichlasoma orientale. Next base: position 309,417 of record JAVDPK010000155.1, on the reverse strand, counting down.
TTCATCGTGCTGGTTTCTCTTTGTCTTCTGTCCCCAGGGTCAGGAGATCCAGATAAATAATTTGAGGTTTAAATGTTAATCTCAAAGAGCTCTTTGAAAAAATCTGCCTGTGTGTCTGGCTGAGGAGATCGATGCTGACCTGTATCACCTGACAGATGCTAAATAAATCATCCTTTGCTCAGGCCGCTCCTTTTTTCTGAGCAGGGGGCTCTTCTTTTTCTTTGAAGAGAGGAAAACACTGTTTCTGGTCTTCTCATGTGTTTTATTAACTTTATTTTTCAGTCTCTACTTTTAGTGCTTTATTTTAGAGCGTAACAAACAAACGCAAACTCGTGCTATTAATATTTTAATTTTAATATTCTCATCATCACTACACTGTACTGTTTGACTGAAATGATTATTCTACCAGCCCCCAAACCAGGCCTTTATTAACTGTAAATTTAAAATTAAAAAAGTTTGATGATTTATCTTCTCAACTTTCATTCATTAACGGTAGAAAAAAAAAACTTTCATTTTTTTTTCTACCGTTAAAACTGAGATGACTTTATTGTTTCTAAAGATTCATCAGCTCCATGAGAAATTAAATGAAACATTTAGGTGATCGAATACGGCTGAGTTGGGACCGACTGCTGTTCAGTTCAAATAAAATGACTTCTGTGGCTTTCAATGAGATTTTTTATTGGAACATAAATTCCTGTCTTTAGGGTGAATTTGCATGAACAGCCACACTACGAGCCTTTAACATTCTAAATTCATAAGCATGGCTGAGTGATGTAAATTTCATCACCAGAAGGTCTAAGCGCAGCTTTGTGGGGACGCACACGTATCCTCCAAACTGTTATGACCCTACAGCGACTGTACTACACGACAAGGGCACCGACTGACAGATGTTTATTCCAAGAGGATTAAAAATTATTATTTGATGTGCAATCATAAAGGTCTTCACTGTTTTCGATACAGTTGCTGGTTTTAAAAAGCTGCCTGCTGGTCACATTGTAACCACTTGCATTTGTGTGTCTGTAATAAATGCTGGATCTCGTCCAGTGTACCAGAATGGCATCCTTTTCCCTCAAATTTAGATTTTTTGGGAAAAGGACAAAGTTGCTGGGAATCAAATCTGGTGAGTGGGTGATGAGGGGAGACTGAGTATTTATTTGAGAGCCTTGATAGAGCTGCAGTAGAACTCACGGTCCACGACCCCGTGACTCTCAAAGAAAAAAAAAAGAAAAGCGTGCTCCTCTTCATCTTTAATCTGATGTGGTGTCGCCGGGTCGTTGCCGGTTCTCGTGACCAAAGATGGTCCTCAACATGAAAGTTGGGGACACAGGAGTTGATGTTTGTCTCTGCACAAGTCTGAGCTCCGTGATGAAATCACAGACACACATGTGCAAGTAGCTCCAACAGAACCAAAATGTTCTGATCACACGTCACAATAAGAATAATTAAGTGTTTGTGGTTTTCACAACGATCCGTGAGGGAGCACAGAACCAGCTGTGTTCAAACTGTTCTGAGCTCAGTCCTGTGGAAGTTATATCCAGAAGTTATGAATAAACATATTTAATAACGACCCAAGTCTCTATTGTTCGTCCATGAATGCGACTCATTAATTCTACATCTCTTTGGTTTTTAATGTGAATTCAACGAAATGCAAAAATGTAATAAAGAAAAAGTATTTTGCAGAAGAGAAAGAGCACACTCATCTAGCAGACTCTAAGAGGCCGATTAATAATGAATGCAAATAAGAAGATTCATTTTCCTCAGCCCGGGAGGTGAGAAGAAATGAATTATGCAGAATCTATGATTTCCCAGAACATGTTCCCATCAGTCTTCTGAGGAAACATGAAGAGGATGGAGAAGAGCTCATTGTTCTGGCATTCCTGATTTCATACATGTGTTCATCTCTGAAAATCACACTTACCAAGAATTTGAGGGGAGGCCTCATGTTCTTGGATGATCACATGTCTAGCTCCGGGAGGAATGAGAAACATCTTAAGGTAACCTTTGCCAAGTTTGTAGCGTCAGCAGCAGCAGAAGCAGGATGGGGGTTAGGAAAGATAAGACAGAAATGATACATTAAGCAGATACAAGGATAATCTGTGTGGTTTGCAGAGGCCGGCATCCCGCACGTTACAGACGTTTTGTTCACTTTGCTCTACAAGGACGTTTGAAGAAGATAAAGCAGAGAGGAAATGCTCGGTTGGCTCTTCTCCTCGCTCTAAAAGTTACACTGAAACGGGCCCGAAGGTTCAGTCATGTCTCGAAGAGGAGCTGCATGAAAAGAGCCTTCAGTCGAGTTTCACTAAGGAACGAGTAAAAGCTTTTTCAAACTACAGACCAGCAAAGTCGCCTGTCAGGGATGTCTGCCTCCTCCAAACCTTCCATCACTCACCAAGCACATTTCGAGAGTCCTCGGTTTCATTTACAAACACATTTCGAGCTCCTTTGGGCAAAGAAAAGGCTCCTCTCGTCTTCCCTTTAAAATGAAATAAATCAGTTAGTTTGCATTATGTTTCCTCTGCATTTCATTGCCTAAGTGCAACAACATCACCAACACCGAAAAAAGCAAGCTACGTTTGCCGGCGGGGTGGCATCCATCACTCGCCTTTAGGTTTGACAGACAGGCCGAGCACTCTGGGCATCCTGGCGCAGACGCAGCAGAGACGCCGCGGTGATCATGAATGCACGTGTACGCTGAGGTACAGCTAACACAAGGTTACAGCAGCTGGCAGAGAGGCACGTGCTGCTCACGCTGCAGGATGAGGACACGAAGTGCATTCCAACTTTTGGAAAATTGTGAAAGACCTCCTGCTTCCAAAATAGCATCTAACTTCTAATGGAAGCCAATTTCACAGCCACACGACACTCAATAGAAACTACTCTGATTATAGAGTGCGTGCAGACTGATGCTGAATACGGCACACAAGCTAGTTATCGAGAATGACCCTGTAGAAGTGGATCATTAAGCTGAACCAGGTTTGTTATTGGTCAGTAAATCACTGTAACTTATTCAAATTACCTTCAAAGATCTGCAGCTTTGTTCAATGTGGCATTTTTATGTGCACAAGGACCTTAAAGTTAGTTTGTTAGGCTTTTAAAACTATAAATACCACAAATATCATAGATCAACTTTTTCTAAGGAGTTTTTATATCGAGCCTGTGTCATCTACAACAGCTGAGTCAGATCTATAAAGACACTTAGTAACAAGGAACAGCAGAAACAGCAGCTTTTATCACTCAGGTCTCTGGATCTCTACGGTGTTAGGCATCCATCTGTACTACAAGCTGGACAGGAAATGCTAGTAAAGGAGGCGCAAAGGGATTCAGTAACACTGGATACTTGCATATAGTGTTTTCCAACACCGCGGTTTCTTTTTGGGCTCTCTTGCTTAACTGTTTCCCTGTTAAAAAAGGTGAGTGATTAACTGAGAGGGATGTGAGGAAACAGTGGGGAATAATCACAGTTGCATCAAAGTACATCCTTAAACGGTTTGATGAAGCTCGCAGGAAGTCATTTTCATTTTCTTTGAGATTCTCTGTTGACGTTTGAACAATTTCACTCAAATGAAATCCAATGATACATTATTCATAACCAATGACACCAGGAACAAGAATGGAAGGCATCATGAAACCGTCTCAGTAAATGCATCAGTTATTCTCTTCATGCTGCTAGTTACTGTGAAGGCTTTTAAAAAAGGGAATTAAGGATGCAGTCATCAATGGAAACACTGCACAGGGTAAGTATTTTAGTTTAAATGCCCCCCCGTGAAGCAGAAGAGAATGGATGGATGGATGGATAATTACGGCAGGAGGTGGTCATAATTTCACACCACCACTACAGTTTAATGTAAATCAGCATTATATTCAAATACGGCTGTTTTTGCTCCTTTTTCACCATCAGATGGCCTCTGCATGAAAATCTACAGCTATGAAACTCATATAAACTTTGCAGCTGCAGCCAATGACTAAGCAAATAAAAAAGCATCAGTATTATGGGATATACCAATATATATCAAAATATTGATATATCCCATGATATTGATGACACTGAGCTGAGATGACTCGCAGCTTCACTTTTCCTTAATGTCATTACTGCTTCATTAGCGCCGACAGATAAAACACCTCTGCAGACATTTCTGTGTACATCAGCCTCTCGCCTCCAGAACAACTCGGGTTTTGACTGAAGGGTCATTTCCAGCGGCTTTCAGCTGCATGACTGCACAGCAGGGTCACCTGGCAGCTCCCTCACTCTTTCAGTATCTGTTACTCACTTCAGCAAAATATAAGTGGTTAGAGTCCTCATTTGGGTCTGGCTGCATTTCAGTGGCTCACCACACGAATCTGAAATGTGGAATATTGGAAATGTTTCCTCGTTCTGTGACAGGCTCTTTATCCGTTTGCCACTAAGTGCGGGAGGTTTTTTGGTTAGCAGGGTCGGGTTTCAGACGTCTAAAAATGATGAACAGAGCCGCTGAAAACTGAAATGTGATAATCGGGTTGAATGCTCTCATTACAGTTTTTAAAGCAGAGAACGGCACTCTGGGTAAATTTCTCAAACGAATCACAGGCCTACAATAAACCCTGGTGTGCAGCGTTTTTACCTGCAGTGCATGCTTACAGACACTTGTGCAGATTGAACAGTGTCAGTTATCATGATTTTATAAGGCGTTACGTCACAGAGGAAGTAAAGTGAAACTCCACATTTCTCCTCTTAGACTGCTTTGAATGGCAGCCGCATGCTGGGCCCTGCAGGGCAAAGGTAGCGTGAGCCAAGCTTAGTGCCAGCTGGGTTTTTCCACTTGTTTAACATTGCTGCTGTTCCCTGATCTGTATCTCCTTGATGGCCTTTGCCCCCATCTCAGACAATTTAAGAAAAGTGAACCTACAGCACTAAAAAGGATCAAACACTGAAGGCTTCCTGACACTTTAAGTACATCAGTGTTACACTTTTATCAGTGATTGTCTGATGATACCGTGATATAGCCTCAGGTCATATTAAGGTCACAGCCGCATCAAGAATCTCCAAAAAAAAATCTTGAGCCTTCATCTTCTTCACCAAAGATCTCACATTTGTAAGAATCCATGATTTTAATGGGCTAAAACATGTTCCTGTAGAAAAACTTCAGTTTCCAGCTTTTAAAAATAAACTAAATATAGATTACATAAAAGAGGAAAATAAGGGGTTTATGTTTGGAGCTGAATGCTGAAGGCAGGATGAAGAAGTCTGCAGGAACTACAACATGAACTGACGGGTTTCTGGTCTCGGACCCGGCAGTGCAGAAACAGCAGCCTTCTCTCCTTATGGCGGGAAAAAGTATGTATGCCAAAGTTTTCCAGAGAGGAAAACTGTCCCAATTAAGACAAGGCCATCAAAATACAGTAAAAAAAAAACAATCATCAGTGACAATCTGCATACAGACTGGAGCTTTTAAAACGAAATTATTCATGTCCCAAAACAACAAAACAAAAGATACAAAAGTAAGAACAACAAAACAGTCCTTAAAACTTCCTGTTCAGGAGGCTTTAATACCGAGTCCACTGAGTTCTTACCAGCTTTCTTCGGCGCTCGGGTGAAGGTTCCTTTGACGGTGTGGCAGTGAGAATTGTCTCCACCACAAACCCCGCATTTGTCCTCAACTTTGACAGAGCCAATTTCTCTGTCACAGCCAACTTTCTGCAGAGCGAGAAAACAACAACAACACAGATGAACCGCGACCCTTTTGCGGCCGAGGGGGCAGACAATTACGTTCACAGCGCGATTTGATGATAAGCGGACCTGGCAAATGTTGCATAATGGATTCATTAGCTGTGGGTTTATCAGTGTTGACTGGACACGAGCTCGTGTTAGCAGACTGCTGTTCAAGGTGGAGGATGAGTTAGGTTATTTTAAGTCATGATCTCTCCTGGACGGTCAGCCACATTTAGTTCATTCTATTTGCTACAAGGTATCAACTTCATGCTGTGAGCCAAAACAGAACTCTAGTTCCTAAAGCACCAAAATGCGGCACAAGGCGTCTCCTCTTATTCAGTTTTGGTATTAAACATAATTAAACTATTTAATTTCATGACTGCACTGAAAAATGTCTTCAAGCAGAAAAACACTGGACTTTAAATAATGTCTCAGGACAAATTAGCAGTGCTGATATGTACATAATGAAGCTCCATCCTTCCTTCAGTGCTCTGCATCCAGTCACAGTGACCCGAGCGCTGATTTACTTCCATTAACTCTGTAATTAAATGAATTTGTGCAAAGCTTTAAGAAGTCCAACAGCCTGCAGCTGCTTCACAGACACAGCCTGTAGAAATCATGCAAGACCCTTACCACACATTCTCCACGCACGCAGATACTGTAGGCATCCTTGTAAGAACAACGTGTCCCATCATGCACCAGTATCTTCATATACGCCACATCCGCTGTCTCCTTCGACTGGCAGTACAAGTGGCATCTCCTGTTTGCTGCAAGACGATGAATTATTAGATTAGCATAAAAAACTGAATGGTTTCATTCAAGCCATTTTTCATATATATTTTTTAAAGGGTCTAATAGTTTCTTAGACGTTAGGGGTTAATTAAACAGCTTGAATTGAACTGGCACGGCTCTGGTCCCTCTAAGCAGCTAAGAAGATGAACGAATGGACGGATGAACGGTTGTTTAATGAATTCCATAAGCCAATAAAATGCTGGCATAGCAACAAAGTTGCTGTGCATACTGTACGTGTTTCTGGAGGTTTGACCTCTTCACACATTTTCCTCGTGTTCCTTTAAAACACATTAACACTCATCGGCGCCCTGTGCACCCCATTACAATCAACAGAAAGATTCTACAAGCATGCTTTGGAAATATTAGATGCAAAATTAAAGTCATAACGACGCTGTAAATTTTTTTACTATATTTCACAGTTTGTGTCCACACGCTCGACCACATCATTAAACAAAATCGTAAAGTACTAATTAGAAAAGGTGCATTTGGGAAGTCATTCTTTTCTTACTGAGCAGCACACACCTGTATTCACACACACACACACACCTGTATTCACACACACACACACACACCTGTATTCACACACACACATACTGAAGGAATGTAATCTAAAACAGTGCAGGTCAATGAGCGTAGTTGCTGCGGCAGTGTTTTAATAACCGTCTCTTTAGTTATTGTGCTTCTGTTTCCTTTAATGCTCATTTGATACGCCGCACAGTCGATGCATCACCATCTACGGCTGCGTCTGCGTGAACATCTTCTGTTTATTGAACCTGCTGCTGACTGCAGATCAAAATCAGCCTTCACGGCTAAATTTACACGATGGGCCCGAGAACTCCTGTTAATAACTAAAAAATAAGAAAACCAAAACACCTGGAAGGTTCTGAAGAAAACTGAGCCCGGATTCATAGCAGTAACAGTATGAGCGTGTATGAAACCACTTTCTCTTGGACCTCACTGTCAGATCTCACTGCAGAGGTCATGAAAAGCTCTCTGCCTTCCGCAGAAGAACATGTTCCCATTTTAATGTCTCACCTCCCTGCAGTTTCTCACTGTGCTTCCTACTTATTTTCTACATGAGTGACTTTCCAAACCCATGCCTGCAGTTCTTGTAATTGCACAGGTGATCCATTACTTTTGCTAAGAGGGCAGACTTGAAGGTTGAACGCCTTTAAATTGTTCATCCCAGGACCGAGGTGGCAGATTAAACACGGACAGGAAGAACATACAAAAGCACAACATGACAGAAAATCGAGCCGCAAACACAGAAGAGTGGCTGGAAACGTTCCTGTTTTCAAAATACATGTTTTTTTCAGTTGTGGCTGACTCCAGATCGCCTGCCTTCATCTGCTTTCATTGTTCTTTTTGGGGCATAAAGGAAACCGTAAATCAGCCTCAAGCTTGTACAAAACAATCTGCTGACATTTTTGTGGCTTACCATCAGGATGCTCATAGGGCAGCCAGTGGTGTTTGGCATTTTGGAAGTCAAAGTGGGAGTTGCGGAGCTGGCATTGCTGGGCTCGGAAATCTTCAAAGTGCCGGGGGCAATCATCTGTATTGCACAACTGGTACTCGTAGTTTACTCCCGGGCAGTCCTGGCCGCCGTTGGAAGGTCTGTGGCAACGAAATGGACGAAGATCAGAGGAGCCGATCAGACACTGAAGACTTGCTATAAACTTTGAAAAGTGGAAACAAATCCTCCTCCACAGCTGGGAAATACAAACATCGGGCAGAAAGGATTTTCGGTGGTTTGCAGATGCAGCTGATCGAGGACCAACATTTCAGTGCATTGAAAGTCCCCGTCTGCATCATAGTCATTCACAGTCACACATTATTTAATGCAAGGCTCCTGATTTTTATTGTGATGAGAAATACTCGACTGCCACACGCTCTAAAAGCCTAAAAGCAAAATTTCCAATTAAAAATATTCCTATTGCAACAAAGAGCTGCACGGAAGAGAAGCTGTGTGGATAACACTGAAGGGAATGATTTCATACAAACATGAATAAAATTGTACACAGTGTCACGCGGCTAAAAAATAATGGCTGTGCACAGTCTGGTCACTGACCTGAGCGGACGTCCTGGTTTGTATGTTTTAGTTAAAGGAAGGTTTCACAACCTGTGAACTGCTCAAACAAACAGTAACACAGTCTGAAACCTTTCTTTGACCAAATCCTACGAAGGAACAGAGGGAACCTCTGCAACACTCTCACATCTGTCAGTTAAAATATTAAATATAAAACTATTTCTGTTCCCCGAAAAATAACATTCTGTGTTGATTAACGAGCTTCAGACGTGCTGGCAGGCAGATTTTTGGTATTTGAACGCTACCATGAGACGAGCCGTTAATGAGCAGTTAGATATGAGACGATGTGAGATGAACAAATCACAAACAGCGACCTAAATCCTGAGACAATCTGTAGCAAATCAAAGCCTCAACATGACTTCCACTGGAGCTACGTGAGGAGGACGGCTGTTACACACACAAACACCAGGAGAACTATACACATATCAAATGAAGTGCCTGAGGGAACGATGAGCGGCGGGATATTCACAAAGTAAAACTGTCACGCATCGTTCCTGATGCGGCCTTGAATCCAACCATGCCGTTACCTCCGTGTCTACTTACGCGGGGTTGGTGCACTGACGAGTCCGGAATCGAACTCCAGTTCCACAGGAGCGTGAGCAGGGGCCATATTTGCTCCAGGAGCCCCACGCACCATCTTGCTTGACCTGATTGGGGTTTTTCCACATGCAGTGACCTTTGTAGCACCACTACATAAGAAGAGAGGAGGAGACAGGACGAGTAAGCCGACAGAAAAGGGCTCTTTCTAGGCTCCGGCCTTTTTAAGGCTACAAAAAAAAAACAAACACGCAGAATTATGTGTCAAGATTTCCATGGTTACAGCAGCTGCTCATCCTGTGATGTAATGACATCATCAGATCACTTTTACCCCAGGTGTCCTATTAACTCTACTATATTACCTTGCACATTTAAAAACAATATGGTAAAGTGGTATCCAGTGCATTACAACGTGGAGCCCGCTGGTTCTGCTCAAGCGTCAGTACTGCATGTGAAGGCAGTGACACGGGTTGTCCATTTTTTTCAGGGCTACCATTTCAAATCCTCAAATTATTTTCATCTTGATTGTTTTTAAACTGAACGGCGGAGCAGCCACGCTCTGAAGATATACCCTGCTTAACTGTCTGTGACTCTAGATGGGACTATAATGCATAAAGAATAATGCAGCATGAAATAAGGCTCGAGACCGTAGATGTATTAGGAATGGGTTTGCAATCAGCTGATTACAATTTGCAACAAAAAGACCCCCCACAGAACATTGGAGGTTGTTTCAGTCATCGTTAAGGGACGACAGGTCATTGGTGTATTATTTTACACTGATGTGTGTGTTTGCTGTACAAATTTATGCATTGCTAAGTTGTTGCTATAAACCACTGACTTCTGCTTTGGTGGTGACCTTATACTGCCGGTCATGATTCATTGTATGTAGGTCTAATGGACAAACTTACTTTTCCAGGTGCGCACTCGGTCCCATCGAGAGGCGGCCCCTTCTTGGTTTTACAGAAGTAGGGGTTGTCTGGGTGACTGCACCACAGCTGCTTGCACGGGTCAAATGTGCGAAACTGGAACGCAGAGAGCAAAAAAGTCACGGCAACTGAAAAACATACTTCAGATAAAATATACCTGTCAAATACCTCTACTGCTCATTGTGCTCTTTTCATATATTATAGGAATTTGTGTTACATCCAATTTCCAAGAAGAACTATGACAGAGTCGTCTATAAGCCTGCATGAGAACTGAACATAATCAGCCACAGCAAAAATGTAATAATGATACATTGATGCTGATAAAAGAGGCAGACACTCTTTATCTGTGCTGCAGCGCTACACCGCAGGCTCCACGGTTACAAGGCTCGAAGCTGAGTGGCTTCTCTGGTAACAGCTTATTATTAATTGGTTGTTCCCAATTACTGCTGAGCCAAAGTCTTTACATGTGCTGCTCCTGAAACAAACTGGTTTCCACTCTGTTGCCATCTAAAGCAGTGAGGTACTGCATTAATGACAGGGTCAGGTTGTCTTGTTATTAGGTTTGCCTGGATTGGGGTCAGTAATTAGGAACAACCCCCCGTGTCGCCGCACTACCAATAATATCAGAGCATCCGAATCCTGCAGAGATTAATAAGAGTTTCTGCTGCAGCCACATCTCCTTCGCTCAGGTGGCTCTGCTGCTTTGTTTGCAGAGGCACAAAAGACAACTACCTGGAGAGACGTATTTTTTTAATCAGCACATCAACAAAACTCTTTCTAACTTGTGCAGCCTCCATTATTCCAGGTGGGGCTTAGGCGCTCTGCTTATGATTTGTATACATGGGGTGTAAACAAAGGAGTTCCTGCTCAAACAGCTTTAGCATGCTGATCAGCGGCTAATCGTTATCTCTATGAATATTCAGACTCTGTTGGCAAGAAAAAGACTTTGGATGCTTTTTCTTTTTTTTTTTTTTGCTTTCCGTTTGTAGTCTGTTTTTTTGTTTGATGAGTACTTTGACCGGTCGTGTTTGACCGGCTTTAGCTGAACGCAGGAGAGACGTTTAGGATTTAATTTGCCTAAATGAAACCACAAAACCGTCTCAGAATGATCTGACTTTTTAATGCATCTGCATCTCAGACCAGTGACTGATGCACAATGGTGGAAGTCATTGCCCAGATGTCCTGTGGCAGCAGACGGTGACGGTCTGCAGAGCCTCCTTTGTATGAAAAAGTGAAGAATTACTGTGTATGCAAAAGATTTTTTAACCTGGATGGAGATGGATTTTTAAACAAAACTGAGGCAATAATTTAGCTTTTCCTGCAAACTCATAACATTATCAGCCTTGGGCTGCTTTTGTGAGGCACAAACACAGTGATGAATTCTTTGAGGTGCACAAAAGAGCAAAAATAATACCTCCATGCTTATTGTTTCCTTTCTGATTGACATGGGGATCACATGTTTAACTCCCTAACACTGACATGTCTTCATTTTTGAAATTTTCATGTTTGAAGGGTTTGTGTGGTTAATATGTTTCAGAATAAATAGCAGCAAGGTGAAATAATCGTGACTCAACACAAACTAAATAGGACAAACATCAAAAGCACAGAAAATATGGAGTATAAAATTTGTTGGCACATGTAGTATTATCAGATTTATCTACATACGGATCGTAGACTGTTTAGTCCTTCTTTATTAAAATGATTCTTTGTACAGTCAGAACCGACAGAGCAGCCGGCCTTCACTCGGCTCAACCTCCCAGAGGAGGTTCGGTTAAAAAAGGGGAAACTGGGGCAAAATGCAGCTCAGGTCCACCTACAGGAAAATTCTGCAACCCAGGGCTGTGGGTGCAAAGCTAAAGTGGCCTTAACAGAATGCAGATGAACATGCAAAAATTGCGCACAAATTAAATCAGCTACTTTGTTTAAGCAGTCCTTCAGAATGGCCGAATAAGCTGCAATCTGCTGAACTTGGCGTGCCTAATTTGTGCTTTGCTCATTTAGGATGCTAAAACTAAAGCAATCATCCGTGTACGCATGAGCATGCTGTCAGGTTTTATGGAAGATCATTTTAGTCACATCATAGTGAGCAACAACTGAACAGATGACAGGCGCTTTTAAAGAGGCTGATCGATACAGCACGTCGTGAATCCCTTCACTTTGGGACTTCTTCTCATTATTAAAATGGGTTCAGCAGCTGCAGCAGGCTCTAAACACCCTGTAGGTGTGCTCTGGTTAGGCTGAACTTCAGAAATGTTTCTGTGGTCAGACTAAAAGTCACGGATTGTTTACTTTTACACCAAGCTGACAGCTGTTTCAAAAATCTTTTAATCAATATCTAATGAATATCTGACCTATCAGATCTGAGATCCAGGCCCCTGCTCTCCGTGGGTGCATCCCTACAGTCTGTAAAATATGATGCAGTGTAATAAATTAAGCTAACTTAAGATTAGTTTTACCTGAACTCTCCAAGAGATTAAGGCCTTTTATTAGATTTGACATTGATGGCAAACTTGAATCAAGCTGATACTCACACATAAAGCAGACAGGAAGTTACAATATTTTCCACTCTTTCAGCCGCGTCTGTGGTCTCACACATCTACAGGGAATATTTTTGCTCTAGAGCTGCCAAGTGCTGTACAGCCAGTCACGCACTGTATCTATCTGCCATCTGACGCTGGAGAGGAAATGCTCAGCGTTTTGATCAGAGATCCCTGCATGCATTCTGCTGATGCACACACCACCGGCTGGAAAACTAAAATAATGAGTTGAAAACTGCTGAAACACTCTGTAGAACGGAGGGTAACCGGACTGCGAGTGTTAAAACAGCATACAGCGGCTTGTCTTAGCAGTTTATTGTCTTGTGAAATGTACAGAAAACTGAAAAGTGTAATATAATTAGAGAGCAGAAAACAAGAACCAGAAACGAATCTTTGTAGGGAGCAAAGGGCATCGAAACCCGTCGGCTGGAGGATCCAGAAGAATCCATCAAACTCAGACGGCCTCCTTTTTCAAGTTAAATCAAACAATGACGGCTTCCTTCCTAATGGGAGTGCATCAGTAGGAGTCTGCTGACTTTCAAAATGCTTTCAAAGAAATGCCAGCTTCAATTCAAAGTCAGGAGCTCAGCCATCAAATGACAATCTTAGTCAGGCACCCCCGAGGTTTCTTCCCACTCCATGAACACACACTCTGCTTGTATATGTCCCCAAATAATAACTCATCCCTCGCAAGCTTAAAGCTATTCTGAGGTGAGCGTGCCATTTTCCGCAAAACTCAAAGTGATCATCATCAGGTGGCTGCGTTCTCTGGCTGCTCGTCTTCTGCTTTGCAACAAAAACAAGCAAACTGCATCCACACAACGATTCAACAACTCTGACCTACATCAGCATTTTTAGCAGTTCAACAAGCATCTTCTTTGACCTGCTGAAAATAGATGTAAAAAGAGGTAGAATAATTATCACCTGGCCATCTGCAGAGGACTGGGAAATAACAGGTGTGACTGAGGTTCAATGAGCAGGTTTCTCATCTACACACCGATTCTGCTCCTTTGAGTCTGCTGAGAGTGCAAAGTCAGTTTCTCTGTGATCAGCACAGCTTTCTGCAGAAGTCTCACCATGAAGTCCCTGCTCACTTCATCTCAGTGAAGCCGCCAACAACAACTTGTTTTTTAAAATTTTTTGATGTAAATTTTTTATATTTATATTTATAATGCGGCTGCTGTTACACCCAAATTTCCCCTCTGTGGGACAATAAAGGCTGTTTCTTCTTCTTCTTCTTCTTCTTCAGCCCCTTTCAACAGAATGTATTTGACCTGTTTTCTGCTATATGATGAAATCTTTTGTCGAAAAAAAAAACACTTTCCAGGGACCTGCTAACTACAGGTTTTACTCACGGAGGTGCAGATCTTATAGCCGACTCCGAAGTCAAACCGGCACTGCTCATCCATCGAGTAGTTGATGCCGGGAAGTTCGGGAAGTTCTGGCCAGTCGTGTTTGAAGGGGTCATCCAGGAGACAATCGTAGGTGCTGTGAGGAAAGGAGAGTGCGGGTTTTCATCCCGAACAAGGCAAAAGTGAAAAAGTGGCCAAATACTTTTACTGGAGGCCTTTATTTGAAAGCCCCCCCCCCCCCCAAATCGGAAGGTCCTTATTCCAGATTGTATTCGCCGTCTTGCATATCTCAAGCTGAGCTGCTACATGTATATGAGCTGTATGATGTGAAGCTGATTAATTAATGAAATGTACACGAGGAAATTCTCTCCTTAGATGTGACATCATTTTTACCCCTCCCTCTAAATGGACCCAACCCATGCCAGCAGAATGCCCCCCCCCTCCACAGCACAAGCATAGAGCCACCAAATCCCCTCAGATGGAGGGCTCGAGGATTCAAGCTTCTCCCTCCTCTCAGCACCCGTCTGTAGATCATCACATCAACATTAAAACCTTCAGTGCAACAACGTACTTACTCATGTGTGTATTACTCTGATGTGTTAGCTTAATCAGAAGGACTGTTTTCATTTGATAATTAGTTTAATAGCTTCTATTTCATTCTGTTTGCTCTTTGTGGGTGCTGAATTAAATTAAAGGCCCTTCAGTCAGTCAAACAGTTGCACCGACACCAGTTTAAAACTCTGGTGTGCTCTCTGCTGCTGCTGCTGCATGCAGACGCTGCAAAAACGTGAGCTGTAATATGGAATTGACCGCGTGACTCATTCCGGTGCAATTCCAAACCCTCGGTGATTATTTTAAAAAGGCCTTTAACCGAAACTCGACATCCATGAACATAAAGTTTCATTTAAGAATTAATTGCAAATTTTGACTTTGCAAATGTGTAATTATTATCAACTCCATGCTTTTAATGTTCAGTCGCTGAATCCACCCAGGCTGCACCTCACTGTAAGATCTAATTATTAAGCAATAAACCCAAAATAAAGTTAACAGACTGAATGCGCCTGAATTCAATGAATTCAAAAACAAAATACATCCTTCTTTTGTTTACATATAACTCCATATTGCCCAGACTTGGGCCACTTTGAACACTGCACAAAGCTATCAGAGAAATCCAGAAACTGCTTGTTCTCCCAGTAAGATTCATGTGCATACATCCTAATTTAATGACAGAGCCAGGTGGTGAGAAGCGGCTCAGCTGCCGTAAATCCCAGCTCACAGACAGCCGGGGCGTATGTGCCTTTTAGAAACGTGAAGTGATTTTAAACTTCTCATCAAATTTCTCCTCAGCAGCTGCCTCACAAAGCCTTCGTGTTGAGCCTACAGCAGCATACTGCTCTAAGGTTTTTCCTGCGATATACTGATTTTTCTCAACAGAGGATCCATCCATAATAGCCGGGAGCTGCTCCAAAAAACCGCGATACCGTTTGGTGATTGATTGCTGCGCACGGCCACTGTCACTCTCTTTGAGGCGCTGTCAATAGTTTTGCGTCCGTGCGCCACTAAACTTCCCCTGAGAGAAATCAATGTCGGTGAACTGAACGCAGGCCGAGAATGTGTGTGTCACGCTCGCGCATCCTCAGATTAAAACATCACGCAATGCGCCGCAGTAATAATTATTACAGGAGAAAGACACGGGACTTAAAGAATCTCATTTGTTCTGGTGGGAGGAGCCAGAGATATTGATCATGTTGACACTTAGCTGCAAATAAATAAGGCATTATGTTGAATAGCTTTATGCAGAAAAAAGCCTGCACACGTGTAATATGCGAGTAAAAAATTATTACTAACATGGTTATTATCGTTAGTAAAAGTCTAAATTTCTTAAGGGGAATTTTGGGGCTGAACGCTCCCGTTTCACACTCGAGGGATCGGGGTGAACGTTCCGCTATCGCACGTTATTACCTTTGCGTCTTCTCTCACCACTATAGTTGTGCTTTTTCCTCTGTGCACCTTCCTGCAGGTGAACCTGTCGTCACCACCACACTCCACCACCAACAAATAGTCAGCAAATAAGTTCTTTGTGACGGATTGTGTACTGTTCGGTGCATTCCTGAGCAAATCCAGATTATTTCTATTATTTCTCTGTTGTAAATATGAGGGTTGGAGGGCTGTGTGGCCCGGGCGAAGCTCTGGAATATCATCGCCATAGTCTACCTTCTTGTATTTAGTGTAGTGCTCAGGTTCGTGAACTCACTGGATGTATCTCTTCAGCTCCTGCCCGCTGCACATTGACCAGTGATAGCGATGGAAGGCCGCCTGCACCAGAGGGGCCATCACGCTTCCCATGGCCGTTTCATCCCCGCAGCGGTTGCCTTGGCCATCATGCTCCATGCCCAACCTGCTCCCACAGGCACAGACAAAACAGCAGAACATCGATATGTCAAAGCTCAATGAGGAGGAAACTGCATGTATCGATATCATCATTAGCTCCACTGACACTCTCCTCTCCCCTCTGGCCTTTCCATTTTTTAATGTTTCTCTGGGTGCACATGGCTTAAAAAAAACAATTATCATTTCAAACAGTCATACTTTCAGCACACGGAAGCAGCAGAATTAGATTAGAAGAAATACTTCAAACATTTTTGTGTAGCAAGTAGATACTTCTTTGTTAGATCAATACCCTCCTAATCAGACAGACCTGCTCCTTTCACACACACAATAACTGATGACATATGTTTTCTGTATATATGAATGTGTTTTGCCATTAGTGGTATCACAGAATCACATGCCATGAGTTCAGAAGGGTTCATCTCTTTGCTTCTTTTCCCATATGTTGTTCTGCATGTCTGGAGCACAGGGCCTGGGTTCAGCTGACTGAACGGTGATGAAATCTTTTGGTCATGGCTCCAAAATGATGGTCCTAGACTGCACAGCGAGAGAGGCTGGAGCCAGAACCTGACAGTGTCAGAAATTTGGGATGACCATTTCAAAATGTGATTGCTGCTGTTGGGTATATTCTCTGTATTTTACAATATCTTCTGTATTCCTAACTGTCTCACCGTGTTTTGCATTGAATGTC
>JAVDPK010000155.1:266786-284395 GCA_034780415.1 Cichlasoma orientale | reverse complement strand
ACACACACACACACACACACACACACACACACACACACACACACACACACACACACACACACACACACAGCGCTGCTTCAGATCGGCATAATTGACTCTTCATGTGTTATGTCTTCCCCAGGGTGTGATTACCTTGGGAATTGTGGGGGTACAGTGTTTAGTCCCCAGAGCATTTACAACTTGAGTGAATGTTCAAGCTGTTTCTCCTTCGGTCCAGCAGCCAGAATTTAGATTAGTGAGATAGAAAGTTGGTGAATACCCAGATTAGTTCTTCTGATGGTTACAGAGCAACCCGGTACCGTCTCAGGCAACCGGAACGCACTGCTACATACTCAAGGACCACAAACATTCATTAGCAACAC
Organism: Cichlasoma orientale; assembly: GCA_034780415.1. NCBI lineage: Eukaryota > Metazoa > Chordata > Actinopteri > Cichliformes > Cichlidae > Cichlasoma > Cichlasoma orientale. Next base: position 284,033 of record JAVDPK010000155.1, on the reverse strand, counting down.
GGCCTACAGGACAGCAGATAGGTGTGTATCAAGGGTTGTTCATTAGTGCTGGTGCATTAATAATGCGATAACTCATGAAGCATATTTCTTGTGAAAGAGCGAGCGAGCAAACATAGTAAACTAAATCACAGCGTAGTCACACATGCATGCAGAGTCACTGAGGCGGGGGGGGGGGGGGGGGGGGGGTGCGAGCACTCAAACAATAAAAACTGTTATTTTTCTTCCTAATGAATATTTATAATCTAGGAAAATTATGCTCTAGAAACAGTCGCAATAAGTGGGTCCTGTGGTCACACAGTCCCGAATCCTCACAATGTAAATTAACAGCTAGTAAATAACTGCGCTGTGCAGAGGCCGATGGTAAATTAGTTCTGCAAAAGGCACCTTGCTGGGGAAAAAAAAAGCTTGAGAAGCCATCATTATTTGTTGTGAATAAATGATGAGGAATTTTTTGATTAAAGTGCCTCAGTGGATTTGGTAACGCGGGCTTCTGTTTCTCCGAGACATCTAAAGATCTAACTACTCTCCGAAGAGGCTCCAGGTTTTCTATAAGCCTCTGTCCTCTAATTAAAAGAGGCAACATTCTGAAATACGTGTGACATGTTCAGGAAAAAAAATCCAAATTCCAAGTAAATTAAGGAAGAAGAAAATTATGTAAAATCAAGGAGCCTGTAAGATAAAAAAAATACCACTTAAATACAAACCTAAACATTGCAAATTGGTTTTCAACGAGTGTTTCCTGATGAAACAGACGATTTCTGCATGAATCCTCAGAGTGAACCAGGAGTGAACCTCAAAGTTACTTTCTAAAATCGACCCCCCTCATATAACTGATGCAGTTGCGCATGAGAGCCAATTTCAGAGCAACTTTTTCGATTATTTCTCCCACTTTGTATAGATTTAATCATTAAATCGTGCGTACTTCCACAGATGCTGGGCCCCCAAATGCTGGATTGATCTCTGTGATTATAAAGACGTTGAGAGGAATCAACCTTTTTAACTCCAATCGAGATCAGAAATAAAGAAAAGCTCTGGGCAATGCAGCTGATCCGTCTCCTGATTGTTTATAATCTTATATTTCAGTCTCCTCATAAACCTTTGACCGCTCATTATTTCTGCTCACCGTTTGAACTGATGATTAAGAAAGAACTTATGAGTCTGTCAAATACAGCAGTCTGCAGGGAAGAATGTGTATTCTCTGAGGAACCTTGGGGATATTTATGTTCTGTAACTCTGTACATAAGACACGTCTTTAGAACTGCCGTCTTTCATCTGCACAACGTTATCAAAATTAGGAACATTCTGTCTCAGAGTGATGCTGAAAAACGAGTTCATGCATTTGAGACTACCTCACTACTGATCATATTTCTTCCATATTCACTTCTCTTCATTAGCGCCCTATTAATTCCAGGATTCAATTTTCCTCACCTAAAAATCCTGAATGATCAGCCCCACCGTACCTTAAAGACCTCATTTTATCCCAAGTGAGCATTTCACTGTCAGACTGCAGGCTTACTAGTGGTTCCTAAATTTCTGAAAGTAGAATGGGAGGCAGAGTCTTCAGGTGTAACCAGCTCCAAGTGTAGATTTGGGAGACACCCTCTCTAATATTTTGATTAGGCTTAAAACTTCCTGTTTTGATACAGCTTACTGGTAGGGTGGGATCGGGTGACCATGAACCACCCCTTTGTTATGCTGCTGTTGGCTCATGCAGCTGGAGGAGAGACCAAGATGCACAGGGAACCTTTTAATATTCCCCACTCGCCCCAAAGGCGGTCTTTGTCTTTCAAGCTCGGGTCCTCTACCAGAGGCCTGGGAGCTTTAGGGTCCTGCATGGTATCTTAGCCGTTCCCAGCACTTCTGCGCTCTTCTGGACAGAGATCTCGGATGTTGTTCCTGGAATCTGCTGGAGCTACTCTCCCAATTTGGGGGTAACTGACCCACGTATTCCGATTACCACGGGGACCACTGATGAAGGCTCTTAGGGTCCTGTTGATCTTGTACAGTTCTAGGCATTCCAGGATCCATGTGTGAGGCATCAAGTCAAAGGCTTTCTTGTAGTCAATCCAGGCGGTGCACAGGTTGGTCCGTCTGCTTTGTCTCGAGTGACTGCTCTATCTACCAGTAGCTGCTGTTTTGATCCTCTGGCGTTTCTGCCAGTTCCTTTCTGGGCTCCGCTCATGTATTGAGCCCTGTGCCGGTCCAAGTGTCCAGCTGCTCTGGCACTCACTGTACCAGTTATTCTTAGTGCTTGGTACCCAATTGGAGTGTGGGGATGACGACATCTCCCCCCTGACCTGCCGTCCTGGCTCCCCCTTGCTGGAGCATTTGTGTTGTACCTCGTCAATCTCGCGTTGCGATAGCCTCTGCTTCTTGCGGATGTTGGAACAATAAGCAATATAAATAATAATATTTACAACTTCTAACCACTTCCTTGCTCTGCTTATTTATTTCAGTAAAAATTTGATGACTGGAGGCAATAAAAAAGTTGGTTGAGTGCTTTTAACCCTGCAGGCAAAATGTTTTGACGCAGCTTTGAACTCATTTCAATTACGGAGGATCCCTGCAGGGAAATGAGCACTGAAATACAGTGTCTCCCAGCATTTGTAAAGTGCAGATGCCACCATCTGATCTTCAGGCTGTTGCTCATGCTTCAATTCTCCAGTGTTCGGTGTAAAATAGAATCATGGCTTGTAGCACATCAAAACACAAACAAACACTGACCTTTTTCTGTCTGAGCCGAGCCTACAGGGGAGAGAAAATGAATCGTGGATCCTTTTGACATTTTACTTGATGCAGTTTTTTTTAGACGCCAGGTGACGATAAAGTAAGAATGAAAGTCGAAGATGAAAGATTTTAGAGCGAGATTTGTGTGTTGCTCACAGATCCAAACTGCCGTCTCTGACAGGCGACAAGCTGTTGGTTAAAGCAGGAATGTTTCTGACAAGTGTCACCCCTCAGATCTGGTCATGACCCAATAGAAAGGATGGACATGGCCACTGCCTTAATTTTAATACTCTGGTTGCTGCCATGTTGGTTTTTGGAGCCCCAGGTGGCTACACATGATCAAAGGGTGGATGCCAGTTGTTACTAGCTAGCTTGATAAGCAAGCTGCATCCATAAGCTGTATGGGTAGATCACAGTCTTCTGAGACAGGTTGTAAGAACAATTAACTACACAGTAAGCCATATTGTATGCTAAATAATTGCATTCAAATGCTCCAAAAGGCTCCTAAGTCTCTAAATACTCACGCGTCACACTGTTCTTAATTCAGTTGCATGAACTTCAGAGATGACTTTAAGATTTTGGTTTTGCCTTTTGGAGCTCTGCGTGGACCAGCACCAGCATGCATCAGTTTATTACATCCATGCGTTCCCAGCAGGTGGATTTTTTAAACACAGGGCTCTACGGGGGCCGACGTGTTTCTGGAACCAGCCTCAAGTGGCCACTCAGAGAAGTGCAGTTTTTGGCAGTTGTGGGCTGGCTTCCTTTTTCAGCCCGAGAGGTTAGAGGTTGCCCCTTTAACATTGATCATTATGTCAAAAGTGAAATGATTTAAAATGTCAAAAATAACAGCACAAACAAAATTTTTGTGATCTAAAACAAAAAACAAAAAAGTAAATACAGTATAGGAGACTAATATTCTATCAATTATTAACAGCATCTTAGAGTAAAACAGTAGTGAAGTTGCTATAAATGGTTTCAACTGTCAACATAATCTGTTGCCAAGCACTAATGAAGAGTTACTCCATAAATCTAAAGACAAAGGTCACAAATATGAAAAACACTTCCAGGATGCTAAATTACCGTCTACATAATACGTCCAATCTCAAAGACCCTGAGGCTCAGATTACACAATGCAAGGGCAGCTGTGAGTGGCTGCTCTCACTCCCTAGAAAGTTTATTTGTCCAATCAGATGCTTTTTTTTTTTTTTTTAATCAGATGCTTAATGTCAAATAAAAAAACCTGTGAAATGGTAAATGGTCTGGTACTTTATTTAGCACGTTCCTACCCTGAGCACTCAGAGTGCTTTTAACTACAAGCCTCACTCACCCAATCACACACACATCCATACAAACACTTTTTTCCACACCTGAGCACCTTGTCTAATATTCACACACACACACACACACGCACACACACACACGCACACACACACACACACACACACACACCAGGGGGAACTCAGGGTTCAGTTTCTTGCACAAGTATACTTCGACATGCAGACTGGAGCAGCCGTGAATTGAACCACTGACCAAACTAGTCAGTGGTTAGTTCTTAACTAATACGAGCCTTCAAGAAGGTGGACAGTAGTAAGAAGGAAATCTCACCGTGGGGGGGGGGGGGGGGACTCCTGTTGTCGAGACCATGATCATGGCTGGTTATTTTACATCAGTTCTTAAAATACACACATCTAAATGAAAACCACAGTGAGCAGAGCTCACCACGCTTCAGGCTCCTTCACACACCACTTAATACTCTGTATATGTCGCGCTATCTTGGTAGCAAGTACGGCCACAAGGCTTAGAGTTAATGAATCCCCCAACACAACGACAAACCCGGGACCATCGAAGCTGTGGCATAATCAGCACTTCAGAAAATAATCTCCTGTTCTGGTTCTCCTACAGATTGTGTCCATGTACCATGACACACATCTCTGAGTTTAGGCTGTAATAGGCTGAAATATCATTCAGATCCAATTAAACTGAACTTCCAGGTCAGGATGGAGATGGTTTCATATTCTAGGTGGAGTCCTTTCATCTCTAGCTGTGCTACATCGCACTGGCCTTGTGTATTTTGGCACCATCTCCACTTTACGCCAGAATAAGCAGCAGCATGTGTCACAGTGCTGTCTGTGTGCTGTTGTGTCACAGCAGCAGATGACTGCTAAGTGCCTGAGCCCAGAGTCCAAAGGCTGCGAGGATGGTAAATCCCGAGGCGCTGGTTCATTTGTGTAATATTCAAGCTGCATCTGTGCTGAACTCCAATCTTTAGAGGGAGGGCGGTCACTTTGAATTACTTTATTTGTAACTAATTTTCATACTTAACTTTACTGCACTTTTTCTGCAGTTCTGCAGTCGCCCCAAGAATTTTTTTAGCGCTACATCCCTCCTTCTCCCGCCCATTCCAAGGAACAGTTTTATTCAATGTTAATGTTTTGATATCCGCAGAACGAATGAAGCTATACGAAGCCATGAAAGCTTTGCATGAAAAAATGAAACAAAATTAAAACAGCAAAGAAAAAGTGCTAACAGTCATAACCAAACAAAAAGGAACCTCAATAAACGTCCGGTTTGTGGCTGTTGGACTTTTGTGCTGAAGAAACAAACTCAATGAACAGAGGTGTTAAAAAAATCAAGCAAACAGAACAGGGAGGGAAATTAAATGTTTTTAAAGCTGTTAGTGAAAAATGACAGAAAAACTGGACAGAAATATTCAAGTTGAATAGCTAAAGGTTCACATGAGGACTGGATTTTAGCACCTTTCAGAACCAAATTGGTGTCCTGAAAGGATGTACTGCTGCTGAACTGCAGCTCCGAGGACATTTCTCATCACATCACTAAGGTGAAGCTAACCTTCACGCTATTGTAGGAAGATAAGGCCGCACACAAAAAAGACTGAAAGAGAATCCACGGTACAAAAAAAAAGAGCATCCAGTGAGAATAGATGAGCTCACAGGTCTGGCGAGTTTAGTTGGACACCATCAGCTCCATAATGATCCAGCAGCAGTCAGTAATTCACCCACCCAAACAGTGGCTTTAGTACTCAAAAGGAAAACATCAGAAGTAGATGGATGGATGCAGAAACCTGAAATAAAACCCACCGTCTGGGTCATTATCCTCAAAGTGGAGTGCAGACAAAGAGCAGCACCGGAAGGCGTTATTACAGAGTAAAAATACCAGAATATAAAAGACGGAACTCCAACATTACAACATATTTCACACAGATTTTGGATGAGCTTTAAGAGCTCCAAAAACCATGCGCCATACTGTACAGGGATCTCGTGAGGGCAGATTTGTCCTGTGGTTGCACCATATCCACTGATTGCTTTTTTCTTAGACAATATTGATGTCAGGGTTAAAGTGTCTGACCTGCAGCACTGTGTTGAAAGTTGTGCCCTTTGCTCTTTTAGTGACCATGTAAACATGAAGTCTCAAACCCTACTCAAAATCATATTGGTACTAATTTAGTGGCAATTAAGCTGTTTAGGCTTATGACTTATAAGTAGATCAACATTTACAAACAACAGAAAAAGGTACGTATAATAGCGTAAACAGCTAAAAATGATATGAGCTGTACTACATACACGATGGGGCCGCTGCCATTTCATCTTTTCTTATACGTTACTGTTACTAATTAAATATGTTATCAAAAATCTAGAATGAAATCCACATCGTGGGTAAAAACCCAACCGCCCGTGTCAAGGTGATCAGTAGATCGTGCCCAGATGTGCATCAGATCCATTTTTCAACAAGGCCACACACAATTAAACATGAGAAACAAACCCCATCTTTAAAAGCTGCTGGAGTATTAAAACATGTATTATCTGAGCCAGGATTAGATTTAATATTCCCAGATATTAATAACAAAAAGATAATCAGGCATCACATCCGGAGAGAACGAAGAAGTGAGCCAGAACGCCACAGTAGGTTCATCCACAGCTCGGTGAGCAGTTTCACTGCCATTAATCTGCTTGATCAGGAGTCCCTGCAGGTGCCAGATTCTTTTCATTTAAGCACACCAGGCAGAAAAGTGCTGTCACAGATGAGTTTAGCCTTCTTACCCCAGAAGCACTGAACCTCGAAAAATATCCAGACTAAAGATTAAAGGTGAAATAGTGACTTCAGAAAACGATTATTAATAAATACTCTGGCTGAAACGGTAAAGAAACATCCCTGCCATGTTGGCTGCAGACAGTGTGCTGTCTCAATGTTCTTCATCACTGACCATCGATACAAAAGTGGTTCAGGAAGGGTTTGAGAAGCACAACAATGAGTTTGAGGTGTCGACTTGGCCTCCAAAGTCCCCAGATCTCAATCCAATCGAGGATCTGTGAGATGTGCAGGACAAACAGGTCTGATCCATGGAGGCCCCACCTCACAACCTGCAGGACTTAAAGGACCTGCTAACATCTGGACCGAGATCTCGGATGTCCGGTAGGGCGAGTGGGGACTTATAAATAAAATATTTATTAAAAAATGGAACATGAATACAGTGATGTATACGTTGTGTTTTTAAAAGAAAAACAAGTTTTAGTTTCTTGCAGATACCTTATTTAGTTTTAATTTGTAGCCGGTGAGAAGCAGAAGAATTAGAAAATATATTTTTTTAACAATTTAATGATAAATTATTGAAAGCTCTTAGTAACCTGAACTAGTTGATGTGATATGTAGTGATATGTAGTGCAGTAAGTATATATTATTAGTTCATAAGACTCATAAATACTTGTATATGTGGAGTTTTAACTAGCAAAGCTTCCCTCACACTGACTGCTGAGACGCGTGGGCCGATGTAATCCACGGCCTCCCTGTGACATACCCCCTGCAGCTCACCTTCAAAGATTTCCTCCAACACCTGAGGAGCGTCTTCAGTGTACGATGTGAGGCCTGATAACACACCGCTAAAAACATTAAAGGAACCCTGTTTAATCAGAGTTCAGCATCGAGTCAGTGAAACCTCTGGGATATTGATGTGGTCAGTGAGTATCAGAGGGGGGTGTTAATTAATTTCAGCTGCTTTGGTGTTAATGAAATTAACAACAGAGGGGCAACAATGAGACAACCCCCAAAACAGGAAAGGTTTTAAAGGTGGAGGACACTCACATTTTTCTTCCTCATCTTTTTTTTTTCTTCACACATTTTGCATCTGGCTAGGTTCAGTGTCACTGCTGGTAGCATGAGGTCATACCTGGGCCCTACAGAGGCTGCACAGGTAGTCCAACTCCTCCAGGATGGCACATCAATACGTGCCATTGCCAGAAGGTTTGCTGTGTCTCCCAGCACAGTCTCAGAGCATGGAGGAGATTCCAGGAGACAGACAGTTACTCCAGGAGAGCTGGACAGGGCCGTAGAAGGTCCTTAAGTCATCAGCAGGACCAGTCTCTGCTCCTTTGTGTAAGAGGAACAGGATGAGCACTGCCAGAACCCTACAGAATGACTTCATCAGGGTGGCCTGAGGGCCCAATGTCCTCTAGTGGGCCCTGTGCGCACTGCCTGGCACCGTGGAGCCTGATTGGCATTTACCATAGAATAACAGAAATGGCAGGTCCACCACTGGAATGCTGTGCTTTTCACAGATGAGAGCAGGTTCACCCTGAGCACATGTGACAGAATTGAAAGGGTTTGGAGAAGCCGTGGAGAACGTTACGCTGCCCGTAACATCGTTCAGCATGACAGGTTTAGTGGTGGGTCAGTGATGGTCTGGGGAGGCAGATCCATGCAGGGACCTCTGCAGGCTAGGCAACGGCACCCTGACTGCCATCAGGGATCAGGATGAAATCCTTGGACCCACTCTCAGACACTACGCTGGTGCAGTGGGTCCTGGGTTCCTCCTGGTGCACAACAGTGTGCGGCCTCATGTGGTGAGAGTACGCGGGCAGTTCCTGGAGGATGAAGGAATTGATACACTGACTGGCCCCCACACTGACCTAAATCCAGCAGAACACCTCTGGGACATGTTTCCATCAGATGCTGCCAGGCTGCACCTCAGACTGTCCAGGAGCTCAGTGTCCAGATCTGCAAGGAGATCCCCCAGGACACCATCCTCATCTCATTAGGATCCCCAACATTGTCAGGCATGAATAAAAGCACACGGGGGCCATAAAAACCACAGAGGAACATTTTGAGCTGCTGCAATGAAATTTTGGCAAAATGTTCTGCTGCTGCATCATTTCTCACTTCCATTTTCAGGGTGTCTTTGAATTCAGCCTCTGTAGGTTGATCATTTTCATTTAATTTGTTTTGTGCAATGTAGAACTGAGATTGCCTCCACTCACCTCATAAAAACGTTGAGATTTAAAATCTTTTTTGAGCATGTCCTGGCCAAGAAATACAGCTGATAAATCAGCAGGCGTTAGATGATAACATACACACAAAATAGACTGTGAGAAAGGTGGAAGGAGACCGGGAATGTAGCAGAGGGTAGGACAGAGGGAAGGACAAGAGAGACCAGACCATCCAACCTGAGCACACAGTGTGCAGTGATCAGGGAGGACTTCGCCTCAGTGCTCCATGATACACAAAATCCAGCACGTGAGACCATTACACAGAGATCCATGCATACATACAAATCTATAACACATTTCCATAATCAAGCACAGACTAAAGTGGCAGCAACAAATCGCCACCAAAGTAAATGCAGGACGTGATCCTAAAATTTAAACCCAGCCCAAAGTTTGACTTATTCCACCACTGGCCCAGTGTGAGAGATTTGTCAATGAAAAGTGCTTCTACTGAGATACTAGGCCAAACGCAGAGGCTCTGAGATGCACAAGAGGTTCGGCATTATTTTGAACTTACCAGCTCCTGCCAACATTTTAATCATATTCACTGTTAATTTAAGACCCCTCAAAAAATTTGGTTCCATAATTTAAAAAAAAATATTGACCAGAATTACTTTTTTTTGTTTTTTTGTTTTTTTACAGCATGCGGGAATATCAGGTCAATGGTGGTGACTGCGCATGAGTGAGTGTGAATGGCTGTCTGTCTCTCTGTGTTGGCCCTGCGACAGGCTGGCGACCTGTACAGGGTGCACCCTGCCTCTCGCCCCGTGTCAGCTGGGAGAGACTCCAGTCCCGTCCCTCCGCGCGACCCTGAACACGATAAGCAGAAGTGCATGGATGGATGGACGGTGGTGACTGAGTTATGAGTATCGTGAGTTTAGTTTTATCAGCATCCCAAAAAAAAAAACAAAAAAACAAGTGAAAATTAAAGTTGATGTCTAATTTTTGTTCAGGCAGTCCTGGAGACACTCCTCGGATACTTCGGTAGTGACATGGATTAAGTAATGCTGCAAAATCAAAAGCAGAGGGTGCCGTGGGCCGTGAACGGCCCGGGTCCCCTGGGTCCTTCCCTATTTGCCTCTGGATCACGTGGGGGGTGGTTGCAGTTTCTTGCCCTCATTATTGAGTACATTCCATGACAGGCACATACACACATTACTGCAAACCACAGCAATATTGTGTGTGCGTGTGTATATGTATATGCATGTGTACAGATATGTGAATATGTGTATGTATGTATATCTCCCTTTCTTCAATTATCTTTTCTTTTCTCCCCTTTGTTTTTCTTGTTTTTCTTTTTTCTCTCTTTCTCTTACCCCTTCATTCTTGCCTGTCCAGCCTGGCATAAACAAATAAAAATAAAAATACAAGCATTAACAAGAATAGCCTATAGAAAACTTACAGAGTTGTTCTTGTAAAAGCTGGTTCTTGTAAAAACTGGTACACCAGTGCAATCGGATCATCATTCCGATTGCAAAAACTGCCAGACATGACAGGCTGTTTAAAAAAAAAAAAAAAAAGCAATGACTGGCCCCTCACACCTGTGCTGCGTCACACAGCATCTGAGAGATATTACTGGGATGACTGTTTGACTGTGGCACTGGAGAGCATCTGCTAATTACATGATCTGACAATATCACTGCATTAGCGTTCAGGTCCAAATAAAATGTCAATGCAGCTGCAAATGAAAGCAAGTCGAAGAGGCATTTAATAGTGCTGACTTTGGACAGTTGCTTTCATTGCTGCAGTTCGGCTGCTGTGGAGAAAATGAAACGAGGGGGAGAAGTCAATATCTGGCAGACACCGCAAATTACTGCCAGCCTCCAGTCTTTGAAATCTGCCCCGGCAACAAGAGAAATTCAGTACAAGTGCCAAAAAAGTAGCACAAAAAGACGGTCCATGGAGGACCGGTCACCCCTTTTGTGCGTCATAGCAGTAATAAGGAGGCTTTGTCACTGTTCTGTCCTCTTAGTGTCTTTTTATAAATCATTTCAGTCAATTTAACTAAAGTAACTGGGGCACAACGAATTCTTCAGAAGAATCTGGGGTGAATTCAGGCATAAGACCCACTTGTTAAGTGTTTGTTGCAGAATTATTGTTTCAAAATTTCATGTTTTTTTTCCTCCGCTCAACAACAAGTCATCACCTGTAATGACTACATTTCAAATCCAAGAATCTGCCCTCATCGGCAAGTTACAAATTTTGCAACACAGAAAACAGAATGATGTGCATCGTGATGGGTAATCTCCTGGAACGACAGCCACAAAAAGGAAGGCCGAAATGCCACACACAATCTCACAATCTCATTTGAACCACGGGACGCACGTCCCTCTGGGGCCTTACCCTGCATCCCTGTCGGGCCGAAGCCTTGGCGAGTGAGGAAAATTGCGTGGTCGTGGTGTTCGGCATGATCGGGGTCTCCTTTCTGCTGCACAAAGGCCCAGCGACACACGTTCTCCAGGCTCCGTGACGGATTGCCTCTCTCGATGAGGCTGATGGACTGACAGGAAAGAGAAAGAAGGAAATGCTGACCGCTGAGCCATGCCTGTGCAAATGAACATGTTAGTATTCTGGCAGCAGCCCATAATTACACCGAGTGTAAAGCAGCAACAGCATCAAACATGGAACCCCTGAGCTGATCATGAGGGTTTAGAAAGCTGATTCCTGGTGAACACTCATCACATCACCTCAGGTGTGCCATTGTTGATTGCAGTCTGCAGAAGTGACTGCGTTTTTACACTATGTGTAAAGGTGAGTTAGAGCAGGTGACCTCTGCAATCAATTTCACTGCTCCATTATTAACGCGTGCGGATGTCATCTGCACTCTCCCGCTGCAGCACTGACACACATTTCTGGTTGAAATACCAGCAACAACAAAACCGAATGCTACGTTTGCAAATGATTTTACTACTACAGTAATCTGCACACGGAGGATTGTGATGCACTGATTCAAAGATGAATGGAAATGGACGGTGAAACTCACCTTGGCATACCCCAGCATGATCATCCTCACCAGGACCACGTTGATGTGGACTCCCAGAGACTCGTCGTGGTAAATCTCATTCACCTGAGAAGCAGGGGGACAAATAGCACTTTTAAGGAATCTGAATCCCAAATTCCGCCCCTATCTATGTAAATCTGAGTTCTTCTTTCCACTCATCAGAAGAAGAGAGTGAAATAGGTCATTCTTCACAACTCCGTGAATGTCTGTAATCACAGAGCTCTGCAAGCACTATGCCGGTGCATTGTGACAGGCTGTCATCATGGTTCTCATCTTTGCAAAACACACAAAAAGAATATTTTCTTCAACATGATGGTGCATGCAGTTTGCACATCCACCAGTATTGATTAAAAGAGAGAGAGTATGATTTGATAGGCGTGGTCATGCTTGTTGTGTCCGTTTATGAAGAATGCAAACATGCTTTAGCTCCATCAGTGTTAGATTGTTCTACGGGAATGTCTTTCTTTGTAAAGATCTGCAGAGAGGAGGCAGAAGGGGAGCATGTGACAGTCGTTTAGTATTCAGACCATCTCGGTATCCTGCAGCCGCAGACGTAATGTAAAGAGAACTGAATGAGTCAGCGAGCCGGGCTCGTGAGGGACTCTCCACAGGCAGCCTGACTAATGTTTTCTCTCAACTTGAATCTGAATGAAACTGTGAAGCGAGACTTGTTATGCACACAGTCTGTGGGTTTCTATTTTAGTATTCAACACGATTATCGCATGTTGTGTGTATTTATTGAGACGGAGGGGTCACATTTCCCCCGTACCTGCAGGTGTCAGCGATGCCTAAAATGCACCGACACACTTCCTGTTTAAATTAAATCCATGTTCTGTACAGTCCTCCTGAAAATACAGGGAACAGTTATAATAAATAATATTAATACAAGAAAACTTTGCAGGCATAGTAGCGGTTTGCTACAATTAGCTGTGTGTAGCTGAGGAAACTGTGGCTATCCACCATCTATTTTCCTTTCATTTAAAGTCCTCACACTCTGCCACACTGTAGTCAGTAAAATATTCTGCATTTTATTCAATGCAGAATACCTGGCATCACGCCCAGGGTGGCACAAGTTGCCCGTTTTGATTGGCTTTTCACATTTTTATTGACCTCGCGGACTATTGAAATTCAATGTTGCTTTAAAAGAGAATGGGTCCTGGTTCTGTGATTCTGTGTGACAAATGACCCGTGCACTTTGATTGGGCCATAATAGTGAGAAGTGTGAGATTGTTGATGCTGCAATTTTCAAGTGCAAAACATTTAACTGGACATTACTGTTTGGCTGGCAACCAAGCAACAGATCGATGAGTCAGTGATGGTCGTCTATGAATGGAAACAGCTGAAGCAAGCTGAACAAAGCCAAAAGCTCCACTAAATGAATTTAATTACTCTGATAATTCTTTAAATATTAACGTGAATAACTTTTTATTTTTAAACTTGTGTATTAAACATTATAGTCCTCTTTGTGGAAGAGCAAAAATAGATATGATTATCTGGTTGTGAAGGTGATCACAGGGACAATTTCAGGGTGGATCTAAGGGACATTTCCTTGGTTAGAGGTGGGCCTTTCTTCTTCAACAGTGAGTCTCTTTTACTCCTAAAATATATACTCATTGTCCACTTCATTATACACCTGTTCAACTGCTCGTTAACACAAATATGTAATTAGCCAATCACATAGCAGGACTCGGTTTATTCAGGCATGTAGACGTGGTCAAGACAACCTGCTGGAGTTCAAACCCAACATCAGATTTGAAGGAGATTTCAGTGGCTCTGAACATGGCGAGGTTTTTGGTACCAGACAGGCCGGCGTGAGCATTTCAGAAACTGATGATCTGCTGGGATTTTCCCAAGCAGCCATCTCTGGGGTCTACAGAGAACAGCTGGAAAAAGGGAAAATGTCCAGTGAGCAGCAGTTTCTCTGGGGGAAAACACCCTGTTGTTGCCAGACACTAAAGGAGAATGGTCAGTTTGCTTTGAGTTAATAGGAAGGAAACAGTAACTCAAATAGTAACTTGTTATTACTAATAATGATATGTTGTGCATTTATCTCTGAATGCGCAACATATCAAACCTTAAAGCAGATGGGCCACAACAGCACAACAGGTGCCAATCCTGCCAGCAAAGAGCAGGAAACCGAGGCTACGATTCACACTAGATCACCAAAATTGGACCGCAGAAGATTGGAGAAACGTTGCCTGGTCTGATGAGTCGTGATTTCTGCTGCAACATTCAGATGGAAGGGTCACAATTTTGGTGTAAACAACATGAAAGCTTATATGAGTGGTTCAGGTCTGTAGCGGGGGTGTAATAGAATTGGGGCTATTTTCTTGGCACTTTGGACCTCTTGGTACCAACTGAGCATGGGTTAAATGACACAGCCTAGCTGAGCATTGTCCACTGACCATATCCATCCCCTTATAACCTTTATATCCTCTAATGGCTGCTTCAAACTGTCAGACTGGTTTGTTGAACATGATGTTGGATCTCGACTGAATGGAGCACCTCTGGGATGTGGCAGAATGATGTGCAGCCGACAAATCTGCAGCAGCAGCAGCTGGTTGATGCCATCATATTATATGGTCCAAAAGCTCTGAGGAATGTTTCCAGCACCGGTTTCCTCCCACAGTCCACAGACAGGCACTTAGTGGGGGTTAGGTTAATTGCCCATAGGTGTGAACGTGAGTGTGACTGGTTGTCTGTTTCTCTGTCTCATTTATCACTGACATGCATATTTAAGCAGGTTACCTCAGACAACAAATGTAGCCTGGCACAGACATAATTGTCAACTGATTACACTCTGACTCATGTCTTAATCCAGGCAAAAGCAAAAGAGGACGGGAGAATAAATCATGTCTGCATGAGTTTAGGGAGGAATAAAATCTAATTGGTATAAATTTGTTTTGACTAAGCTCCTGTGCTTCCACGGTGTAGTGATATCAGCGTCTGCTGGCACACGAAAGGTCCCTGAATCACAATAAAAACAAAAGACAAAAGCAGAATGTCGGTGATGTAGCAGTTCATCTGGCTCATGATCCATCACGTTTCACAGGTCGTTTTAATGCATGAAGGACAGAAAGAAAGTTATCTGTGTTGCTGTCACCGGTTGGCTCTCCTGCACAAAATAGTGAGAATTAAACCCACTGAGAAGTCAACGAGCCTCACAAACAGAAACATCCAGGACAAATTAATCTCCTTTCACTAAAATCTGACCAATGCTCTGAGCAGTAGCAACGTGTGTGAAAATGGAAAAGTGGCCATAAAATGAAAAATATGACCTTGATCTTGAGCAGAATTTGGGTGAACGGGTGATTAGGTGATCACTTTGTGCAAAATTCATTAAAATCTAACATTGCAAGAGGAGCAGCAACTCTTGTGACTCGTGGAGGGATGGATGGATCACCATCGCATGAGCTAACCAGCACTGCGAGGGAGGTCACAGGCCAGCGTGCTCCTGGTGCCAGTCCCAAGCCTATAAATGGGGAGGCTTGCTTCAGGAAGGGCATCCATTTTTTGGCCAAATCAATCTGCTGTGGTGACTGTTTGAGAAAGAAGGGACCAGCTGGAAGTTTCTATCTACAGTCTCAATACACTAAACTTAGTGGATGCTAACAAACCTGCGCACAGAGAAACAAAGAGTTTCACTCAGTACTTCACCTCAATACAAAACTGACCAAAAGGTTTTATCTATTATATATGTGCATTTTTGTAATCTATAATTATACTATTATGTAATACTTTTTGCAGAGACCTTATGCCTGTGTGACAACTGGAAAAAGAACATCCCTTTTGAGTAAAATGTGTGCATGCCCATCATGCAGCTCTCACCACTGTGGTTTTGTCACTAACTGATTGGCTGCACAGTGAGTACCGATCCAATCAGTGAACAGATCAACATCTTGACATCTTGCTCTCCACATGAGGAGACCTAATTAGCGGAGCATGAGAACTAGAGTCACAGGCAGTGGGTCTGATTTTCTCTGGGTCAGCGATTTCTCACTGAGATCATTCGTCTCATTGCACAATAAGTCAGTGTTCTCCACTCAGGATAGAAGAGGTGGAAAAAAACATATTCCAGCAGTGCATTGTCACATGTTAAATTTTCCCCAGAGCACGTTTTTTTTGCTTTGTCGACTTTTTGGGGCGACGCAGCGCTGCAGGAGCGGGACAGCTCCAAGCTGCCACATTACTCGAGCTCCAGCAGGCTGCATCTTTACTTCTTGGGACTTTATGAAGTAACAGTCCAGGTGAACGTGAGCTGCATCGCAGATGGGAGCTTCGAGATGGAGACAGACAAATGCTGCGGTTCCTGAGTGTGTATCTACTAGCAGAGCAGCTTTGCAGTAGCTGCACTGTGAGCTTCCTTCACATGTTAGCCGACACACTGAGCAGAGACGGTCCCAGCGCTATCATTTCTTAACAGTTTCCTCCACCTATCAGTTTGTCTCGTTATATGTTGTCACTGCACAATTAATGAAATTTGAATCTCGATCATGATTTTAGATTCACACAATTAACTGAACATGATCGAGCGATATGGAAAGACTGTGCTCCACCAATGGAATACAAGCAAAGTCAAATCACTAAATCACCACCCGATGACATGCCTGCATGTGCCAACCACAGCTGCCCCCCGCATCGCGCAGCTTGATGTTTCTCGGACTAGAAGAGGAACACCATGTTGAAAATTCAGATGTCTGGCACTGCAGACGCTGAAGAGCTTTTCCTCAAAGAGGATCAGCTGTGAAGAAATCATTTCCAAAGAGTGCCGCACTGTGTCTGCACCGCAAAGCAACACAACCTCCTGAGAACAGAGGAGAAAAAGCGTCTTTCAATTGAACTTTTTTTTGTGAACACTGCAGAGGACATAAGGTCTCAGAAGGATATTCAACTGCCTGAAAACACACCACAAATTGCAGTACAACTAATGCATGAAAGCCAAGAAAAACAGAGCAGCCGTTGCCAACGTGCGGCGTCCAACATCGACTCAGATGTCCGTGAAGGCGAGCCTGCAGAGTGCATCAGCGTCTCCACCCAGAGCACAAAGACAGGCTGAAATTACCAACACAATCGCATTACAGCAAAAAGAAATGTCCAGTAAACAAAGTAACGAAGGCTTCAGGAAACACTTTAAACAAAACAAAAGCCTCTAATAACAGAAGCTAAGGGGCATCTGCGTAAGTCAGCAGTGGGGGGGGGGGGGGGGTACTCCGTGGCCAGGTCAGGTCAACATTCCCGGTCTAA
>JAVDPK010000155.1:250986-266686 GCA_034780415.1 Cichlasoma orientale | reverse complement strand
AATTGCATTTCTAATAGATAAAACCTTTTGGTCAGTTTTGTATTGAGGTGAACTACTGAGTGAAACTCTTTGTTTCTCTGTTTTGCTTTATACACAGAAATCTTAAGTACAAGATGGATGAGCACAAAAACAGGTCCATAAAAAATTGTTCTCCCAGTTTGGTGTCGACCTTTTTTTTATAGCAGAATTTTAAAATCCCACACAGGTGCTCCCATACTATTGAATATGCAAGTCAAAGGACATATTGAGTAGGTGACCACCGCCTCACTGCTCTACCTGCTGAGTATACTGCTTTTAGGCAGCAGTCAAAAAGGAGCAGGAGGGCAACAGAAACAAAGAAGAGTGAAGGACACAGAGAGGAGATCACTGAGTGCAGATGAGCAGCGGAGGCAAGAAGACAAAAAAAGAACAAGATGAAAGGAAACAATGGACGAGTGAAAGGGAGCGAGAAGACGAGGAGATGAATAACGAGCCCCGCTGAGCAGGCGCCCACGCTCGGCTGGGGGAACGGTGGGGCGGGTGGGTCAAAGTGCTGTTATGGTAAAGTCAGTATGCATAGAACAGCATGCACATGGTGTGATTTTGAGCATCCTAGGTGGCACTGTTCTCGAGATATGGCCAGCATTAAAGTTTCTGTGGCTATGACAACACTAAAAATGAAAAGGAAGGAGGGCAGGAGAGCCTGCTTCTGTCTCCTGCAATTCTAAATGATGCTAATGAACTTTAATGCACCAGCAAACTCTCTCCTTCTGAGGCTTGTAAATGTTTACAGTTTACAGTTATAATGGTCGATGCTCATATTGAACATGGCTCACGTCAAACAGTGCTCTGGCTGCTCTAAAGTGAGGGCGGATGTCCCCAGTGTGGTCGTCACAGGCATACAGCTGATCACAGAACCGCCAACCATGCGCTGGTCAAACCTTCAATTTACGAGCGGAAGCCTTGGCTTTAAGGGGGAGGAGCTAAAATAACTTGGAAAAAGAGGGTGAACAACACCAAGTATACCCAGTATTAGACAAATAAGGATTATTCAAACAGTGACTCATGCAAAGCTCCAGTAGAGTCAAAGAATAAACCACAGAGGTAGAAATGTTACATAACCCTTAAATGCAGTGCACTGAGCCCAATAAAAAATACAGGACACACAATTCAGTCAGACAACTAACACATACTGAACACAAAGCTTAACGACTAAACTGAGAGCTCTGTGTGCAGAAAGTGCTGCTGCAGAACCTAAATGTACCAAGAGAGGAACATAAAAGGCATGTATGTGCCCTCAGATTTTTTAACTGATATTTTACTCATATTTATATTTTTTTCTTCAGACTGCAGTTGCAGAAATGCAGATCATCATCCTCACATAGAACTTCAAACTCTCCCGTGATTCTAATATGTGGTCTTATGCTGGCTCGAGCTGTCATTTCTACAGATAGTGGACTGGACATGACAAATTTTTACAGAGAAAGGAGGCAACATGTAATAACTTCTGTCTAGATATAAAGCTGCTGTTGATCTCTGACAGCTCAGGAGGGATAACTGATGACAACAGGCAAAGCAATTTCATTCAGTGTACACAACAAAGCAGCCTCACTCTTTATTCAGGAGGAAGCCAGAGTACCCAGGGAGAACATTCAAACTCCACACTGAAGGGTCACCGCCAGATGGTGGATTCGAACCCCTTCTTGCTGTGAGGCAACAGTGCTAACCGCCGCGCCACCGCGCTGCCCAACATGCCAAAATATAAAAGTTTGGACACATTTACGGGTGAGTGTGTCCAAACGTTTGACTGGTTACTGTATAAAATGCAGCAAAAAAATAAATTTTACAGAAGACACTTTGTAGAGTACTACTGGGCATGAGAGAGATCAAAAATCAAAGAGAAGATAAAGAAATGAAGTGCCTCCATCCCATGAAAGCCATGTGACCTGCCGGCTTTATGAAGGCAAACTGACCCCAAAAAGCAGAGCTGCCTGACTCTGAAATTCACACTCGCTACACTCACTAATGGAGGCTCATTAATGATAAAGTATGTAACAACAAAGGAGGGCATTTTATTCTTGTCTCATTTGATGCAGCAGATTTGGGGACCAACAGAATGCTTGAGCAGAACCAAATTTAATTTGGTCCAAACCAAGAAAGTGAGAAGAGAGAAGGTGACAGGAGAGACATATTGAAAAGAGAGGAAGGATGACAAAAAAGGGGGAAAAAAGGAGAATGACAGGAGGAACTGTAGAAAGAAAAAAAGAGTAACAAGAATGTGTGAAGATGATGAACATAGATGTGATGAAGCGTAAAGATGGAGCAAGGCGAGAGTGGAAAAAGAGGACCGAGGAGAGGATTAAAATAAAAAAGAGGAGGTGGGGTGGGAGGGGAAAGAAGGAGGAAGAGATGAGAGAGAGAGAAAATAATACAGCAGTATAAAAGAGAGGAGACGAGACAAGAACATAAAAAAAGAGAAGATCAATCACAGTAATCAGTGTTCAGAGACTGAGCTGCCTCCAGATAAAGCCAGCGGGGACCTCTACTGGAAAACACCATCAATAACCTCAAAATTTCAGTGCCAGACCGCTGCAGACATCCAGAGATAGAGAGAGAATTAAAGCAATAGAGTGATGCTGCAGTAGACTGAAAAGAGCAATTAGTGCTTTAGACGTTAGAAGGAATTTAGGTTTGTGTTGGGGGCATTTAATGTAGAGATGAGGATATCCTGACACGACAGAATAGAAAGAGAATAGAAAGCTTTTATTGTCATCAAACATGAAGTATGATGAAAATGTAGCAGCCGCCACAGTTCAGTGTCTTTCCTTATAAACAAGATGATGAGAAAAATACTGTAAACTGTAAAAGTATTTATATGCTACAAAGATCAACGGTACAAATATCAGACACCACAAGGACTTACAGGAGAATAAATGAATGTAACAGATATACCAAAGAATTCCAAATATTGCACAAATGCCAGTTATTGCACAGCAAAGAGTTATGTACTGACATACTGAACACACTAATATAGCACAGGCTTGAGGGAACTAAATAAATAAATATGCCAGATCAGGGATACTGAGGTTTATGATCTGCTCGTTAAACACGCCAGGCTCCTGATATAAGTCTACTATTTAACTTTTTATGTAAGGGGAATAAAAACATTCCTGTTAAACCTTATTGGTAACATTTTAAAATCATGAGATACACAGAAGTCAGAAGTTTACAGACACTCATCACGGGGATGGATGTCGTGGAAACGTCCCTTAAGAAGCTGTACCTCCACCAGATGCTTTTGGTAGCCATCAACAAGCTTCATGTTAGCCTGCTCTATACCATCCAAAACCAGTTCTGATGTGTGTTTGGGATCACTTTCCTGTTGGAACACCCGACTGCGTCTACTGCCTAGCTGTTGATTTGAGGTGAAGTTGAAGGATTTGGAGGTAGTCCTCGTTCTTCATTATTCCAACTCCTTTGTACCAGTACAGTGCCACTGGCAGCCAAACAGCCCCAGAGCATGATGCTACCACCACCACCATACTTGACAGTTGGTACAGTGTTCTTAGCTTTGAAAGCCTCACCTTTGCTAATACTGCATTTCATTTCTTCTTGTCAAAAGAAGGCATTTGGTTTGTTCATGTGGGCAGCTGCAATTTTCAGTTAAGCTTGAAGGTGGAGCAGAGGCTTCTTTCTTGGTCTGCACTCTCTCAGTCTGTGGAAGTATAAACCTGGCTTTGCTGTGGCACGGACACTGGTGTTCCAGCAGCTTCTAGTTCATGGCAGACTTGAGCCTCGGTGCTAACCAATGTCTCCTCATCTGAGGGTCACAGTTTGGGTCTTCTTCCAGACTTCGGCAAAGTAGTGACACGTGAATAACTTGTACTTAGATCTTGTTTAAAAATAGGTCCAAGAGACCTGCCCAGCTTGTGTAGATCAACAGTTCTCCTTCTACCTTCACTGAGTTCCTTGGACTTCAACATTGTTCAAAGGATTGGTCAATCTAATGAGTGCTGTCAGATCATTTTATGTTGGTAAAGAGAAACTACCAGTTTGCAGATGACACCATCGTGGTAGGCAAGATTACATCCAGCGATGAGGCTGCCTGCAGAACAGATGTTGAGAACCTGGAGAACCGCAGCCGAGAGAACAACCTGATCCTCAATGCAGCAAAGACGAAGGCGCTGAGCCTGGACTTTAGGAGACCAAGGCCCCTCATCCATCGCTCCACCATCAGCGGTGAGAGAGTGGAGGTCGTGCAGAGCATCAAGTACCTCGGGGTCAACATCAGCCACAACATGACCTGGACCGTCAACGCCACAGTACCGGTCAAGAAAGGTCTCCAGAGGCTTCACTTCCTGAGGTGCTTGAAGAGAACCCGACTCCCACAACAGCTGCTGGTGAGCTTCTACAGGTCAGCCATCGAGTCCGCCCCACATACTGCATCTCAGTATGCTCCTCTGGCTGCACTGCAGACAACAGGAAAGCTCTCCAGCGCATCATCAAGACTGCTGAGAGGATCACCGGCACCCAGCTCCCCAGACTAGAGGACATATACAGGACCCGCTGCACCAGGCGGGTCACAGCCATAATCTGGGACAGTACACACCTGGGACAGGACACTGCCTCTTCACCCCACCCCCCATCCCCCGCCTTTTGGGAGGCGCTACAGCAGGGATGGACAACTCCAGGCCTCGAGGGCCGGTGTCCTGCAGGTTTTAGATGTTCCTGATCCAACACACCTGAATCACATATAGAGGTCATTAGCAGGACTCTGGAGAACTTGTATGCATACTGAGGAGGTGATTCGGGTGTGTTGGATCAGGAACACATCTAAAACCTGCAGGACAGCGGCCCTCGAGGCCTGGAGTTGTCCATCCCTGCGCTACAGGACACTGTACACCCGAACCACAAGATTGAAAAACAGCTTCTACCACAGAGCTGTCACACTACTGAACACTGACCATATCAAACCCAACAGACTATCTCCTTGCACATCCACTGCACTACTTTAGCACACGGTATACAGTTTTAAATAGACCGTTTATTTGCTATTCATACTGCCTCTGCTCACTGTGAATACCAGACCCTTTTATTTATATTTCTTGTTTTCTATCTCGTATTAATTATTATTTCAGCACCTGGAGGACGGCTCCAACACAGTTTCATTCTATTTTGTGCAATGACAATAAAGATATCCATCTTATCCTATCAGTTGTAGTCAATCATGGTCACTAATGAGAAGTTAACAGGCCTTGGCCTTGTCAAATTAAAAGACATCGTAAAACCTTCAGCACCACTTATTAAAAGATTTAAGTCCACGGAAATATTTGAGCCTATATGTACACTTGTGACCCTGTGACCCTCGTTTCAGTTATTTTGGTTCATTCATTTGTTTTTCCAGGCAGAGTGACTGAACCACATTCAGACTCCAGGAAGTCAACAATGACTGGTGGGCCCTGATTGGCTGTCAGTGACAAACAAGCTGCTGAAATCCTTCCAGTCAGTCCAGGCTGGAGCATTAGAACCAGAAAACCTCCTTCAAACAGACCTGACAGGTAAACTGCTTCATGTCCAAACTGCAGCCTGGGACCATTATGTAGAATAACAAGGAGATCTGATAGGCTTGTAATTTTAGTACAGGGCTACAAACAATGAAGCCAGTGAGGAAATGAGAGACAATCCCGTCTTTCTTCAATGTAGAGGCCGAGTGCGCAGAAAGAGTGTAAACAAAATTATGCAATCAGCACGTCTGAACTGGATCATCCATCTCCTGCTGATGCACAGAAGCTCAGCTTTGATTTTTAAAAATTCCTCTCATGTTTCAAGTCAAATTCTTCTGCCCCACAACGTGTCACTGATACAAAAACGCATGTCTATCAGAATCTGGTGCTATACGATCATGGGCTGGCAGTCGTTTCAGGAAGCTTTGATCATCTGCTGATTTGCTGCTGAGGAACAGCAAAGGCAGAATCCTGAGTGACTACACTCCACAGAGAGCACGGAAACAGAGGGGCAAAAGTCCTCCGCCTGCTCCTCCATCTGCACTGAAATCTCTCATTAAAGGAACACTTCACAGAGCATGTAGCCGGTCTCTTACAACACAAGCGAGGTGTATCTGTGGCATCTGTGACATCTAATCTGCCTCCACAGACTAATGACAGCCTGAGTCAGCCGCCCAACGCACATGAAGGCCGAAGAATCCCTGCTAGGGCTTCTATTTAAAAGGCAGCAATAACTTCTAGAGGGAGGCACTATTAGCATCCTGTGTGAGGACAACAGCGTGAATTCACACAGAAAGAAACAGATGCATATGGCATCCCAGCAGCTGCCTGCTGGCTCCATGTTTTCTGGTTCAGTCAATGTAACACTGATCCACAGCAGAGCACCAACAGGAGTGGGCTGCTGTAACACCAGTGACTCATATATTCAGATCCAGACCGGTTCCATCACCAGTGTATGTGATATAAAATGCAGATTGCATTGTATTGTAAGCTCCTCTGTATTACTGGCTAAAAAGAAGAGCAAAGTAACAACGTGGCCAAGTGGGGGGATGAAAGGAGGCAAAAGGTTTAGGTTTTCTTTAAGATCACAGAAAGAGAAAAAACTGAAAAAAGAAGAGCGTGTGAATAAAGAAGGTGTGTGTGTGATCCTGTGAGCTCACAAAATAACTGCCATGGGGACTGAAGCCTGTCCAAGCTGACACACGTAACCTTTTTGCTGTCAGGCAGCAGCGCCAATCACTGCATCAGCGTGCTGGGTGCATTGACTTTGTTAGCGGTGGCTACTGTTAGCGTTTCTTAGGCTAAATATTTGGTGAGCTGGATGAAGCTCATGTTAGCAGGCTGCCGTCTGGATACACCAGACAGACACCCTCTGTACTTTTAAAACTTTCCATTTTGATAAAGCTTATAGTTAGGGCCGGATCAGGTGACCCTGAACCCCCCCTTACTGACGCTACTGTATTATTGTTGGGTCTTTACCTTATAATATTTTTGACTTGGTGCTATATAAATGAAACTGAGCTGAATTCAATAGAAAATGACTGTGATTACTGTCATTGAGGCTGTCAAAGTATAACAGTGAGTGATTGTTGAATTTAATGGTACTGGTACAGACTACCGTTCTGCTATTGTGGACCGGATTGGCATTCATGCAGCACTTTTCTAGCTGTCCAGAGTACCTGGAGGTAACCCACGAAGGTAAAGGGACAACATACAATCTCCACAAAGAAAGGCCCAGCAGGCAAGAGGCAAGCCAGGTCACCACTACACCACCGAGATGCCCAGTGTGACATCCCTTATTAAAATGTCCCTTTCTGTTAAATTCTGTCCAGAATGTGGACCCAAAAACAAGTCAGGTTCAATACACCGAATTTAAACTAGCAACAAAATGAAGTTGCAGTGACTTACTATGTTCATCAGAGTGAGAAGGTAATTCTGCACGTGCTCCTTGCCGTGAAATCGGACCACCGAGTCATCGACTCCTAGCAGGATTTCTATGTTGTAGTCTTCCTCCCCGGCATTCCTCCGGCTGCGGCGCTGGACGGTCTCATTCACCTGTCGGGTTACCGAATCGAGGGTCCCGGGAACGTCGAGCTCCGGTTCTGTGCAGAGATTAAGACGGGAGAGATACGGCTGTTAACTCTGAAGAAGGTTTTGGTTTTAGTTTTCACATGGGTGCCTGACAAACACAAATATTTCCATGTGCAATGGAAATATTAAAATGCATTAATATTAAAAATGCTACCAGTGGCTGCTGGGCCGTGTTTGATATTTGATGGCTGAAAAAAAGTTTATCCTCGTTTTATTTGATAATAAATATTCAGGATCGGTGATTAATGAGCAGTGTGAAGAGATGGAGGAGCAAAGGATGGAGAAAGCCGAGCACATGTTTTTAACATTTTCCAGCCGGGTGTGCGAGCCCGGCCGGATTTCATAACACTTCAACTCAAGTGCCGAAACAGAAAAATTAAATGTTGATCTTTTCCTGTTTTAATCATTTATTGGAGAAAAAGTACGTTTTCTGGAGCCAGCTTTAAATGAGTGAATTTGTTAGACTTTCTGTTTTATGTCATTTTAATTTGAACATCTTTGGGTTTTGAACTATTGGCCAAACAAATCGAGCGCTGCGGGGATCACGCAGCAGTGCGCCTTATGTACCTGTTACCTGCTTTTAAAAAGACAAATGATAGATCAACAAACAAGTAGTGCAACATCAGATATTAGCTGCAACTCTTGAGCCTACTATAAAATTATAAAACATCTAATAAACAAAATGAGTCACATTTGAGTTTTCTTTGAAGTCTCCATGAACTGGAAACACTCAACTTTTTTTTAAAGATTTGTACCATCGTCTTTTTCTTTTAGTCAAAACGCCACAAACCCACTCGTGTACTACACTTGTGTCTTTCATGCTGGCTGTGTTATGGAGCTTCAGGCTGTAAAGCTTTGTCAGGTAAACACTGTTGAGATCGATGCTGAAAGCCATTGTGAGCCCTGTAAGAGTGGAAGGATAAAAAGGTCTGTGGCAGTACTGTGAAAGGAGCTCAGGTCACTCACTCCACAATTCACTTCTGTCCAGCAAAGGCTGAAGGGCTTTACTGCCATTAATTAACATATAGGACAAAAAAAAAATGGCAGTTTTTGAGGAATTGTTACAACCCACAAATTATCCTCTGTAGTTACATAACTTCAAAAATCAGGGTTTGACTTTGAAGCAAGTTTTTGCTGCCCTCAATATGCAAATGAAGTGAACTGCCTGACTTTACAGATTTCAGGCTCCTCTCCTTCCGCTGACTGAAATTGCTAATACTTTCCACTTTTATGGAATGGACCACCAGTACTTAATGTTCCCATAATACTGCTTAGCGTGCACTCTGAAGGCTGAAGGTATCTCCGTGAAACTGTAGGGAGCACTGCTGATATCTGCCCCCTCTGCAGTCCTCGAGGCGTCGAGCGGCTACAGATATCTTTTCCTCCACACTTTGCTGCTTTGGTTAGAAGTGTTGGAGATTGAATTTTCTCTTCTTTGCGCTATGAGCAGATTAACTGGTCATAAAGGCAGGCAGGGGTAGAGCTGCAGGTGGAATGAATCATCGGGATGTCTCTGAGCAAGCCCGTTTTTCTGCCGGCCATCAGTAAGCTGGTGATTATGCCGACGGTGTTTTATTTGGTTTAACCGCGGCGGATTGTATTCTGTTAGTTCTGTATGTGCTTCATTTCAGACATAATCAAAAATGAGAATGAAAGAGACGTGCCTTTTCTTTCAGGCAGAGGAGATTGTTCTCTAAGGCCATCACGATCATCACCTGTGATATATATATATACACATATAAGTATTATATAATATAACATGTTATATAATATCCAGTATTCAGCATACTTTTGGGCGGATTTCATTTCAAATGAATAAAACTGCAGTTTCTGATGATTAGCCAACGATTAATCTCTAGCATGTTTTCAGAATGATTTGTAACAGTATGAAGAGCGGCGCTGAGCGGGTGCCAACGCTCGGCTTTTTTTTGATTCATAATTTGGGGGGGGGGGGGTGGGGTTAGAGTAAAGTCAGTGAAGAGGTGTGTGAAGTTTGATGGGTGTGAATTTGAACATTCTAGGTGAGATCGTTCCCGAGTTTTTATGAGGTGGCTGCAGCTCAGGAGGAAGAGGAGGTCACCTGCTAATGGGAAGGTTGGTGGTTCGATCCCTGGCTGCTCCAGTCTGCATGTCAAAGTATCCTAGGGCAAGATAAGTTGCTCTCCGATGCAACCGTGTGTATACAGTCTTTGCAGCAGTTCCTCCCACCTTTGAATATGTAAATTTGATGGGTTGATCCCATCCTTCCAGGCAGAGCCTCTCAAACTGTGTCAGATTTGAGTAGGAAGGAGTCACAAAGGGACATTTTCAGATCATTCCACTTATGTTCTCTCGTGCACTTAAGTGCAAGTCTATGAACACAATGGTATCAATGCAACAATCAGCCACAAATTTAAAACCTGGCAAATATTGTGTAGATCCCCTTTGTGCAGCCAAAACAGTTTTGACTCATCTGGGCATGTGCAAACGCTCTCAGGTGATTTTTTTTCTCTTTAATGTTAACGAAGCTTTAAAATAATCTACAAATAACCCAAAATTATTAATAAAACACAGAAAACATCTAATTAAAGCTCACTTTTTGTTTTATTACAAGTTTTATTACGGCTACACATAAACTAAACTGACACAATGTTTCACAGTGCGAGCTAAAACGTTTGCTCAGTGCACACTTCAATGATATACTTGGTTTATTTCACAGCTGGATGCAAATGCTCCCTAAGTTTTAATATAGGAATACCGATTCAGATCCCACTGAGTGAGAGCGTGAGGCACGCCTTGGTTTCTGCTGCATTTGTAAAAGACCCTCAAACTGAAAATAAATTGAGAGCAAGAAAGATCATCGCCCATTCAGCCAATAAGACAGCACAGGCCTTGAACTAAAAATTGGGTTCATATAACTCACGCAGCCTATTTACAAACAAACCAGAGATGGTAAACAAAGACTCACAAGGAGCGTGTGTATTAACGATGTTTCGGTGAGCTCTCGTCAGTCGGTCAAAACAAAGCTTGTCCTAGTAACCCGAGAATTCGGCTAAAGCTGACGGTGCTGGAAATAACCTCCTCTGGCCTTTAAACAATTCAAGCTCACACGTATACACGAATCGTCCCTTCGTGAGCGTTTGAGCTACATCGTATTGACACACAGCAGCCTTAGAGAAGATGAAGACATTTCAGACGTCTCAGTGGAGCTCTCACCGGGCCAAATTCATGGAATATAAGAACTCTTGCAAACCACCCAGAACATATTAAGTGTGAAAAGCTGAACTACGATCCAGCTCAGAGCCTCCTGTGTATGAATGTCTGAGGGAAAGTAAAGCGGCGCGTGCACGCTCTTTGAATTTTCCCTCAATAAATAAATGATTGAAGTAAAGTAGTTCCCGGTTTTATATTTCGTCCACATTGGGTGAAGATACTGTGGTGGCAAATACTGGTAGATCTCAAGCCATAAATAAAAGCACAGGCCATTTTTCATTTTTCCAGGGATGCTTTGGGCCACAGACAGGGCCAGTGATTGAGTGGAGAGGGAGCTAAAATAAATAGGAAGAAATGGCTGCCACCTCAGCCGTGGCCCGGCTTCTACAGTGTTGGGATTGTGGAGCACATTCCTCCTCTCCGCCGCTCCCGTCATGACACAGGCATTCTTGTGCAGCGGGCCAGCTCCCCCCTCCTCCCCCTGAGTAAACAGGCTCTCTGAGGTCCGTACTTCAAACGCACAGGACTTCCCCTCAGCAGCGTTCCTTAAGACTGCTAGTGTGCTTCAGTCAGTGGCGAGCACCCCAACCCCACCGCCCTCCTCTGCCTTGCCCCGCCACGGGCCACAGCCCAGTCCCACGGGAGCCCCACCACGCAACAGCAGCAGCCCAGGAGACGGGGGCCCCGGGCCAGCGTCTACCCACACGTGGCAATGTGCGGCAAGGTGGCAACGAGGCCAGCCAGAGCTGCCGCAGGCTAAAAATGGCACAGACGTAGGCGACAGGCATCTCGCCATCAGCAGAAAGTGAAATCTACTGTGTCTGCAGTGACAGAATTAATATCCACATTGCACGGTTCACAGACCCTCACACGCCACAAAACCCATTAGTAATATGGACACTGATATTCAGCCAATAATGGCACATTGTATACTCACAAACCTTTATGACATCTGCCTTTTTTATATAATCAAATGCACACAATAAGCTGCTCCTCCTGCACAAATCTACACATTTCTCAGCACAAATGCTGGTGCAGGAGAAGCATGTGATGCCTTCATTTATGGAAAAATATTCATAAGCCTTTGAGGATTTACAGCAACAATAGGCAGCAATGTGAATTAAAATGTGGTTTGTAATCCTTTTATCTGTTTCTGCAGTGTAGCAGGGGTGCAGGGCTGTAAACCCCACCATGTGTACAGAAACTCTTATCAAGATTGAGGGCCGGAATTTGCATAAAACTGTGTCCTTCAATTCAAACTAATTTGTCTCATGAGCCAAAACTAGTAAGAGGTAAAACACAGCGGGACCAACAGGAACAAACAGGGGTTTTTTCTGCATTTGTTTTGGTGGTGCGGCTTCAAATTAAGGCACTTATTTTATTATACAAAGTCACACAGATGGGAATCGTCACAGTTCTAATAATAATACCATGACTGAGATTCTCAGCAGGAATGAGTGGAATTTGAATGATTGGAAAAAGCACAGCTTGCACTGAAAGTTTATTCCAGGTTAATGTCAGAGTGATGTCAGACTCCTGAGTCAGAACCATTAGATCATCGCTGTCTCTTTTCAGTCCATTTGCATAAACTGAAACATAAGCAGGTACGCACACACTCAGGGCTCCATTTCCATCCTCTTTGCCTTTATTTGCACAGAAAACCGAGTACGGGAGCCTAAGCTCTGATTTGACAGACTGTGAAAAAGTCAGGATTAGAGGTGACAGGAGAGCTCGCTTTAGACCGCTGCTGTTCAAAAGATCACAGAGAAGCAGTCAGATCATAACAGCTAATGACAGTTTGTTTCAGATCCTGTGGTTATGACTGTCAATAGTAAAAGGATCCTGCACAGACCAGCACAGGACTGTGAGGCAATTATAATGCAGCATGAACCTAAAAAAAAAAAAAAACTTGTTTATTGGATATTTGTGCTTTAAATCCTTCAAACAGAGGGTGGCCTGTCTGAGCTGCATCAGCCATCATTACACGCAAGACTGACAACAAGATGCTCGTTTTAATTTTTCAGAATAAAACAAAAGTATGATGAGGTTTGTGCTAATCTCACCCCTGTGCTCCAGGTACTGCCCTTCCCTCACAGCTGTCTCCACTCAGCTCATTGGGAGCAGGAAGGACTGGAAGAGAGGATGATGAGGTCAGCGCCAGCGTGGGCTGCTTGGCAAAAACCTGACTGTGTGGATTTACTCCTTTTGTTTGGAAGGAGGCCGGGGAGCCTCTCCTCTTGACTTGGAGTTTTAATTTTTTATGATTGTCTGTTGCATTTTTCTTTTTGGAAGTTGCAAAAAGTTTTAATAACAGCGCTCTGAATAATGTTCGACCAGCTAAGCTTGGATTAGTTTGTTTCAAATTTAAGTTAAAACTCAAATTTATTTATGAGCGTGGTAGTCAGTAAGGCTGATAATCATATTCCTGGAATCAGTGCACAAAATAAAGCAAAACTCCTCAATCACAGAAATCAGAGATACTATTAGTTGAACCAAAAATGTGTAGCATGGCGGGATAATTGGCGGATCAACAGTCTTTAGTTACTTCGGTAGACTTGTCAAATGTAGTAGCTGTTATTGAAATAATTCTTAGCCCATGAGTGGAAATGCTTTGATCTCTGGGTCAGCTAACACATTCAAAAATCTTGTTACAAAGAAACTACAACATCAACGCAAAGAAAGGTGACCGGCTCGATGGCCAACACCGTTTCCTCCAGGCTGATGACACACTTGGTCTCTTGCGGCACTTCAGTGATGAGTGGCCACTCTCAGCCTGATATGACCGTGATCAGGTGTTTGTTTTCCCTCTGGTCGTTGAGCACGTGAACCACACTCTCTTACACGAAACACACACAAAACTGTCTGATGCAGAGCTTCGGTTGGTCTATACTAAGAAATAAAAAGCCTATTTATCTATAACTTTGTGCGTTGTCTTGTTTGTCAAATGAAACAAACTAATGAAGTGTAT
Organism: Cichlasoma orientale; assembly: GCA_034780415.1. NCBI lineage: Eukaryota > Metazoa > Chordata > Actinopteri > Cichliformes > Cichlidae > Cichlasoma > Cichlasoma orientale. The sequence continues at coordinate 252,952 of JAVDPK010000155.1, read as the reverse complement.
GGAGGTGGTGAGCCTGTAACTATGACTGCATAAAAAAGGGTACAGTCAGTACACTGTTACTGTGCCAGCAATCTCTCAATATCAACGCTTCATAAAAATATAGATGCCAAGTTGATTAAAACGTGCAAAAATAACCTCATGCATTATTCACTTGATGTCCTGTTAAATCTCCTGCATAATACCTGCTGGTTCTAGAAGACTGTAGTTCCATCAGTGCTGAGGGGATGAAATGATGGAGAACATGGCTGAATGACAGAACGCTGTCACTTTAAGTCACTGCTAACACACCTCGTGGGTCACATCTGATTTTATAGAAGCTTTAAATAATGTTTGTGTTGCGTTATTTTTGTTTGGAGTTTGAATGTGTGGGTCAGTGAACAAATGTGCCTTCCAGCTTTACTTCAAGCAAGGCGATACTCCGAGGCTGCCTTTGATTTGCTGCTGCCAATTTACCTCTTGTCATGTAAGGGAATTTTTGGCTCCCCAGGGCACATTAAACCTAGCATAATTGCACTGGGGTTTATGACTGAGGCAATATTGTTTGGGCCCTCTCTTCTACAATAGGGTTGAAAATAAGCGGTGACAGCAGCAACAACAGCAGCCTAATTACCAGCAGAGCACCGCAACAGGAGAAAAGATGCTGGCCGAAGCATTTCCCATGATGGAGACGCCACGCAGCTTTGGCGGTTCTGTACCGGTGTGTGATGGGGATTTTTAAAGAGCTGCATGTGTGTCTATGTGCATTCTCTGTGGCCCACCTGAAGCTTTTGAATCATTATTAACAGGCTTGCGGGGAGTTTTAAGCATAAAATTGAGGCAAACACTTCTGCTCCCACTGGGCCGTATATTAAGGAATAACTAGACTAATGATTTCTGGGTCTTGGCTGCTTTGCCTAAAGAAACCAACTTTAAGCCTTTCGTTGCAAGAGGAAAGCAGCATTTATGAAATGTACTGAAAAAGATCATTAGGGACCCTCATAATTACATTAATTCTAAAGAATAAGAAAGCTGCACCATGAGAAATTTCTATATCATGGATCAAGTTATACAGAGACGAGGTTCATCTCAATATTCTATACACAAGTGTATCAAAATGCAATTTTAGCATACTTTGAGGGTAGATTTTTTTAATCGATACGCTGCTATACGCAGGAGTCAAAATCCCTATCCACTGATAAATGTTTCAGGGCAACGCTTCTCAAACTGAGTGACACAAGGAAAGAATTCACGGCTGTGCAGTGAGACCTCTATCATAGCAGACTACACCTTACTAACAGCGCCAAATACAACTGGTGTCACACCAATACAGTATACAGGAAGCTGAATGCTACAAACACAAAACCATCACTTAAAATATTTTCTCAAACCCTATTATTACTTCCTTAAAAATATTTTGCACATCCACTATTTAAACAAACCATGTTAACCACTAATGTTTCAGTTGAGCTTGTTAGCTTCAGTCAAAAACTCGTTACCTGTGATGCAACACAGATTAGCGAAGGGTGATTTCCTTGATTAGTGGTTTGAATTGTGTAACAACTTTGAAACTTGCCACCTGTTAAGCTATAAAATAAAACCTAACCCGGCGATATGGACCTTGAAAGATTAGGCCAAGTCCGGATCTGCTGTCACACACCGAGCACGTGCAAAAACACAAGATAAGCAGTAACATCTAACATCAGAACTGGAGGACGGGCTCTGAGATTGCAGATACAAGAACAGCAAGGTATGCCATCAAATTTCCTGCAGTATTTTTTTCAATGCAATACTTCAGTATACATCAGATTTTTGTAGCTCCAGAGCACACGTGCGCCAGCTAATCTTCATGTAACAGACGGCAATGTGAAATATAAACAGACACAAAATTTCTTTTAACAACCTGCTAGATTTAAGATCAAAGTCAAAGTTGGTCACCAAAATCTTTGAAGTCGTGTCCCATTCACAGGACAAATGTGACATTTCAGCA
>JAVDPK010000155.1:233701-246894 GCA_034780415.1 Cichlasoma orientale | reverse complement strand
CCACTGACCCCACTCTGTGATTTTACGTGGCCTTCATGGCTGAGCTGCTGTCGTTCCCAATCGCTTCCACTTTGTTATAATCCCACTAACATCCTATCACAGTACCACGCTGGAACTCACTGAGCTCCTGAGGGCGACCCATTCCTTCACTGATGTTTGTAGAAGCATTCTGCATGCCGAGGTGCTTGGTTTATACACCTGTGGAAGTGACTGGAACACCTGAACTCAGTGATCTGGATGGCTGAGTGAAGACTTTTGGCAGTGAAAACTCTGAAAAAGCTCGAAGTCAGAGCCGTCTTCCTGCGACAGTGTGTGCTTCTGTACCACCATACCACTGGCATTCAAGACAGATACAGAATGAAAGTTGGCACAACTCCAGTACACAGTCCAAGTCACACTAGGGAACCGTGGTTAGAGACGGAGACATGACCCAAATTATTGTGACTGTGTGCAATGAACTTACGATCCTGTTCTCTTTGAAGACAGGGACCAGGCCTGAGACCATATACGGTGATTAAATGTAATAAATCAGTTAAAATCGCAAATCTGTTGCTGCCTACATGTACAGAAATTCACATGACATGCTTACATTGAGAGTCCCGCCGGAGCCTCACAGATCTGAAATAGAAACTCCACTAACAGTGGCACAGCTGCTGAAAGATGGAGATTTAACTGCAATTTAACTTGCCAGCCTGTCCCAGAGTGAATGAGGTCAGTCCCAGTCAGACTGTGGCTATTTGGAGAAAGGTTCCCTCCCACCAGGCAACCTGTGCAATCACCTTGTGATTGAAACCTCTGAGAGACCGGTTGGTTGCTGCTACAGGCTGTCCGCTGATATTGCAGCTTAATATCTAGAAGAAACTGTCAAATATATGCCCGTTACTGTTTGGGAACATATATGCAGATTTCCTGGCCCTTGTAAGAAGGTACACAGTTACTCTGAGGTCCAATAACTGGCTCTAGCATGAAATGGACTTTTACTGTACCCTTATTTGTGAGAGTGCGGCCATCATAATTCAAGTCCTCATAAATTATGATCTAATTTAATAATCTAATAATTATGTATTTAAACTGGGCTTCACTTGACTTTTCGTGTGACTCATAATTGTTCTGACCCTGGCCAGCGCCGCGCTGTGTGCTTAACCTGTGTCAGTGTTGACTTTTAATATGCAGATATCTCATCTGTGTCTGGCCCTCTGACTCTTATCACCCACTCTACTTCCTGGTTATAACCTGTGCTGATTCTAAGGACGTTTAGTTCAGTCCTGCAGGCAGCAGACTGCGCCTGCTAAAACCTCTCAGCTCAGTCCTGAGGTCAGGTGTGCACTGCTGTGATTTTTAAATGAGTAGCCGCCACGTTGCCTCCCATTGCTATAATTGTTCTTATAAAAAAGTATAAACCATTTAAGTCTGGCTGCACAATAACCTGATGTACTGATTAGAGCTGGCCCAGACTACGTTTTTACTCACACTCATATTAATCTTGAGATCTCGGGGGGGTTTTTGGGGGGGGGGGGGGTTACCTCCCTTTTTGCAGTTTATTTACCAAGATGACAAACTATTTGTCTTTTGGTTTTGCACCTCTGAGCCCCGTTTCTTCGCAGTTTCTCCTCTTTTGTCATATTTAACTTTTATGCTGCTTCTCTTTTCCTTGGCTGACCTCGGACATAAGAATAATTCCCCCATAGATCTTCACAGAAAGTTGGAGTGCTTTTCTTGGGTAATCTTTCAACTCTTAGTAATTCTTCAGCGATTAGTGCCTCACAAACAAAACAAAAAAATCTAAAGTTTAGCCATCATTTTCTGCTGCTTGTGAATCCTGACTTTTGTGAGTGCAGACAGTGAATGCATCCATCCTTATTTTGAGAACTCGATGCCCCTGCACCATATGAAGCCTGACAGGAGGCTGTACAGAGAGAGCATATTTAAGTGAAACAAGCTTAAACTGTGAGAGTGAGGAGCCTGTACCTGTACTGTGGTATCGATAAACTTTATATTATTATTTGATAATATATGTGATTTTACTAAGGAAATGACTTGTTTTTGATTTACATGACGGTCTCAGAAGACAGGAAAAGATTCTAGTGTGTTGAGAAGTATAACAGTGTTATCTGAGTTAGGAAAGCCCATAAAAGACAGGCGATATAAGATGAAGGAAAATACAGCACGTGGGCCACAAACTATCGAATTAACTACAGCTAAGAAAACAGTGTTTCAGATCAAATTCTTCCACCTACAACAGCGCTTACAACATCAGCGCATGAGCACAAAAGGAGTTCTGGGTTATGCCCTTTGAGTGTGGTGTGATTTCCAGTCATGAAGGCAGACTCAGAGTCTTACACAGTTCAAAGATATTCTCAAAGATATTTTTATCGGACAATAAAAAGTGTTGCAACACTGCGTCTAACAAACAACTACAACCCCGCCTCGCCTCTGAGTGCTCCTCTGTAAAGGGCGCAGTGAACGCAGCATCACGACAAGCTACAAGAATTTTAAATATTTGGCTCGCTAACAGACAGACTGGATGGAAAGAAGAAAGAGATACTCATCAGCTCCTTCCAGCTGCCATGTGACTTTTGGAAAGCAACTGGATGATTTAACAGCGCGTCAGAAGAGAACACAACCGAGTGCTTTCCGATTCAAAATATTGCTCAGTGCTCTCAAGGTCTTTTCCATTCTCCTTCCAGATCCTTGGCCCGGACCCGAGTCACTAATTATCACCAGGTTTCATATGGAAAGAACTCATCAGGCACATTTGGGGATCATACTTCTGAAGACATAAGGCAATGTGGAAAATATCTTCCCAATCTGGCTGGTTCGGGATGCAAACAGGGACGGGTAGAAATATCAGTTGGAGAAAAAGCTACTTTAGTGAAGTATTTACAAGAGGAAGGGGAAATGCATTGCTGCATTCAGGGTGTGTTGTGCAGACAGACTCGTGCTGCATTCAGCGTGAAAAGTTGGAAGCAACTTCAAAGCTTCTGGGTGGCTTTTGTTGTGGCGGTGTGTGCGCGACATGCCTGAAAGCACACGCGCACCCATCGGGGACGGATACCGAGTGTTTCCACTCACCTCTGACACTGCTGAAATTACTTGTGTTTACAACACATTACAGAAACCATCTTCACTAACAGCAGCAGCCAAATACCACAGATAACCTTTAATGTTTTTAAATTACTAAAGGTAAATTGCTTTTCCTATCAATACACACACACACGCACACACACACCAATTTAAAACACATGCCTCACGTCTCAACAGAGATCAGACGATGCATCTTTTTTACGAGTTCCTCGTCGCGTTTAATCGTGTGTGAAAGGGTGAAAGTTCAGAGCGATGTGATTGCATGTTGGATTCACACTAAGCATGAAATAGAAAAGCAATTAGCGTCGTCTGAGGATTCATATGCTGGTGATGCAACATGTCACAAGAGCACAAGATAGTCACTAAGTAAAGCAGCAGAATTGAATTTGCTCAGAATCGTTTTTGCTCGCACAGCTCAGCTTTGTGTGGGCCGCTCGGATGTCAGGGATATAATAGTTTGGATCTCTTATTTGTGCAGTGCATTTACATGGCGAGTACTGATGCATATCAAAAGAACCAAAACACACAAAAGAACTGGCCATACACCGCTGAACTGCAGCATAATCAGCCAGCCCTCTCCCGGCCTCTTTTCTCCGTGTGAGGAGGATTCAGAGAGCAAAGGAGTTCTGCATGAGCATGACTCACTGCAGCGCTGTAACTTAATATGGCTATTGTTAGCTTAGATCAGATCTTTAATCAGGCAGGTGTGGGTCGACCGCAGTCCTTCCATTTGGTTGATGATGATTTGATGTGAGTGGGCTGAGTTAGTGACACGCTGGGCTACGCTAAGTAATTAGTTACGGAAGAAATAGAAACCACTTTTGTTTATGATATGTGCTAAGTAATGTCTTTTACAGATTTTTATTTTTAACTGCAGCTGTAAATAACTTGAAATGGCAGCGTACATACAGTTCAGTTCACCCATCAGGCATCTCCACACAAGTGGCCAATCACAGTATTAAAGCAGCAGGTGGGGACTTGACTTACACAAAGCAAACACACAAAGCTTTAAAGAGAGACACGGGTTCTGCAGAATGTGGCTGGATGGGGAGAAACGCACACACTTGTTGGGGAAAAGAAACAAATCATCTATTCCGGTATTTTTTTTAACTGTACAAAAGATGAAGGTCGGCCTGCAGACCGGAAATGGACAAATAGGTGGGGATGAGACACACCATTAACACACACAACACCGGGTCTGCACTACATTTGCAAGCCATACATGGCGAGAACCTCTTCCAGTATCCGGGTGCATCTCTGAAATCTATTTGAAAACAACTAGAAGTGCAGCACAGCCTTGTGGGAGAACTGAATCCTCAAAGAGGCAGACAACTAAATTAGCACATAAAAGCCCAAAAAAAGAATACCAGCCAGAGGTGGACTCGGCCAACTGCCAAATACCCCACATTAAAGAGATGTTAGGGTTATTCTTCCTGCACACTCTGCAGCAGTCGGCGGGAGATGCCAGGCTGCAGGAGTCTGACTAATGTGAGCCCTACAGAGGAAGCGGTTCTTGATTCAGTCTCTTTAGGCTACACAAGTCAGTGTCCACGGTTCACAGTAACCAGCAAGACAGCACACGACAACATTCAAAGCCACCCGCAAAGACACTCTAAGAGCTAATTTCATCCAAATGTGGTCCTTTGAACTCACTCAAAAGTGATATTCAGAGAAGATTTGAGTAAAAAGGTTTGCACCATAAACATGGTCATTTCCTCCCGTCTCCAATTACATATCTGACTGTGCTGGTGGATTGATGGTGTCTGGGTTTGGTGCGATGTTTGAGGATTACTTTAATCCGGACCAAAAACAAGCGGCACACTAGTCTCACCATGCTGGCAGAGAATGGTGTAACCACTTTACTACTGAATGATTTTGTGCTTTCCAAATAGTTTTGAGGTTTGCATGGATCAATCTAGTCTAGAGGATTATGTATATAGCACCAAATCACAACAACAGTCACCTCAAGGCATTTTATTGTAATACGATAAACCCAACAATCAGACACCCCCCTGTGAGCAAGCATTTGTGACAGTGGGAAGGGAAAACTCGGTTTTAAGGCCTGATTTAGACTTCTGCACTGGGTCTTTGCAGTTACATTTCTCGAGAAGTGCACATCAGTTTACACCGTAGGGTTCAGAGGGATTCGCGGTTACGTATGTAGGCCCCGCAAAGACCCAATGCAGAAATCTAAATCAGGAATAAACCCCCGGCAGAACCGGGCTCAGGGTTCACAGCCCGTTCAGTCGTGCTCCATTCTGTGGCTCGAGGGACACAACGCTCATCTTTTCAGCCAGTAAGTTACGAAATATTCAAATTCTCACTCTTAGCTCTTGCCAGACATAAAACTCTTCTCAGAAAATTCCCCACCTTCTCTGTGTGCTTCCCATGGACCCTGATGGTCAAACAGCATCTCTGACTGCGTTCATCTGCACGCCGAACACGCGGGCACGATGCGAGAAGTTTTTCATCCAGACGAGGTTTGCTGAGCGCACACGCTCACACTTCGTGGAGCCCTACTTTGCACTGCATAATTCATTGAGAAGCTCAAGTCATTCATTTCCCTCTGCCAAGACTTGCCATTATTCACGAGGAGCCCAACTACAAAATATGAAGTCATTGCCTCGTCCGATCTGAAAATGCTTTCCTATCAGCTTGGACACGTGTAGAGACGTGTGGACGTCTAACTGTGAGATACATAAAGATTACATAAATATAGATTTGCCGTTGCCACAGTTGCTCTTCTCAGATGTCTGTTATTCTGATTAATGTAATAATTAGAGCAATAAGCAGGTTGGCAGGTCTGCTGCTGTTTACAGTGAGCTGCTTTTTGCTCCCCCTCCTACCAGGCTAGGTCCCATTTTCAGACGTCTTTAAGGAGGATTATCCACCGCAGAGAACTCTCTACTGCTTTTCTCTCTTTGTTTTGACTTCATTTCACTCCTGCTACCTCACCAAATTCCTCCACACTCAGCCAGCCCCGACTCTGAGAATATTATAAAACATTTTCCTTCACTGTAATAAATCTGACTATCATGCCTCTGTCTCTGACTCTCTCAGACCTCAGCTTGTTTTCCTGCTCTGCGCTGCAGTGAAAATCATAAACGCAGCCTCAGAGTTTCTCAGTCACTACCAGGTGAAAATAAACCCTATTACTGCATGTGCATTACTAACAGTATCCATCCATTTTTAAGTGCTTATCCAGTGTTGTGGGGGCATTGGCACCCACCCCTGCTGTCACAGGGCAAAAGGCGGGGCATACATCCTGGACGCATTGTATCAATATTTCATTTTTAAGTTTGAGCCATTTGTTCATCATGTTGCAGCAATATCTCACTAGCTGTTAGTCTCTTGATCAGCTCATAACGTTAGTTCAAACTAAGCTGCTGATGAGTGACAAACTAAAAGGTGCCTGTTACACACTGTACAGTTGTGTTTTTGCTGCGTTGTCACATTCTCTTATTTCACACGATTCCTTTAATCACGTTCCTCTCACTGAGGAAGAGGAGAGCAGAGGAGTCGAGGGAAAAGGCACTCAGCAGAAATGCCTTGCTTCAGAAATTCTGATCGCGCATTTGATCATCTTTAATCGTCTCCACTTCCGTGAACTTTGGAAACAAAAGGAATACTTATTTGTAGAGTCTTCTACCCACCGCGGTTTATATATCCCAACTGTGCCACATCTCTTCCATACTTTATGGGTGAAGTACAGAAGAGAGACGCGCACACACAAACCAGGAAAAATAAGAAGTGTTTTTTTTTTTTTCCCCTCTCTCCTGCTCATCCAGGTATTCCCCTTCCCTGACCTGGAGGGGTGGAGAAGCACAGCCGTCTCCACTTTTCACGTCAGGCTCGGCAGTGGGAGAGGAGATAAATCTCAGTCCTTGTGTATTTTACTTCAACCTGTGTTGTTGGAGTGGAAGCTTTTTCTTCTGTGAGAGTTTTTAATTTGGAAACAAATTTAGCAATAAATCCCTAACTTGTGCCCTTTTCCCTCATTTTAAAGAAAAAAAGGACGACTCTGTTTCTGCTGCCACAGCTGAACTACCCGAAACACGTCTGTTTTACTTCCATCTGTTCCTTTTGATCTCCACGGCTGCTCTTGTCTCATTGCTGCAACAGTAGATGTTAAGTCAATGAAGGCGCACGTGTCTGATGGTGTCCCTAAATTTCTGACACTGTCACCTTTGGTTGCATTACACCTGCTGCCTTTGAACCTCTCTAACTTTGTGAGGTACTGTGGGAGCCAAAGTCACAGGCAAAGACATCACCATCATTCTTCCACATCATCTTTTCTGTGGGACAGCCCCAAACAGCAAAGTGTACATCCATGTTTAGAAACCTGCTGGGGGCCCTGGTGCTTCTCCAAGTCTCTGGAACATCATTCTTCTAAATGATATCCAAACATTTGGCATTTTGATGACAGTGGTGGAGAGCACCAACACCATTCTCTTCCACCTTCCAATTCAGGGTCACGGGGGCTGGAGCCTATCCCAGCTGCTGTAGGGCAAGAGGTGGGGGTACACCTTGGACAGGTCGGCAGCCTGTCGCACAGAGAGAAAGACAACCATTCACACCAGCTAACCTAACCCCACTAACTGCATGTCTTTGGACTGTGGGAGAGAACCCACGCAGACACGGGGAGATTATGCAAACTCCACACAGAAAGGTCCCGGCCTGATGGTGGATTCGAACCCAGGACCTTCTCTATGTGAGGTGCTGACCACTGTGCCACCGCGCTCCCCAGCACTAACACATCGGTTCACATTCTCTGGGTTGTGATAAAGAGCCACCACATATCCTGACTATAGGGGGTGAGGGGTCAAATCACAACTGTTTTTTGGTCATGTGATGCTGTTGTTCCATTATGATTTGTGAAAGCTAGATGTCTATAACAAATCAGAAGGCGCTGTGGTAACACTGTCTAGCCAAACATTAACTGCCAACAGTCCCATTTGCTCCAGCCCCATTCTCCATTTGTTTTAGCAGCGACATGTTGGGTCTAGAAAAGCTGTTTGCCCACAGAGAGCAACAGAAACACGAGCTCGTGCACACACTGAAGATAGATTTCTGCAGAGTGGCAAATTTGAGTTGGCTACAAATCAACAAATCAATCTCAGCCTTTATCGGAGTCAAACGCAGGCCAACATTCAGTGTGACTCAAGTTTAATTATGACCCTGTTTTCTTGTGAATAAGCGTCCTTAACCCACAGAAACAAAACGCCATCCTTCCAACAGTTCCCACATTTGTTTCATTCAGCGTTAAAATTAATCCCGTCCGTGGAAACGTAACTGGCAGCTGTGAATTCAGCAGAACCTTCGTTTCAGCGACAAACATCTGTTTTGTTTTCTCTTGCTATACATTTGTTTGCCGTTACCAAACCTCATAATCCACGAGAGGTTTTTATAACTCCAGAACTCTCAAACAGGCAAACATTCAAACTACTTTTAGAATATTTTTAATGCACACAGAAAAAAAAATTTTTCTCATGTGCAAGTGGCTGTTTGGAGTTTTCATTCTGCTGTTTTTAATTTGTTTGTTTGATTTTTGCTCAGATCAAAATGAAAGAGAAAAATCATTTCTCCTCTTCTGCCAGCAGCGACACTGCTTCGCTGCTGGTCGGCCAGTTCATGGCACCTGCCTGCACCCACACAGAGAATAAATTAGAATACACTTCACACTGATATTTATTTAAAGTGTTGAGTAATTACGTAACATGCATGAAAACATTCTGCATTAAAGGTTGCTGGTAGGTGCAATATATATATATATTTTTTAATAAAACTAAAACTAGAAACAAAGTTTTCAGTTTCAAATGAAAAACCCTACAGCTGTAAATAAAGCATCTGTTTCTTTAAAAAAAATGTTACATTTGCAGTAACATGATGAAGAGTATCCAGTTTTATTTATAGAAATGCAGCACATTATGGATAGGAAATTCATATTCTGACAGCTAGTTATTCTGTTAACTCACGAGTTATTTTACTTCACCAGAAAATGAGGCAGAGAGGCAGAGATGGAGACGACAGAATTATTTCTATAGTTAAAGTATGCAAACTTACTGCTGCAGTTAAACTGCCTTAGAAAGGAGCCACAGCTCAGCCATGTCATCCCTGCTGCAGTCCAGGTTATAGGATATCAACGAGAAACCGTTGTACTGCGTATCAGCTATTAAAAATACACGTCCCCTATCACGGCCCACGATCAGTAGAGTCTCCTCCATAGATCCCACTGCTGATCCTCTGTAAAGAAACACTGTCGAGGATGATTATTAGCACCTTTCCAAGTGCTGTGGCTGATATTTGCTTTCTTTGGCATCTCATATCATAGAAATTTGTTTTGTGGGAAAACAGAAATTGCTCGTGGCTGTTTTACTTGAAGGAGTGTCTGCAGAATCCCGTTTCCACAAGCGGCAACGTTAAAACTCAGAAACGGAGCAAAAATGTCGAGAATTATTTTTTTAGATTCTTGTTCCACAAACGGAGGGATAATCTTTGCCGCAGACAACGCTGCAGCAGGCACGGTTCCCACAGTCGAGGTGACCTTATCAATATATGAGGACTCGCTGAAAATGCAAGTTGCGGCCTGAAGTATGTGGACATCGATTGGTTTGAACTTTGGCAGCAGAGTTCGGTTCATCAGGGGAACGAAGTCATGAGCAGAGTCAGCTCCAGTTACTGTGGAGATGCCTGACCTCAGTCTCCGTCAGGAAGTTTGTGAGGCGGTGCCTCAAAAATGCGCTTCATTTAAAACGTTGAGAAAAAAAGTGGGAATTTCATGTACCACCTTTATCATTTCCAGGTGACGGTAAAAATATGCTGTCCGTGTTAGAATAGCGACAAGGTTTAATCTGCTATATCAAGAAATATCCAGTCTGAGGAAACTCTTTCCTGTTTCACAGTGATCAAGAGGAGGCTGAGTGAAGTCGGCCGTATCGTCTCATCTCTGCATCAGAGGCTGCTGTTCGCTCACATTCTGCAGGACTTGCAGAGAAATACAAGAAGTCCTTTTGCATCAGAGTCTTGATGCTTCTGCATTCGGAGGCGAGATTCTCAGCCGGGTCGCTGCCGTTTGTGTTGCTTATGGGAGATTTTTTCCTCTCTCTCTCTCTTCACATTTTCCTTTCAGTTTCACATGCTGGTTACATCGAAGCACCAAACACCACTGGGTTAGGTTTAGGAAATGATTGTGTCAGGGAGGAAATATTAACTGTACCCAGTGTGTTTAAATTTGATAGTAAGGGGTGCCCATTTGCCACTAGTCTGGAGTAAGATCAAATGATTGCTATGATCTGGTGTGTGATGGCAGCTGCACCTAGAAGACTTTGACAGAGGGACCATATTTAATGTGCAGAGTGAAAACTACCCAGACTTTACTGATACCCTTGAGGCTGAATGGGAGAAAATCTGACGAGCCTTAAACTAAACATGTTTTTTTTATTATTAAATGTTTGCAGAATGATGAAGACGCATCGTACATCATATCAATGATAAAATATTCAAATGCCAGCCTGTGAAGTTTAAAGCATCACCTTCAGCGATTGTGAGTCTGTGAAGTGGCCACGAGCCTCAGTATGAGGCTGCTCTCAGACTGACTGAGAAAAACATTCTTCATCTTTATTTGACTGATGAAGCCGCTCTTCTGACACAACGGGAGTGATGATTTCTGCTTCAATGCAACATCCAGGAGAGTAAATGACTTTTTCTACCGTCTGCTCACAATCAGCAGAATACCAGGAAGTGGTAGCCAGTGGAGGAAATTCAAAGAGGCCATCCACATGCGCTCAAGAGTTCCTTAGAGAGGGAGAGGCTGCCATCTTGAACTGAGCACACTCGATGCCTCAAAAGCATGACACAAGAAGCAGGTTATAACAGCAAAACAGGGACGTGCAAACAAACTCATCAGCAGCAAAACAGAACGCTGAAAGGATGAGTCCACAAAGATCATTTCAGAGTGAGCTGGCTGTATCGAGACTGCAGGGCCGGTGAGTGGAGTGGAATGATGCGAGCAGAGGGGTGGGGAGGTCCAGAGCCAGGAAAAAAGTGTATGTGTGGAGAACACGTTTTCTTAAAAGCAGGATTCTGCTGTTTCAGCATTACCTCATCAGCAGTGGAGCGCGTATGTGAACTGCACCATATCAAAAAGGCGGCGTGCACGATACAGGAACGACACTTGTGCAACATAACGTGTTCGATGCAGCGTTCTTTGTGTTAGTGAGGTCATGAATGCAGCCCAGGTGATGCAGCGGGGCGGGGCGGGAGTCGAGGAAGAAGCGGCTGAAGCGGGGTTAGATCGCAGGAACAGAAACACAAAGAGAAAGCAGCCAAAACACCGCAATGCAAATCCTGCTGGATTTAGTTAAAAAGAGAATTTTTTCCCACCGTGCTCACTTTTCTTTGGTCACCTGGTGGCTTTCTGTGCGCGAGAGCTAAAGAAAGACAAACTGCTTATTTTTATTAAACAAGAAAGAAAGAAAAGGAAACACCCTGGTTTTTACAGCCTGACTCACCTCACAGCAGCAAATAAAGGTGCTGAAACAAACACAGCACCACAAACACTGCGAGGACTGGAACTAACAAAAACCATGAGCTCCACCTTTCACCTTTCACCTTTCACCCTCAGCTCCTCTAAAGCCACTTACAGTGGACGCTGACTCATTTTCAGTTGGCTCCTGGTGTAATTTCACAAAACAACAAAAAAAACCTTTTCAATATCACTGTCTGACATAAAATACAATAAATAAATAAATGGCCCCATGCCACCAGCATGCAGCGTGTGAACAGACGGGGACACAGCTGCCGTCTCCAGCGAGAACCCTGTGCTTTTAAAGATAAATAAAAGGAAGGTTTTGGAAAGTACTCCTCAAACCTACAAGATAACACAGCCGAAAGCTGCGAGTTAACCTCCCACTGAGCCGGATGTGCCTCGGTAAGCAGCGGCGGTAGTTAAGAAAAAATGAGAAACTAGACATCCACAATCCTCCAGTTACAGGACACGACGAGACCGGCTGGGTTCACGGTAAGAAATCCAATCAACACCAAAATATCACATGATGGGAACCCAGCCAAGAATAAAAGTGTGTACAGTGCAAACAATGTCCTGCAGCACCTCCGAGGCTCGGCGTTAACCCTTTACCTTCACTTTGATGCTTTCAGAGCCAAAGCAGCGCACGGGCTTAAACTGCTCCTCGTTTGAAGTTTCTCTCGTGTAATTCTGGTTAAATACTGCAGCCTGCACCACAGACCTCTCATTTCAGTTTCATTCTGTTGGTCTTAATTACCTCCATGGTCCTCATCACAGAACTTAATCATATTGATTGAGATAAATACTGTAAAGGATACACTATCTTATTCTAGCAGCTTACTGTGGCCTGAATCAGTCGTTTCAGGGATGCCGGGGTTTTAGGGCACACTGCTGGTTAAAGCACCAACAATCAACAACGTTGGCTTCAAGTACTTTAAAGGAATAATAAAGGCATGAGATGTATTCATCTTCTATACCCGTCAGAGAATCTGGGTCCAATGATACTGGCATACCATTGATGCGTTAATATAAGGCATCGCTGACTAATGCTCATCAACAGGTGAAAACATGTTTATGGATGTTAGGCCGATATTTTTCTGTTAAATCACAAATTTTGCGGTGGCTAAATGTTCAAAGATAATTAAGATGTCTCTGTTTCTCTGAGACAAATGAGGGAATAAAAAAACGTGTTTTTAAAGGGAAACGTGTCATACCTCTTTATCCCTGTTTTAAAGCAAAGTTGCTTATTGATTTTGTTGATGATTCCATCAGGAGTGCTTCATACCGGCCCGATCTCATTGCCCGTACTGTCCTGCGGCACAATGTCAAGTTTCTGCTACGTAACAGTCACGGCCAAATGAAGCCAGCCACTGCGCCGCCCTCTATCCTTCCCATGTCTGTTAGGAAACACCTCATAATAAACGAGATGCAGCACCTGTAAATAGTGGTGCTAAGGCTCAGCTAACAGGATGTTAAAGAAACGTCCTGTTCTTTCGAAACTTTCCCAGGAAAAATTTGTCGCTCGCTGCCACCCTGGGGGGGGGGGGGGGGGGGCGGGGGGGGGGGGGGGGGGGGGGGGGGGGGG
>JAVDPK010000155.1:215059-228555 GCA_034780415.1 Cichlasoma orientale | reverse complement strand
GGGGGGGGGGGGGCGGGGCGGCGCAGGACGGGAACTCGATTTTCACGAGTCAGAACTTCTGTGCAGATACACGTATAATATTAGATCAACTGTGGCTTGTTTGAGTAGCAGACACAGACTTTACATAAAGGTTTTTATGACCAACTGCACAGCGGTCATGCAGGCGAATCACAGCAAAGCCTTCAATATACAGAAAGAAAAAAAATACACAAGTAGAAGATAAAAGCTCTTCACATTAACATTAAATATCAATGACAGCTTTGATGGCAGCTAAAGCTGATCAGAATAGACGGATTTTGGTGGAAGAAAAAAAAAAAATATATATAGATATCCAGTGATTCTTGATGCATCATCCTTATCAAAGTAATATTGTGGTGTCCATAAAATTCCTGCCATAAAACTGTTTATGAAGCTTCCATTTTGTCTTCTCACTTGAACATACCTGCAGCGGGGGCTTCCTCCTCGGCTTATTTATCAGCAGGCACCTGCTGGCAAATACAGATTCTAAATATTCTGCTCACCAGCATCAGCATTATCACGCTGGAGTGCTACTCACCAAATCCTCACACGAACTAGCATTCAGTGACAAGATCGGCACATTCTCCACGATGAATTATTCCTGCCATCACACCCAAAACCGCCCCGTCATCAGCTTATTTATTTCATTTACTATGTGCTCAGCCAACACCCTGAATGACTCCTCAGTTCACAAATAAAATTCATAGCAAGACTGCCATTTGGACAGTAACTGAGCCTGCAGGCACGTCTTGAACTGAAGTGAAATTCTTATTTACCGGTTGAACATCTCAGAATTTACAGGGCTCGGCTCCCACGAGCTCTTTCAGCCTGTGAGGTTTTTAAAGGTTCTTCAGCGGGTCATGCTTTTCAATTTAAGATCAACTCGAGCACAAGTATTTCTTTCCCCGAGTAAAATATGAGGCAAAGGCAGACTGCAGGTCTGAATCTCCGCTCTCACGCTCACAATCAGCCGGGGTGCGTGTCTCTGAAAGGTGGAGGTGGGGGATCGCGCTAACAAATTGACTGACAGATAATTGAATAAAAGCTGTTATTCTACCAAGAGAAGCCATCTGAGCCTCACCACTTGTGAAGTATTTCAGGAGCTGATAATGCCACCTTCTGATTCAGACACGGCAAAGCAAACAATAAAACCACAATCACAGAAGGGTGCACGTCATTAGACTGGGACGTGACACTTTGGCACTGATTAAAGCCACAGACGGGAGATTTTCTTTAGAGGATTTAGAAGATTTTTAAGCATGTAAGAAAACAGCTAATGTCTGCTCTGAAAGAGTGGCATATCAAAGCTACAATCAAAGCAGTTAATACTGTACGTCTCCATATGAACCTATTTATCTAAGAACGGATAGAAGCAAAGAGCAGAAAAGAGACTAGCTCATTAAATAGCCACCACGCTTTATGTGAATATCTACCAGAAACATGCTCACTGTATCTCGACGCTAAACTCTCATCACAGCGAGTAAAGCTTTTTAGGGTCAACCCTAATCCTGCCACAGGAAGTGCTGAGCTCTCTGAGTTGAATTAAGCCATAATCAATTGAATATATATGCAGCTGTCCTCCACCATAGTGATGCCATCTCCTCACAAGTTACAGTCTGATCTACGTGGTGTGCCACAGATGATTGCTCACGTCTTGAGAAGTGGCTTCTTTTATAGAAATGTGGCACAAAATATTTTTAGTTAAGCAGTGCTCACATTTTAAAAAAAAAAAAGCACACAAGGTGTTACTCTAAACCGAATTCGATGCTGCTGGGAAGGACAATAAGAGGGAAAATGTAATTACAGACTGAGTTGTCACAGCAACCTTGCCTCCGTGCTGTTATTTAAACTATAGCACTTGCTTTAGGGTCAAAGTGACACACACCAACCTTTCTGAACAGAAGGACAAAGCAGTGTGTTGTATGTATGGGTGTGTTTTTTTTAATGCACAGGTTGGTGTACTTGGAGGGATTAAGGCCATACTGTGATGTTTGTTTTTACCTGTAGCAGCAATACGGAGTCTTTTCATTTAATTTCTATGCCTCAGACACGCGAGGATGCCAGTGAGAATCTGCAGCTGCTGCCAACATATGCAGCATTCAGCCAACAAAAGGCAGAAGAAGACTTTGGGCTGGCAAACAGAAAAATAATGCCTGATTTTTACATTTTTGTTGAGGACAGAAATGCAGTTTTCCTGTGCCAGCCGAAACACTGGCCTCAGGGTCTCTCCCAGTTGGACACATGCACAAAACACCTCATCTAAAAGGCGTCCAGGAGGCATCTTAGTCAGATGCCTGGCTCATTTCGGTGCAGAGGAGTGGTGGCTCACTGCTCTACACTGAGCTCTTCCCAAAAGACTTCTTTATCCTGTCTCTAGCAGAGAGCCCAGACAGGCCAGGGATCACCTTCACTCCGTCTTCACCACAGCAGACCAGCAGAAAGTCTGCGTCACTACAGATACAGCTACACCAAACCTTAAAAATACAGATTAACATGCATATTTTTACATTATGCAGGAAATATATCACTTATTCACTGTGAAAAATCCCATGATGACATCCAAGAAATGGCATTAAATTATTTCCATTTGACAACAGCTGCTGACTCAGCTGAGGGATTAATTAATCAGCACCTTACAGCTCTAGGACAAACCACAGCATCATTTAAGTTTAGCACAACACTGGAATATGCACTTATTGCTCCATGGCTGGACAGGTCCTGCCTACATGCTCAAGGGGTTGAACATGTGGGGGTCTCTAGTATTCAGCACTATTAAGCTTGGTGATCCATGTTTAAGTAACAGCCACTTCATTGTCAGAACCTAAGGAAAGCTTTTCAGGGTTTCTCTTAGTCCACGCCTATTATTTATTGCCTAGTTGATAACAATGACCAGCAATGAGCTGGTGCACTTGGTGTTTTCCTGACACTTCTATCTGCAGATGGTTCAAGTGAGTCAAAAGCTTCATATT
This sequence comes from Cichlasoma orientale, assembly GCA_034780415.1. Classification (NCBI taxonomy): domain Eukaryota; kingdom Metazoa; phylum Chordata; class Actinopteri; order Cichliformes; family Cichlidae; genus Cichlasoma; species Cichlasoma orientale. The sequence continues at coordinate 225,568 of JAVDPK010000155.1, read as the reverse complement.
GCAGCATTCTTCTGGTCATGAGTTTAATAAGCTTACATCACTAGTCTAGACATTTTAAAGTATTTTGAAGGCTTGTGTAATCATTGTGGGCAGTTCGCTGGTCTGAACTGAACTCAGCCAACAAACTCTAGATCAGATGATTCAGGTGGACATCAAAAAAATGAAAACTGCAGCTGGAACCCGCCTCATAAAAAACATGTCTGGCAAAACGCCTTTAATCGAGCGCCTCGATTACCTGATTCCAGTGCTTTCAACCATAACAGTCTTCATAGGCTGCTCGATTATTGTGCTCTTCTCATCTCCTAGGTAGATTCTAAAAAAGTCTTGAACTTGAAACAATAGTTTTTCAAAATGATCTTTACTAAGCAGCAGTTTCTGAATCAATTACGTTACACATTCATTTTTAGCTTATTTCTCCTGAGGCTTCTGTACCTGTGACTAGGGTTGCCATGATACTAGAATTTCATGCTTGATACAGATACCCAATAAAATACTCAGTACTCTATACCATTTTTAATACCATGGGGGCAACATTTGACCAAAAAAGAAAAAATTCATAAGCATTTTTCTTATACAAAATCTTAAAACACAAACAATAACCAGTGAAAACACTATTTTTTAAATGTATAGTGTGTAAAATATAACTGCCAAATGTGAGTATATTGCAGATTGCAGTCCAGTGAATTCTGTTTTCTTACCCCTGCCAGTCCAAGTGAATAACCTGAGCTACGGTGGCCACTGTAGGACAAACAACTCTGGCTGCTGGTCATCTGTAGTGAGTATAGACCTATACCTATTTAATTTGGAGGAAGCAGGAAAACTTTGTGACAGGAGTTCGATACGAGTCGATGAGTCAGTGAAGCTCACTTGTGTCCGATCACAGCGATGCTGAGGTGAGCTGTTGAGAATGTCCTGAACTTTCCTGTCAGTAAGCGCTGCTGTTTTTGCTACTGTTAGCTGACATCAGTGAAACGGTCTTTGAAGTGGATCTAACACTGTTGGACACTTAGCGGATAAACTCTCATACGATGTGAGAATGTAATCAAACTGCTTATCAGAGGGAAAGTGGAATTTTTAGGACCCTCCAGCCGAACATTAGCAGGCATAATGTTAGCTTATAACCAGCTGCTGTTGTTGTCGAACCAGCTCCTGTCAGCGAGACGGGAGGGTCGCATGCCTGATAATAACTTATTGCAGAAATATTGGGAATAAATAGGCATGTTTATGCACGATTTCATGTGTTAGAGCCCTGACTACTTTTCAGGAGATGAGGCTAGAGGTGAGGAGGAAGAGGATGGGGTGGAAATGGGGGAGGAGAGTGAGAAGTATGAAAGACATAATGACAAAGAGATGATGAAAATGTACATGTACAAATACTAAATGGTCATAGTTTGAAAGAAACATGTATGATCTTTAAATTAAAAGTAACTTAAGGCTGTGGCCGGTCTCTAGCTACATACGTAAAACCTTTTTTCTATTGAATATCTTTAAGTTGACTGATATAGTTTAGAATTTATACATTAACATAACTTTAGGGTATATACAGTATATGACAAATATTTTTATATATCTTAAGCAGTGCCAGAAAACAAAAATGATAATATTTTAGACTGTCTGAGGTAGTGCTGCACTTCTGGTGACTTAGCTTCATATTTTTGTTGCTGATCAAATAAATGCTAACGCAGCTCACATTAAGATGTGTGCCAACCAGGTTAATATTTCACAGCTGTAAATGTCAGCTACTGTTCATGTGTTCAGCTGCTAGTGAAGGGAGGGGCTGAGGGCCCACCTGTCCGCAGGTGCTGTGTGAACTTTTCTATCACTCTGTGACCTCACAAAACACATTTTTTACCTTGATTTTGACACAATTTTGAACAAATCTTCATTAAGATAAAATTACAAAGAGATCTGAAATCCCTGTGACCAAATGTTCTGCAAAGCTGCGCAGGTTAGCGGATGAATCTGCAGACCAGTGAAGGCGTAAGGTGGCATTTTTACATCATCAAACAGAGGAGACAAAACCTTATAGTGTGTGATCATTCTGAGATACTGATGTTAAAACACGAGTTATAATGAACAGTTGGAGAAACATGTAGGGAACCAATCACATCCAGTCCTCTGCGAGCAGATACAACACAGCATATGACCAACTTATCGCCCAGTTGATGAAACAGGGCGAGAGGATCGATGCATGTCAGCACACAACATTTACAGCGAGCACTTTAAACCTAAAGGTGTCTGCACAGAAAGTCTGGCCTGTCTGTGCAGCTGCGTCTAACCTTTATCGTGTCTCTGAAATGACTAATTCAGAACAGGACTGTCTCTATGAGAGCTGAACCGGCACCCGTTATTGATGGAAAAGTAGCTGAAAACCTCACAGAAAGAGCAAGAATTACTTTGTGATAGGAATCGAATCGAGTCTGTGGCTTACTGATGATTAGCCACATGGTAATGAAGTCCCATAAGTTTAACAGCTCAGCTCTGCTGCTCCCGGCCGGCCCGGCGAGAAGCACCGTTTTCTTTTCTTTGCAGTGAGTCTCTGTCATTTAATCAATAACTGAGTTTAGTTAGTTCACCATGATGAAAGGTTTCATAATCACAGTCTATTGATTTACATGTTACGCAGGCGGGAGCTCGGAGCGCTCGCGGGTCATTTGCCGAGCCCCGTTTGTGAGCTGTCCTCAAAGTGACGACTGAATATTATGGATAAGAACATGTCTTATAACACACAGCAGGAAAATACGCACTTATTAAAGTAATGCAATCGCAATTTTTGATAAAAAAAAAAAAAACCTAATAATTCCAGAATGAAACACTGTAAAATAAAAACTAGCTGTCCTGTTAGGGTGTCATTATGACTACATTTTTATTATATAAACTCAACACACGCTAAACTGAAGTACTCACCTATAATTATCAACAGTTTGATTTAAGTTCCAAACAATATTTAACGGTTCCTGTTTTTTAGGATTTTTAATTGAAAGTTGGATTTTTGACTGTTGGTTGGACTAAATTTCAAAATGTTTTCTTAGACTTTGGAAATCTGTGACTTCACTGCCTCAAAGATGATTCTCAGTGACCTCTGACAGAAAATGAAAGGAACGTTAGGGAAATGCACCTGTAGCTGCAGATTATTTCCCCGGGATGGAAGTCTGCACGATAAAATGTGTTGTGAATTATTGTGTGGCATCGACACCACAACTGGTGTGACTACGACTAAATCACAAGCTTGGAATCGTGAGAAATACTTCTGATGCCCTAACGAAGGGGTCACAGTGACATATTTCTTGTGGCCCAGTGGCCAGTGTTATCCGGTATCAGTGGAGACAATGGCCTACCTCAACACAAACCTCAAAAAAGGGATCAAGAGCCCTGTGTTCCATCAGTTTAATATCCCCAACATCAGCCCCTGCCAAGCAGACAGCACTCATCTGCCAAAAAAAACATGTGGGATTCAGCTGAAGGGCTCCAGTTTTTCAGAAACAGTCTCTTTCAGTCTAAACTTCTTAAGGAGGTCAGTACGAACGTGCTTTCGCTTGAAAAAAAAAATTGAGGTACTGCAACGTTAAAAAAAGGTCTGGATTCAGCCTGGACACTGCCAGCTTTCACCCTCGATGTTGTCCAAAGGTGTGTTTGCTTTCAAAAATGTGAGCAAACCTTCGTCATCATTACCTGCCATTTTCATCCCTGGCCTTTAAAAGGAATTCATATAAGTTGATTTCCTATGAATTCCAGCAGCGGCCTGCTGATAATCTTGCAAAAACATTTCAGACATCTGCTAAATAAACTTGAACCCTCTCACCGTTCTCCGCGATATATCTGTTTGGATATCTGTGTTTGAAGTGCACCCGAGATTCTTTGCAAAGAGTTTCTGAAAAACTACAACGTTGGAAAATAAGTAAGAAATCAAAATTCTTATTATTTTGGCAAAAATATCAGGTAGTCTTTCCTCTGGGAAACAATGCAGGAATTCATTTTAGTCGTTTTGTGCTGCTCTACCAAACGGAGCAAACATTTACAGATGGCTTCGAGGAGGAGGCGTCTTAAAATAAAACCTCTCGCTGTGAATGGCTCTCAATGTCTGAAACGACAACAGAAAATGTGGGCTCGTCTTAAGTTTATATAGGTCATGATTAAAAATGTTTAAACATATAAATATCAATAGAAGCACCCCGGCGGTACACACTGAGCTGAACCCACGACTGCACGGGAGAAAACTTGGAAGAAATAGCTTCGTTTTTGCATATCTTGGTGTGCCTCTGCCCCGCACCTCAGACCATAGACCCAAACAGCTCTGGGGTCAGGCCTCTGCAACAAGCCTGGGCTAAGTCAACAGGGAACATGAAGAACTATCGGTGAATAAAACTCTTGTGCGCAGCTACAGTTCACCGCAAAGAGGAACTGGCTCGCTTTCTTTTTTTTCCCCCTAATCAAATAGGATATTTTCTTTTTTTGTGCCCCCCCCCCCCTTACACAGTAGCTCCAGATATGTCAGGAGCTATGCGTGTCCAGAATGCTCTTTTAAGTCTCTGAGGCCAAAAGTTTAGGCCACTGAACACATGTAGCTCTCAGCGAAACATCAGCATGTTTTATTTGCTCGTTTTGTCACTCTTGATGAATCTCAACAATGTAAACGTTTCTCCCGAGGCTCGAGGAATTTGAGGAGGAGGCTACGACGAGGGATCGCAGAATGTTTGTGTTCAAATGAGCTCCAAATGTCAGGCCTTTGCTCTGAAAGGATACTCTGATGTTTTACCCACCAGAACTGCAGTGTATTTACACTCGTGAGTCACACACACCTCACACACAGCAGCGCCTCACCATTTTGGTTGGCAGAGCCGATTACGCAACACGACACACACGAAGAGGTGGCCAAGCTTTGCACAGCTGCTGGCAAACTAAAGGTTAATATTAACAGTCAGATTGGTGCTGTTCAGGTCAGGCTACCCCACTGTCTGTATGTATCAGCTGATTAGTCAGACTGTCTGTCTGCAAAGGTATGCTTAAAAACAAAAACACTCCTTCATAAGACAGAGAAGGAGAAGCTGCTCTGCCCTCATCCTAACAGAAAACTGGGACTAAAGAAGAATTACATGGTTGCTTTAAAGCATTTCCATATCATACAGTTTATTTGTCATGCTGCTTCTTCATGCTCCACGCACGGACCTCTTGCTGCACTTTTCTTGCGCCTGCTGTACAGTTATGTACATGCACGCCTGTGAAGCCAATCATGTTTGACTCTCGTGCAGCTGACCTCTCACTCCTCCTGAAACACAAAGGAGAAACTTGACCTACAATGAGAAAGTTCTATAACCCTGCACCTAAAAAGCAGGAAACCATACCAAATATAAAGTTTACCATTCTCCACTTCAAGGCCATCTCCTGGTGGACCTCTGCAGTGCTTCTAACGGGACCCATCTTTGATGTGTGCTGCAACAGCAACTGTGCTGCAACTGTGGCAAAGCTAAAAATTAGGCAACTAATTGTGATGAGGAGGGCTGGCTCTGACAGTCTGATGTTAGGGGACACATTCACAGCGCACAACCCTGATCCTGACGGTGCTTCTGAACTAAAGCACCGCCCGTCGATTACCACAATGGCTAGATCCTGATGCACACTTTCTCGATGCTCGTTATGAGGTTTTTTTGGTTTGTTTTTAATCACAGGTAAGTGATTAAGTGAGATACGTTACAGCAAACTGATGGGACCGGAGTGCAAATCACCAAATTCAGCTTGTTCACGTGCACATTTAGCTTGTTCACATTGTTTCAAGGAAAATGAAACTCTGCTACATAATCAGAATCTTTTTTGTCTAATTCTGTGAAATAAAATATTTCATCACATTTTGCATTTTTGTTGTAAATCCAACAAAAAGATTGATTATGATTGATTAATACAAGAAGAAATTTGGAGGGGACATTTACTCTGGTACGACGTAAACAGCACAACAGGCTCGTAACCATCAGCACATCGCCAAAAATAATTTCAGTGTGCTGCTGTTTCGCAGTGGTCTGTGTTCAACATGCATCATATTCAGAGTTCACTGACTTACAGTTAATAGATTATAGCAGATGCGGGGTCACATCTGGATCCAACACCACACACATGTTCAGTAAACAACGCCTTTATCTGCATCACTGTAAACACAGTCTGACACCAGCAGCTTGGAAGGCAGAACAAGGCTGAGAGTTTACAGCCACTGTGGCGCCGCAAGCTCGACTTAAAATGTGATATTTTTACATTAAAATACCTAAAAAAATAAAATAATAACTGGATGGATAAAATATATAGTGCTTAACAAATGTGTTAGACCGCTTTTCATAAAACAAGAAAACACAGATAGTTCAGAAATCTCTACAAATTAGATTTAAGCCGTCACACTGGACTTCTCTGAAAACTCAGAAATTAATCAAGCAAAACACTCGATCAATGAAACTAATTTTTCTATTCAGGAATGTAAATGAGTGTAATTTGGCATCCGAATCAAACAACAATAACGTGCTTCACCATTTTTTTTTCTGCTTTTCAGCAAAACAGGAACTTCTGAAAATTCATGGATGACAGTAATTATATTTTAGCATTGAAAATATCATTTTGATTAAAGACTGGTGAATTAACCATTACATAAAAAACTAGAAGGGCACTCAGCAGAGCACGTACCTCGCCCACCCCAAATTTTCTATGTGTCGATACTGCACTGCAATAGACACCACCCACTGCTGTCTTACTCCATCATAAATCATTCTCAGCATTCTGGATCATAAGATCCAGATTCCGATCATGAACAAACTTATGGTCATGTTGCACCCTAATTCTTTTTAGGGGATTCTGACTTGTCCTCATAAGGTTAGATACAAATATGTGAATATTGTCCCAATCTCACAACGGTAAACAAGCCTTTTACAGAATCCTGGACGGGGGTCTAATAAATTTGTTAAGCATTTTGTTGACTTAATGATCCTTAATGCTTTGGTCACCCGTAATATAAGCTTCCAAAAATGTTCACGCCTTGCCTGTATATAATTTATGGGCCAGTCTACCATGAGATCACCCACTGGTTAGCGGATCATGTCACGGTGGTCCGTCCCGAAGCCTCAAACGGAGAATTTCTCTGTGTTTTGACAGCAGACTTGGAAACCTGCACACTCACACAGCTGTAAGATAGTTCCACCCTAAATCATGCTTTTGTAACGTAACTGCGACCAAAATGAACCTTATGTTGTATTAAATATGACTTTAAACTCCATACTCCAGGTCATAAATCATGTGAGGTCAATTTTCCTCGTCGACTTAAATACGCTCAGACTTCTTTTTGCAACCAGAGGAGTCGCCCCCTGCTGGTCATCAGAAAGAATTAACGTGTGAGACGTGAGGTTCCCCTTTCAAACCCAGAAGCCACGACAGCACCGGGTTATGAACTCTCTGCATAATTATACAGCAGACTCATCGAATGGTAAATTAGCCATTCATATACTGTAACATTATGATAACGTCACTTTTGGCTACAATGAAATTATACACCATGAATCTCATACTAATTTGCAGCATCATCAAACTATGTCTTTTATTACTGTTCTGAGTTTGAGCGCATACTTATTGTGCATTTAGGGTTTTTTGAGCAAAATGCTTCATAATATTAACCTTAGCAATTATCTTATTAACACTTAACAAATGCACGCTTCTGTATCTGTTGCCATGGCACTCCATCCAATAACTGTCAGGACTTTCTGCTCAAAAGTACAAACCTGCTGGCTCTAAAGGGAAAGTCACAGGGATCCTTAAAGTATTGACATTTTATCCTCTGGGTCGCCTTCAGTGTTTCACAGCATTTCTTTGTGATCCCTCTCAGAGCTGATTTCAGCCCGGACCACAGTGGCAGACTACCCCTGGCATCCCCAGAGCCACAGTTAGCAGAGAGACACAGCAAGAGGTCTTAATGCATTATTAATGGCAACATCATATTTCTGTTTTAAAGTTACTCCTCGCCTGTAATTAAACTCCAGTTAGATTAACATCACCTTCTCTGAGCGCTAGGAGGAACTTTCAAATGTTTATTCATCATTGCTGATGTCAGAGCGTGAGGGAGTGACCACGCTGTATCTCAAATCAGTAACAGAAACAGATGATTTATTTCCCTGCTGGACAAAACACAGACCCGGAGCAAAACCCTTAAGTCCAAAAATACATCAGACATGAGAAGCTTCCCTTCTTTTCCTTTCAGGGTAACAAACAAAAAATCTGCAGTATGTGAACCATCAGCTGTGTGAAAAGGGAACCATGTGAGCACATGAACATGCAGCGGGAGGAGGGGTGATGGGAATGATGCACCCCCCTCTGACATCTCACGGTCAGCTGAATTCCATCATCGTTTACTCCAATGCTGTTTTTTCCCCCAAAGCGGCAAGTTTCATTCAGGTAAACAACAACAAAGCATCCCTGATTCTTCTCTTTATGATGGACGTGCTGGAGCTGTGAGGCTACATCCCCTTCACTAAAGCCTACAACAAACCAGGTGTGTTTGAGGATCAAAAACGGTCATTGTTCTCCCATAAACAGACCCAAATGTGTTCATAAAACAACGAGAACGCTGAAAAGAAAGATTTTAGTTTAGCAGCTGTAATGATTTGTCCATGATGCCTCAGAGTTACAAAGTAATCTAAGTGTAATGTGCAGCAGAGCACACATCTGCATCCTTAAACATACTATATCTTCCCTAACTCAAACAAGTATGATTGTCCAGCTGTGTGATGAGTCTTCCAGTCATTCTGGTCCTCAAACCTTAATCTGGCACACCACCCAAGGACTGAGAGGTGGAGGAGGGTTAACTGGACCAGGAGTCTGTTCAGTTCGAGTCATTTGCAAGCACTTATTTACTTAAATCCAGTTTCAGAAACGGCTGTCAGATACATCAGCTCTCCGGTCTCCTCCCTCTCATCCATGAGTCACAATTATGCTGTTTCTCTTGAGGAATTAAAGGTGCCACAATTATCACAAGTGTCGATGAGCTCATGTTGTTCATGTTGCAGATTTATTAAAATATGTCATTCTTGTCTCTTCCTGCTGGCTTTATTTGTAACTATAGGCTTCAGCTTAGTCAGATTTTAAATACCCAAAAATGGAAACGAGTTGGAAAATGATCCAGGTTTTCTAAGAGAACTCACACTGTGAATCTCTGCAGTAAACACGAGGAAAAAACCTGTTTAAAAACAGGGGAATGTCTCAGCAGGCGGAGCTTGGAATCATATGCTGCTGTGGTTCCTACAGATCATTTCTTCTCCATATGAGTGAAGGAAGAAGAAAGTAGAAAATAACAGCGACATGCTTTTATCAGGGACCGGCTCTCCCTAGCTCTCCGACATCCCCCATATGAGTCAAAAACAAAAAAAAAACAGGCCAGCAAAGATCATCTTTGCTTCACCCGCTGCTGCTGAAGCAGAGGAAGTGTCATAAGCATGCTAGCTGCAGTAAAGACTTCCAGACAGGAGCCTGGCTATAATTAAGAAACAGTAAAACGCACACCTAGAGAGGGCCGGGGCTGCCACTCGAGATCAAAGACCACTGGCTCTCAACGACAGGCTGTTTCATAAGAAACCACTGGTTTGCTGAGCGTTTGATCTTGAGTTCTGTAGTCCTACGCTTTGCTTTTAGGCTGCGAACAACACGAGGAGGAACAAAAATCAGAGCAACAAGGAAGCAGAGTAGATAATGGAAGGCAGGCTGACTGAATAAACTGAAGTTTTATCAATTTATTATCCCAAATTCTTACTATTGTTATAGTTAGTTTATAGTTTCATGTTCCAAAAAAAAAAATCTTTATTTATTTTGCTGTCTGGTGTGATGCACGACTAGAAATGAAACGTTAGAGTAAAAGAGGTCACTGTGTAATGACGACAGCTGAGAAAATGTCTCAGGAGCACATCGGGCACGTCATCCTGTAATGTTAGAAAGCCAGAATACAAAGGATAATAAAACGCCGACTACCACATTCCTACCCTCACCTATGGCCACGAACGGTGGAGAGTGACCGAAAGGATACGATGATGGGCAGAAATGGTGGAAATGAGCTTCCTGGGCTCAGCTTTAGAGACGGGATGAGGAGCTCGGAGCAGAGCGGCTCAACCACACTGAAAGAAGCTGGTTTAGGTGGCTCGGGCATCTGACCGGAAGAGACGGCACAGCAGACCACGGGCACATTGGAGAGATTATGTTGGGATTAAAGACACCTGTGTGTCACCTATAAAAGAGATGCAGGAGCTGGCTTGGAGGCAGCAGGAGTTCTGGAGAGCGCTGATTAAGCTGCTGCCCCTGGTGGATAATGATGGATGGACTACAATGTATTCTAAAGGTCATTAAGTAAAAGATGTATTCAAAATCCTATTTTGACCCATTATTGTGAGTTACATCTCTTTAAATAACCTTTCATTGTATAGCAGTAAACAGTGCAATCACACAGCATCAGCGGGGGGGGGGGGGGGGGGGGGGGGGGGGGCGGGGGGGGGGGGGGGGGGG
>JAVDPK010000155.1:185227-197045 GCA_034780415.1 Cichlasoma orientale | reverse complement strand
GACTGAAACTCTTCAAATAAACCGTTCCTCTGCAGATGATCAGTTAGCTGTTTTACAACTACTCTTTCAAAGATTTTATATATGTGATATGAATATTTATATATATGTTTTCGAGATGGTGATGAATAATTTTCTTTTCTTAATTAAATTATCATATAGTATCCAGAACGGCAAGGACACTGTGTCAGGGAGTAAGACTTTCTGTTTCCTTCAAGCTGGTCCACGACTCACCTGCCTGTCCACCCTCCACCATCACTTGCTACCTGAGGGACTCTAAACTGTCACTGTCTCTGTTGCCTTGTTCCTTGAAAATCTGAGTAAGAATCCAATTCAATCAGCACATTAGGACTTCCTCTCTTCAAACCACATGGACTAACCTCTCTCTTCTCCGGCAGAAGTGGACTTTGGTGCTGTGCTCCCAAGACTCCCAGTAAATTTCTGTTTGCAAGGCTCTGTGTGAACTTCAGTTCCCTGTCAATAAACCATTTAACCTGCATACTGCTGGTTTGGTGTTTTGATTAAGAATCCTCCACTATATCTGCTTTATTTGGTTATGGCAGACTGGATGTCATCAGAACACTGGAGATGCCCTGGACATACCAGATGTCATCACTGAGGAGCCTTTTAAATGTTCAGCTGCAACACTCCAAATTAGATGCAAGAGATGTGAAACATACATTTTATCATAGTAGCACGAGACAACATCTTCACTGAGCGTTCAGCAATCTCAACAAATGGCGATGGGTTGCATTTCAATAGCAGATGCCGTCTGTGTAAGTGAAGGGAACATCAGGATGGAAAAGGTTACCAGGTTACCAGAAAAGGTTACAGTAAGTGTACTTTCAATTACTGCTACTAAGGTGTCCTTGAGCTAAATGTTTCACCTCCCTGCAGCCCAGTGACCCATAGCTCCACCTTAAAGGAGTATCACCCCTTCTGGAAGGCAAATAAAGCACATAATGAGAAAAATATTCCAAAGGATTGGTTCTGTAATATCGGCTTGGCAGTTTGGCCTTTGAGACTCCCCGTTTGCCCGTGGTGCAGATGCTCAGTTTGATTTGTAGCTGAACCCCTCAGTGCGTTGGGGTGCCGGCTTCAAATGCATCACACACGTTTCCACCGACCCCCCCCCCCCCCGACAGAACCTGGACTCTTCCATTTCTGAACACTGAGACAGATTAAGTTGTAATTCACAGACTTTGGCGGTTTTGAACAAAGAGGTGCTTTGATCAAAGGTTGCTCCTGCTCCGAGGCAGCAGCAGAGCTACTGTTCATGGGCAAAGCATAAAAGGAGATCAAACTAGCCTTACATCAGTCATGCAGACAGGCTTTATATGTAGACTGCAGGTTACAGTATATTGACATACCCCCAATGAGATGTCATAAACACTGCGTCTTATAACCAAAAGTGTGTGTTTGATCTGGTTTTAAACTGCATCTGGACTACTTTACTTACTCATTATCAGTTATCAGATGTCTCAACCTTTTATCCGTGACTGCTAGCTGACTATTTCAGGTGGTCAGTTAGTTTTAGTTACTGTTCCCGTTCTGACCTATTCAGCTAGATTTAGTGGGCGTTACTAAGTTTGTACAGTTTTAGGCTAACAGTTTTAATTTGTTTTATCCAGCATATTTAGCTAACAACTTCTGTATCTGTACTGTTACTACCATTTTCTTTTTCTCTTTTTTAACCCTTATTTTGAAATTTAAATCATGTCTGTATTATTTATTTAATATTGTCCATTAACTGTTAGCCTTTCAGCTGCCTGTTTATCAGGTTTACCTCTTTCTTTAGCCTACAGTTTTAATAACTATACATATTTATAGCTGTTTCAATACGATTAGTCACTGACACATGCAGAGCACAAACTGTAGAGATTTGTGAGAAATTACAGCAAACAAACAGCAGGTCAGCTCCAGGTTATCTTGTTTACAGTCATTTTTTCATCAAACGATGAACACAACACATTTCAAAAGCACAAGTGGGGAAAGAGCTGTCTGTTCCTGAAAGCTTCAGACGCAGTTCTGAAATATTAAAAGGATCGATGTTCTTTTGTGTATCTTTAAATTGAATCCTGAGAGATTCGACTCCAGTGACTTCAGGCTCCTGTAACAACAGCAGGTTCATCCGGGTCATGTTGTGTTTGGAGGATCTCGTAAAATAATGATGTGCATCAGACTGCAGACTGACAGTTTTGAGGCAAATCAGAATGTGATTTTGCATTGTAGCATTACAACCTGCATCACCTCCAGCAGCGATATCTTTCTGTAGCTTCACACAAACAGCTGGCCATCTATTAATCAAATAATTGATGTTTTGAGACGCAGCTCCTCCTCTCCTCGTACCAACGTGTCCTCGAAAAAAAGATTCAAGTCCAAATTGCTCCTGATGATCAGGCCAGGACCTTTTATCTTTGCCGCTTCCACTGGTGTGTGTGTGATAAGCAAATTACAAAGCTCGGTGAATAACAGAGCTACATAAACAAAGCCATCATGGAAACTTTTCAAACAACCAAAACAAGACAATGCACCAATTTCATCTCCAAGTTTGGAGTTTCCCCTCAGTGGTTTGCAGTGAGGGAATGAGCCCTGTCTGCACTTTGGCTGCATCACACATGGAAGACACATGAGCATATATCACAGCTTTTATTGGGCAGAGCGAAAGGGCCATTAGAAGCCTGTGTCGAGACATTCTCCTCATTTTCCTCCCTTACTCACTCTCTCTTCCCTCTTCCTCTTCCCCTTTGCCTTCTCATTCTGCTGAAGGATTGCCAGATAAGAAAGTGCAAAAAAACGACTGGCCCGTTGTTGTTGTTGTTGTTGTTTTTGTTTGCTCCAGTTTGTGTTTGTGATCGAGTCTGCTGGAACAGCTTGCAGACCTGGCTCTGCTGGACTGTGGGTGAGCTGCCTGCAGATAAGGAAACCTGATTAACTGGCACATCTGCACGCCGCATGGCTTCACTGCTGTGGAAGAGGAAGAGACAGGCAGAGAAAGGTGAGAGAAACGAAGTGATGGGGCTGTGTAGAGGCAGGCGGAAGGGATAATAAATGAGGACCCAGGAGAACTAGACTAACAAGTGGGAGAGGAATAAAATGAAATGACGAAGCCATGAGGCCAGCTGGGAGAGGAGTGATTTTCTAAGGAGTCTAGGTTTCTGGGTTTGTTAGTTTATCAACATCCTGTTGATCCTTGACCCGCCGCAGAGACAAGGATCCTCTAACTTCCTTCTTCAGGCCTCACATCTGGTCTTCCCTGCAACCACACACCCAAACAAATAAGTGAATCAACTGATGCAAATTAAAACCATCCCTGTGCATCAAAAAGTAGATTTCAATGCAGATAGTGTGATAAAACATTTTACTCGAGGTTACAGAGAAAGGTTTTATTGTTTCATGTAGAAATCAGCTGGGAGAACAGATGTTTTCAGCTTCCACAGGTGCAGGAACTGCTTGAATGATGGACAGTATAAGGCTTCATTGTATCATTACATTTTATTTGGATTTAAAAAGCCGCAGGTTAGTTAATATTACCAGCATTCATAAAAACCTTAGATACAACCCGAGATAAACAACAGCACAGTCATTATTTATTTAAAGCTAAGCCAAAGTGCAGACACACACATACACCTGTACTGCTTCCACAGGAAATAAGAGGGTAAGTACGTACAGTAGCAACCAGGTGCTGACAGTCACATGTACTTGATTAGCTGATCCTCAACCACCCCTATGGTTGATGCTGCTGCCCTGGAGTGTTCAGCTGTGTGTTTTAACATAATGCAGAGGAGAAAGGTTAGCATCAAAGCAGTTGTTGCTGCCCATCAATCTGGGAATTTATTTTTTTCAACCAGGAAGTCCCTCTGAGATTCTTTTTCCTATAATTTGTAAACAATATTAACGCAGTCTTGTCTGCATTGAGAACACGGTTCAGGTTACTTAATAATGAATGCTGGACAGTAAAGGCTTGCTGCAGGGTTTCAGCGATCTGAGTAAGAGATGATCCACGGCCTGTTTATGAGGCCGTTTCCAAACAATCTCAAGTCCATCATTCTACAGTGAAAAAGATCATTTACAACCAGAAAAACATTCAAGACAGTTTCCATTCTTCTCAAGAGCGAACATCCCTGCAAATTCAGAGGTCAGTGCATGCAAGGCTCAGAGAAACCCCTGCAACCCCTTTGTTTGAAGTGTTGTCAGGAGAAAGCCTCACTAAAAAGAACATGGCAGCACTGCTTAGGTTTGCAAAGTTACATCTGAATAAACCAAAAGACTTGTGGAACAATGATGAGACTAAAGTGGCCGTAATGCACAGCACCACGTTTGGAGAAAACCAACCACAAATCAACACAAACACCTCCTCAGCACGGCCATGGAGGGCTGATGATTTGGGCTTGTTTTACAGCCACAGGACCTGGACGCCTTGCAGTCACTGAGTGGACCATGAACTCCTCAGTATACCAGTATCCTCGAGGGCATCTGTCCCACAGCTAGAGCTTGGCCCAAACTGGGCCATACAACAGGACAGCGATCCCGAGCACAGCAGCAAATCTACAACCGAATGGCTGAAAAAGAAAAGAACGAAGATGCTGCGACGGCCCCGTCACAGTCCAAACCTCAGCCCGACTGAAACGCTGTGGATTAATGAATGCCCACAAACTTTGCTGCACTGAAGCAACGTTATAAAGAAGAGTCTTCATCAGTGTCTCACAATGATGTGAGACACTGATGAAGTCACACAGAAAACAATTCTTTCAAGTTACTGCTGCTAAAAGTAGTTTTACAGGCTACTGAATCACGGAGTGTACTTAGTGTTCCACACAGTGCTTCTGTGCTCTGGCTCCATTTGTGTTAAATAATGACACAGTGTAATATGTCATGTGTCGTTGTTCATCTGAGGTCGTATTTAAATCATTTAGGAGCCTGGTAAGGACCATATGATTTAATAAACGTGACATCCTCTGTATTTAACATAGTCCCTGCGGATCTGGGAACTATGGGGACCAAATGCTGAGCACAAAGTTTACACTCAGGTCTTCCCTGACACGTGCATCACTGAGGTGGCATCATGTGCTGCTCCATATTTTCAGTTTTGTGCAGATATTAGATCATATGCAGCATGCAGACACATTCAGAAGTCATTCTGATTTGTTACACGATGCTGCATCTATTCTCGTGTTCAGGTGCCCAGCTGTAACAACTTACATGGGTCCCACTGGTTCTGCTTTCCCTGCGTCTTTTGCTTGTAATGCAGTCGATGTGCAGGTAATAGTTAATATTTATCATTTTCATTCCAGAACAATTTTGCTGGTACAACATCCGCTCTTTCACTTACAGCGGCTATTTTTGTGATATTTAAACGCTTTGATTACTACTCTCATTAAATACTTGAGAAAATGGGATTTATGTTTTATTTTTCCGCACGTTGTTCCTTTCACAAGAACAAATGATTTTGCCAGATGTTTACATAAACAACACAAAAATATATTTGTGGTTAAAGCCTGTTGTTTCAGAAGTATTTAATTATAGCTTTTGCATGCCTTGGGTTTGGGCAACTAGTGTTCAGTGTAAGAAAATGAATGTGTAACTATGTAATTTTGCTCAGTCAAAATAATCGCCTTATGAGGACATCAGGAAGCCGAGTCTGAGGGGAACGGCTAACATAATTACAAGATGTAGGTATGCGCGTTAAAGCTGGTTTCTATAAGAGAACAACTATCACCCTTTTGTGCATAGCTAACCCCCACTTGCATTATAAAGGCACTAAGCGGAGGCATTTCACAGAAGGCATCTCAATTGTTTTCTTTTCTCTCTTTCACGCTTTGTCCTGAGACACAAAAACGCCCCGGCACAATGACCCGTGACGTCTAACGGCAAAGTTATGCCAGAGACACAATGTGCATCTAGCTGGTGAGTCAAGCAGATGCCTCCATGGGGTCAGCGCTGGTTTTTACCCCCCAGCGTCACAACAGAGGGAAGACAGAGCAATAAAATTACCCTGTGCTAAAGGAGACATTCCAGCAGAGGGAGGAGCATGCTCTGATTTGACATAATTTAAAATGTGGTTGTCATATTCTGAATGGGATCCCCCACTCCCTCCTTCCTCCCCCTGAGTGTTTTGTTTTCTGCAGCTCCCACGTAAGCATGAGCTCTGCTAAATAGGTTAGTTCGGGAACAGGAAAAAGACAATTAAACTGGGGGCACAGGGGTGACTTTAGTATGTTAAAAATCAGCATATGAATAGAGAAGAAGTGATTAGAGATCAAATCTGCACTCACCTATTCAGGCGTGCCAGATTTCAGATGAATAGAAGATTTGAGAGCCATTTTTAGAGCACACATAAACCCTGAAATAAACAAGCTTGGATGATAATAAAGATGCATTTTTATTTATATGCATACTATTGAATGGGACCTTTAGTGAACCACAGAGCCGTGGAAGAAGAGAAAAACTTTATGCTGGATGCTAAAAGTTTGTTACAAAATAGCTGAACATGGAAATATATGCAATAAATGTAAACCATATGCAGAGAATTATGACTGACAGGAAATGCTGTATTTTCCTCACATGGAAAAGAAAAATCTTAACGTGCTTGTTTTTGTTTCCCTTGCTTGTTTATTTGTATCAATTTGGTGCTTTTGGCCTAATGGCTCCATTTTTGTCTGCGCGCTCATTTTCTAACAAATATATGCTGAAAGAATCTCAGCAGCACGCATTAGCCAATTATCTCAAACAAGCCCAAATCAAAATTGCAGCAGATCTTTGTCTCAGCTCGGTGGACTTCCTGTATTGTTTCATTTTTCTGTCGTGCCTTTTCATTTTCTCTTTGTTTTCTTTTTATATTATGCTTGTTTTGCTCCGTGCTTCCATCACCATTCCCTCCCACTTATCATTAGCTGTATTTTCTCAAGAAGCAAACACAAACTTTATTCAGCCAGTTACTCATTTATTCATGCATACCTCTTTTTGAAATGATTCATTTTGCTCGTTTTACTATTTCTCACCCAGTTCTCTTCTCTTAAACAGAACAGCCAAAAGGTTTTCTTTAAAGCCGTTTTTCAAAATGCACTGCAGCCTCCAATTTTTCGAGACATTACCCGATTAAACTGTACGCGGGAAAGCAAATGTCCACATCTGTCAAACTCCTTTCAGCTCCCTAAATCCCGTGTAGTCCCCAACTGCATGCACGACAGCAGGCAGTTGTCGGGAGAATCCACAGCGAGTGAATGGGCCTGATGTCTTCTCCACCCTGCATGCTCCACCTGGGAACCTAAGAGTTTCTAAACCAGCCATATTCTCACTTGTATGCACATATTGGTCAGCTGCAGAAACACTGCAGAAAATGTCCTGACCTGATTCTTCTGACTTTTTCTGGAGTTCATGTGAGAAAACAGATTGACTGTCTCGGGGCTCCTGCAGGTTATTTGCAGTCATGTCTTCTACAATTTATTAAAGTTTTTTGTTTTTTTGAAGAGGAGGTTGGGGTGGTTGGTTGGCTTAAAGAATGCATGCTTCTCAATCCGGACTCCTGCCTGTTTAAGACAGCTAAAGCCCTTTGGTTAAGGTTAGGGAAAGATTGTGGTTTTGATTGAATGTAATCAAACTGTGTGTCTGTAATTAACCCTTAAACAAGAGATGCCAGTTGCTAACTTAACTATAAACAGCTCAATAATATTACAGCTGCTACAGGACTGTACTGTATGCTGCAAAATCAGATATTTAGATGGAATATCCCTACAGTTATACGTCCTTCTAAATGCTGTTGCAATATATTTGTAAAAAATAAAATAAAATCATTGTCTGTTTCTTGACATAATTTTGCTATTTTCCCCTTTAAATGAAGTAATGAATGGACCTCTCAGCACATGGGAGGGCAACCACTGGTGTCCTGCATTCCTTGATCCCACAGTTCCTCTGCTGTTTCTAAGGAAACCCAGCCAGCAGAGACTATGACAGTCTGTGAATTTCAACAACCCTCAGCAGCAAAGCATTTGATTCAAGCCTGGTAGCAGCCTCTGCAAAGGAAAAGGATGGTTATTGGGTAAGTTGGAGGCTGTGTGAGGCAGAAACGGGTTTCCATGAGAAAATTCCAATCATGTCAATGTCAGAGTGATGTCACGGTGTCTCTGTTTACCACATGTGACATCAAGAATAGGCATGAGGCCCAGTGGTGGAAGGTAAATAAGTAGTACTAAAATGAATGGAGCTATTTACACTCAAACCACAATCGTGTCCTAAACTAACCGAGTAGATGATTTTCCTAAATAATCATGCGGCAAGTGAAAACAAAACTATATATAGTTTCATATGGGATTTAAATTTCAGTGTCTTTAGAGAAAGTTGTGTGACGTATCCCATCTTTAAAAAAAAAAATTCATGTCCATGTAGACACATGATTCTAAAAATTTGTGTCCATGAACATGAGTCAATACTAGTTTTGACCTGTTTACCCGTCCTAGCGTCATTTGTGTGATGATGTGTTTTCCTGCTGTGTCTCGTTCCCTCATCAGCCCTCGTGTATTTAAGTCCTGTGTTTTCCCCTGCTTGTTGTCGTGTCCTCATCATTGTGTACTCTGTTTTAGTTCCCGAGCCTGTTCTTTGTGTTTTCCCACCAACAAAAGCTGTGTTCTTTTGACTTTACTCCTGAGTAAGTGCCCTGCATTGGGGTCCTCATCCTGCCTGCTGCACAACAGTACATGACACCCTTTCCAGTAACCATGGCTATGGCTACTACCCCCCGCCAAAGAGTGAGAAACAAAGGCCAAAGAAGCTGATTCCTATCCATGCCCCGCGTCATGCAGTGCCTCTGTTTTGGGCAGGAGCCCTCCTCATCTGATGTGCATCATTTGAATGGGCACTAAACATGCTGAGACTTCCCTGGCTGACCCACAAAGGTGTTCCCACTGCACTTTGATGCCAGAGAATGTCCTGGAAAGGTGGCCAGAACCCCTGCCTGTCAGCCGCTAATACTACTGCTGACATCCATCAGCCGAGCCACCACAACGTGGGTGGATATAATGGAGAAAGAGTCCCCGGTTATACCCCCACTGTTTCAGGGGCTCCTCAACCAAAATGAAGGCAAGTGGTGATGCCAACTCCAGCCTCCTCAACCTAGATCACATGGAGGAGTTTGACAACTTCACCAAAGTTATACCGTGAGATGACAGCAACTTGTATGTGGTCTGCAAATGTGCTGCTGCCAAGTTAGGCATCCCACAGGCAACAATCCAGGATACTTAAGGGGCAGAACATGACTTGTATAATGGCAAGAAGCTCCAAGCAGCCTTACCATCAGCAAAACAACTTCTACTAGAAGTCCCCATTTGAATGAAAAAATGAGCCATTACCAGTCAAGCCCTTTCAAGAGCAAGCTTCCTACCAAAGGCTGCTCTAAGCTGGAGATCCACGAGATGGGTAAACTGGGATTGACCAACCCCCTAGTGGTGGAGCCTTCAGTGGCTTACCTTCACCCTAACCGCAGATCGAGTTCCGCTTCTTCAAACGTATCTCTGCCATCAATTCATCAAAGGATGTACAAACATGCAACACATTCAGTATCTCCCTTAATGCAGGTCACACAGCTATCTGCAAATCAGGCAGAGCTTTTGGAATACATGGGCCACCAGCTGGACTCGGGGTCTCCAAATCTGGCTCACTGGGATGAAATCTGTCTGGTCAACAATGTCATTCTATGCTCCTCCAGGCGAGCAGTCCAAGGTTGTGGGCACGTAATGGGCCTTGTAGTCTCACGTGAAAGAGCCTTATCAGGCTTGGGGGGTGTTTAGAAGGTTGAAGTGGACACAGGCTAAGACCCAACCAAGGGTCTCTTCAACCCAGCCTTGGAGAAAATGAGAGACAAGCACCCACAGAAAGCAAGAGGGGGTAGCTTTCGATCTCTGCTTACCAAGAAAATCTAGCTCAAAACCCACTAGATGCCCAAAGCTGCCTTGCAGCTGCAGCTGCAGCTATGAGGGGGGTAGTTAGAGTGGGAGATAAGTGGCAGGGCCACAGTCTGCTCAGCAGGCCAAAGTAGAAAACCCAAGGGTTAGGGTTAGGGTTAGGGTTAGGATGGGGCAAGTATTTCTTCACAGTAGCTTCCACAAAAGAACTGACCATCACACCACAGGAGGGGAAGAAGTAGCGTTCAACCTAGCACACCCACAACACTCTGCGTCACCTCTCCCTCCTCCATCAAAGGGAAGGAAGGTGTTGGAAGGGGTAACTAAATCCTTCAGGGTCCATTGCTCCTGGGGTTCCCAGTTCATTAGGAGAATCTGGGACAAATGGCACATTGTCACCAAACACTCCCTCTGTGTCATCAATAACTCAATAACTAAGCACTTTGTCAGTGTCACCAAGCACTGCTCAGGGTCTCCAGACACTTCATCACGTTCTGGGGGTAAGAAAAGAAATAAAGTGCGCATTTCTGCGGCCAAGCAGTTTGCCAAGGACAGAACATCCCCCCAAATTACCCTCCCTCTGCTGGGGTGGAGCCATGGCCCACATGGTCAGTCCATCTGTGGATCATGTGCACCATTTCCCAGGGATACAGGCTACAGTTTGCAGTGAAACCACCAGAGATCAATGGAGTGTTGACTTTCATGGCCAGTCGAGATTCAGCAAATGTCCTAGAGTATGAAATTGCATCTCTGTTACATAAACAGGCAATCTGAGGGGTCCCGAGGGAGGAGACTCAGTAGAGCTTTTACTCCTGTTATTTCCTCATTCCAAAGAAAGACGTGCCATCACTTCATTCAGTATTAGATCTGCATGAAATAAGCAAACACTTCAGAAAGTACATGTTCACACAAAGCAACCTTGCTCAATTCACCCAAGTCATTGGTTTGTTACAGCTGCTCTGGGATGGAGCTTGGCTTCAAAATGAAGCTGATAAAGAACCACTTAGAACCCGCACAATGTACGGACTATCTGGAGCTCAATATAGATTCCACTTCTGTTCATGTCACACATCTTAGCTTGCGAGAGGTAAACATTAACCAGAATGAGGGATCACGGATCTCCATTCACCCCTCGTGTGTGCCCTTACAAGGGCAGACCCTTGTCCCACCAGCGGTTATCTACATAATTGGATTGTATAAACAATATCTCTGGCCTATAGCTGTAAGGTCTTTAGGGTCCCCCTGGGCCTCCGAGCTCATTCTACTAGTAGTATGGACACATCCTGGGCTTTGTTCAAGGGTATGTCACACATCACAGGGAAATGGGACACAGGAAGCAGAACTAAACACAAAACACGAGAGAGAAAAGACTATCAAAATAAGACAGGAAGAACTAATAAGGACATGTGATCCAAACAGAGAATTAACATGTACATCATGAGGGCAAGGATATAAGCACAATCATTACAGAAACTGGACAGAAAAGGAACCAGTATGGGGCTATTATTGTAGCAAAAGTTCTGCGTGTCCGTAAATGAATCCACGTGTTTACGGACACGCAGAACTTTTGCTACAATAATAGCCCCATAAACCAGAAGCAAAACTAAGAAAACCCAAGAATACAAACAAGCTATAACCAAGAAGAGAACCCAGGTAATTAAACTAAGAAGACCTAAGAATATACATGCAAGACTGAAACTAAAGCAGATATCAAGAACAAAGAACCTGTCATGTAACGGCTGTATGGCAGGTAGAATTGAGGACCCCGATGCAGGACTCAGGAAGCAAAACTGAAATTAAATGCGGAGCTTTATTGAACACTGATATGGGAACACACACAGCAGACCGGGAAACAAAGACGGACGTCACGACAACAGGAAATGAAAACACTGAACTTAAATAGACAAGAGGATAACGAGGGGATT
>JAVDPK010000155.1:155618-173773 GCA_034780415.1 Cichlasoma orientale | reverse complement strand
TTCCCACTGTCACCAAGTGCTGCTCATAGGGGGTCGTTTTGACTGTTGGGTTTTCTCTGTATTATTTTAGGGTCTTTACCTACAATACAAAGCACCTTGAGGCGACTGTTTGTTGTGATTTGGTGCTATTTAAATAAATTAAATTGAATTGGAAGTGCATGATGCAATCTTTTTTCAGCGGACACACACACATACACACAAGATACACTAGAGCCAATCAAAATGTGGCATTGTCTCAGTATGCGGGATGATGAGACACAGAATAAAAATGCTATACTGTTACCCAGTCGCTCTAACTGTGTTATATCATCGGTGAGACTGTCACTCCCGCCACTTTTCAGCATGCAGGGTTCTTGCTGTTCGGGGGCATATTTTGGCACACCAAACCACAGTGTTTTCCCCATCCTAACAGTTTTTAGTGCCTCATTCCAGGGAGTGAAAGAAAGCAAAAAGTGAGTGAAAATGAAACAAAACAGCAGCAGGAAAAAAAAGAAAAGCACAAAGGTACAAACAGGATGCAGAGCTCAGTCCCCCGGCTGATACAACTGGCTTATGGCACCATCACACATCCAGCCTCCTAATGCAGACTCTGCAGATCTTTAAAGCGGGGCTGTTATCGCTCTGTGGCCAGTGGTGCTGCAGACTCAGATGCCCCAGGAATGTGAATTAGTTGCATGAGAAATAAAAGATTTATAAAATGTATTTATGAAATATAAACATTTACTGTTAGAATTGATGGGAAATTCCGAGCCATTAGCTGATGCTGGATGGCATGAAAATCAGCTGTTATCAGCTGCTGTGCTGGGATTGACTGAATTAGAGTTGTGCTCCATGAATGTCAACATGCAACAGCAGCGGCCTGTAGGAGCAAACATGTCCACAGACATTTTATTTGATCTTTATTTTTTTGTTGTGTTTATTTTGCTCATCCAATTTTCTTTTACAGTGGAAAACCTTCAGATATGAGCTCTGAGTCAGAGGTTTAACTTTCTGAAGCATTGGTGGGTTTGCAAACCTTAAAAACAGGCTGCAGAGTTTATGAGAAAGAAATTTTAAAATAGTTTGAAGCTTTCTTACCCATTTGTGTTTCAGCCGGTCAAAATGCAGTCAATCTTTTTCAGCAGGGGATGAAGCTGTGTGACTTTTAGACTAGTCAGGTTTCAACTTCACGTTGTCTCATATGCATGAAATCAAATACCCAACACATTAAAAGTGATGTAATCATTGTAAGATGATGTTTTCTATCCTTTATAATTTTAGGAATGCTGCAGCCTAATTTATGTGCATGTTACATACGGTGTGCCTCAGGGATCAATGCTGGGACCACTTTAATTTTTCTTGGGATGCATCTTTGCATGCTTTTGATTCTATGCTCGTTGCACTCAAGTCATCTTCATACATGAACTCTGGACAGAAAAATCAGGCCAGGGCATTATCACACCTCACATGTAGCACACAGCAGCAGGTAGAACACTGCAGACATGTGTGATGAGGCGTACAGTCTGTGCAGAGCATGCGGGAGTCCTGACACGGAAAATCCACTTTCTTGCTGAGAATTCACAGGAGCTGTTTTCACGTGAATTTCAGAGGGAGCTGGTCAGTTAAAGACAGTTTAATATGATTGGACACGTGAGCTCAAGTACAGGTCAAGTATAGGTCTGCCTGCTAAAGTGTTCAGGGCTGCATGTAGCTGAAGATGTGACATAATCACCTGAAGCAGCCTGAGAGAGGGTGTTCCCACTCGGCTGCTGAGAGCACATGGAGCTGTGGTCACAGCCAGGAACATTATGCTGCATACATTTCATAGAATAAATGGGCCGTGGCTTCAGTGGCATTTTTTTTTAAATGCTCAGCCCCATTACATCCATCTTCAAATACTGCATTTAGTTTCACAATGTTTCATTTTTAATAACTCAAACGACAGTGTTTTCACTCATATCAGCAGGGCTCAAAACTTTAGACTTTTTTTGCCAGACGATGCAGCTAGCACGGATAGCTGGATGGACTGTGGGGAAGAAGCGGATCAGAAATGGACACAGAGCTCATTTTCTTTCATAGCTGACTCTAAATCGGTTCACTGTGGGAATAAGCTGGCTGCTGGCTGGTTAGTTTGCATGTTTCGCAGAATCACAGGAACAAAAAATACTGCTTGATCTTTTTTTTTTTTTTAGAAAAAAA
Source organism: Cichlasoma orientale (assembly GCA_034780415.1). Taxonomy (NCBI): domain Eukaryota; kingdom Metazoa; phylum Chordata; class Actinopteri; order Cichliformes; family Cichlidae; genus Cichlasoma; species Cichlasoma orientale. The sequence goes on along the minus strand of JAVDPK010000155.1, from coordinate 171,595 downwards.
TACAGGAGAGCTTGCTGCCACATTCAGAGCAGGGGGCTGTCAGCACACATATGACCTACTTATGGTTCATATGCAGCTGGTCAAACTATATCTGCTCTAAAATATTAACTATTTTTTCCCTTCTTTGCTTTTTATCTTTTCTTTCTTTTTGCATTTTGAATGTTTTCTTCTGCGAGCAGCAGGCACACGCCTTCCAGTTCCAAGCTTTGATTAGTGAATAATGAGTCTTAGCATTCCTTGTTTGTTCCTGCTGGCTGCTGCTGCTGCTGCAGACGCAGAGATGATGCCATTATTCTGATTATTTTATCTATGAAAACAAGCCACTAAAATGAAGCAGTGACAGCAGCGCTGACATCACGAAGGCCTTAGTGTAGCTGCTTAGATCTCATTTGAATGAAAGATTTGATGGATGGAAATTAGATTTGATCTGCAGTACGCCCCTGTGAACAGCACATCCCTTTATTACTACACACCATGCTGCATGAATAAAATTGATTTAGTCCAAGATAATTAAAAATATATATGCAATTGATTCCGACACCTAAAGGGAACAAATATTCATGAATATGTTTAACTGCAGGAGGATCATTGTCTCTGGAGGGATCCATAGTTCCCTGCACCCGTAATGCTTCTTCTTTTCTTCATCTTCTTTCAGAGGTCACCACAGCGGATCATCCGCCTCCATCTCACCCCATCCCAGCATCACCCTCTGACACACCAGCCCTCCACACGTCCTCCTTCACTACATCCACAAATCTTCCATATTCAACGTCCTTTGCCTCACACCTCTGGAAAGGCACCATCGTGGTAGAATGGTAGATACAGATTTTACAGCAAGATTAATGTCATCTGCTGTCATCTACAGAATAGTAAGTAATAAAATTAAAATTTGATGAAGCCAAAAAGAAAGAAAGGAGGCCAAACTTAAGGCTGAATGAGATTGAATATTGTCCTGAGATTCACAGAATGATCCCAGTGTAATGCAAACTTTGTTCCTGCCATATAAACAATCTGGGTTACAGTATATAACAATATTTATGATGGCAAAAAACACCGCACACATATGGAAATGGATTTCCATGCTTTCTGCAGCAGTCGCTGCCTATATTTTCATGAATCTTCCCTTTGCTGCAACATGATCGTGAAAAAACCTTCTGCTAGTTGATGCTGACATTGAACTTTGCCTCCGCCTTCACATCGTTTGTTAACGAATATCAAGCGCAAAGATAAAAGGGATCTCTGTGCGTGAGCTCAGCGCAGCAGTGACGGATGTGCAATCATTTCCATGGAGACGATAATTCCTCCTGAAAATGGAACACTATGTTATGTCGAGTGGAGGCGGGATGGAGAGTGACAGGACCGGCAGTTTTTACACTGTCCTTGAATGTGATGCAAAGAAGCACACTCAAGAGCTCAATATCACTTTCAAGCCGTGAGGGCTTTCCTTCACACGCGGCCCAAATGTCCAATTTGACTCGCAGTACAACTGAGCAGATTTTACCAGTCAAAGTTCAGGGTCACCATGACTTCACACCAGTCCCATCAGTTTGAGCCGCATCTCAGGAGCACGTGGGAGAAATTTTATTACATCTGGTGTTCACGTAGACTCAAGGATGATTCATCCATCCATCATTTCTTCCTCTTAATTTTTTCACATAAAAGTCAAATTGGAAAAATGATGATTGATGACAGAAAAACCCAAAGTTCAAGTCTCTTCAGGAGTGGATGTTAACTCGTCGCGGTTCAAACCTCCTGGTCAGCTGGGGCCTCTGTGTGTGTTGACTGATGGGACAGGCTCCAACCCCAGACACATGTTCAAGAACGCTTGACCCCTGAAGACCAGCAGAGAGAACAAAAGATCCACCCTACGTCACTGTTTCTTCTCAGGGAACACAAAAGCTCCAGCATCCACATGATCCAGACTTTCTTGCCAGAAATGAAGCAACTACAGCACACACACACACACACACACACACAAGCTGCAAAAAAACTAAAATTCAATTTGCAGGCTCTAATGACAATAATGACACTGTAAATTGTGGTGACATTCGTGCAGTAAGGAAGCGTTACACTCAGCATTCAGCAGTCTGACAGCTTAAAAAGTGCTGAGGAGTTCCTTCTTTCCTTCCAGCTGCTGTTTCTCAGGTTTATTTGAGACTGACACCTCTGGGCACAAAGCTTCTGGCTCTCACACAGCTCAGAGTAAAAGAGACTGTCATGCTATTTTTTATGCTTTTACCCAGCATATCCCAGCCTCGCTGTCATCTTGAAGTTCAGCCCTCTGCTAAAACACAACTATTTTCCCCTTTAGAAGTGTAACTCATAGGTGCACACTAAGCATTTTGGGCTTCAAGCCTAACTGATTTATTTATAGCCAGTAAGTCTTTCAGAATAAACCCGCTTGATGGTTATGAGACTTTCCCGCAGCATTCGCTTTGAGAAAGTCTTCTTTCACAGTCCTCATGTGACGTCCATGAAGCTCTTCTTTCTGCAGACCCCAGAGGGCTGCAGGAATGCACACGGTCTGCCTGCGTGCCAGGTGAATATTTGGTCAGGAGGGTTTGTGTGGGCAGGCTGCAAAATGGGCTTCTGTCTCCTTTTCATGAGCAGCTCATCTGTTGTGAACCATTCAGAACGTCCCGTTAGCTTCTGATTCCCTGTTTTTTCCTGGGTGTGTGCTGATCTGGTATCTATTTGAGCACAGTGGAAAAAACGTCTTTAATTGGGGTAAAATACGAGGAAAACACATCTAAAAATATAACCCCCAGAACCTTTCAGAAGCTCTCAGACGTGTGCTCCGTAAAATGGCCAGTTTGTAACCATAGCACAGACCTCGCCGCTTCTCTACCTGCTTCTGTTTACCCCTCAAAATGAGACGTTCTGGTTTTTCTGTCACAGCCTTCTTATCAAACACAAAATTGCCACTTATCCCTTCTGTGAGTGGAATGAAAATTGATTTAAGCATCTTGTTCTGCCTTGGATGGCGCACTCGACAGACTTTTCTGGGTGACAGTCTCTCGGCTTTCCAAAAATATAAACGCTCTGCAGTTTGTCACACCGTGAAGCCTTTTTTGTCGCGTCATTTCTACAGTACAATTATCACCGAGGTGTCTCGGGGATAATGAAGTCGACTGGATTCTGCAGCTTTATTTTCGCCGAGAAGGATTTTCAGTGAAGAAATTACTTTGTAACTAAATTATTGCAGAGATGAAAGCGGATGCATGCTTTCTACTCCATCCATCCTCCACACACCCCGCCGCCTGCACTGAGAGACTATAAATAACAGACTGATGAGGTCACTGTGATGTCACTCGCTGTTTGGTGGACTCCTGTTTTAAAGACTTGAGTTTGACGTTTTGTTTTCACCATGTGCTCTTTTTATTTATAGCCCAGAGAGAGCACATCTGGATGAAACAATGAAGTGCTAAATCATCAGCTAACCCTGGCACGGTTAGCAAAGGTGCCTCCACAGATAGTATCTCAGTGTCACAATGGCTAATTGGTGATAACGTGAAAAATATTCTGAGCTTCTCAGACGGTCTGTGTAATTAATCACACAACAAGACATATTTGTCCCATGGACAGGAGTGCAGGAGGCGTGATCACCTGAAAAGCTTTAACAGCTGATCAGCCCAAAACAAGCAGGGATCCAAAAACACGAGGCGCTAGAAAGACAAAAGAAACAAACTCAGAGCAGGACACAGGCTGGAATAGACAGGTGCTCCGACTAAGGAGACAACAGGACCATTTGTACGCTGAGGGCTGACTCAGAACAAGAAACAGAACGAGACACAGTAGAAACAGTCTCAGAGAGGAGGCGAAACAAATGCAAGGCATAAAACAGTAAATGACCAAAGGACAAATGTTAAGCACAGAAAAGAAGACAAACAAGGTAACAGGCACTGACAGAAGAGGCGCCAGAGGGAGGAACAGGCAGAGAACTGCTCTGGTTTCAGGTTCTAGTGATTTAAAACATGAGGTGGAAGGAGTACTTTGAGGAGCTTGTGACTGTGGAAAATGAGAGAGAGCGGTGCGTGGATGGAGGACAGAGAATCAGGAAGTGCAGAGGAGCAGTAAGGAGCAAGCGAGGGCGGCTATGACGAGGATCGAGAGTGGAAAAGTGGCTGGTCCTGATGACACACCTGCGGCAGTACGGAGATGTTTGGGGGAGAGGGCACTGAACTTTTTGACCAGATAGTTTAACACAGTTTTGGAGAGTGAGAGGATGCATCAGGGATCTGCTCTGAGCGCATTATTGTTTACAGTGGACAGAGAGGTGAAGAAGAGAGCACGGGCGGGGTGGAGCAGGTGGAGATGAGTGTCAGGGGTGATTTGTGACAGAAAGAGTGAAAGTGAAGACTAACAAGATGGTAGTGAGACCTGCTATGATGGATGGTTTGAGACAGTGGCACTGACAAAAAGACGGGTTTTCATTGGTGGTGACCAGGACAGGACACGATTAGAAAGAGTACCTCAGAGGGACCGCTCAGGCTGAGCAGTTTGGAGACAACGTTAGAGAGGAGAGGCTGAGATGGACACGTTTGGACATGTGCAGAGGAGGGATGGTGGATATATTGGACAATGGGTGTTAAATATGGAGCTGCCTTGCAGGAGGAAAAGAGGACGACCTCGGAGAAGAGTCACGGCTGTAGTGACAGACGAGGATACTAGAGATGGGGTGAGATGGAGACAGATGACCCACTGTGGTGACCCGAAAAGCCAACAGCTGAAAGAAGAAGTTCATTTCACAGCATCGTGTGTGGCACCAACAACCATGCCATGCAATGCATTTAGGTATGTCTGCATACCTAAATGCATCGAGTTGCTGCCATGTGATTGGCTGATTATATATTTGCATTAGCAAGCAGTTGAGCAGGCGTACCTACTGTAAGTGACTGGTGGGTATATGGTTATTATTACAGTGAGGAAAGAGCATGGAGCACCACTCCACATGATCACCTCTGCTTTAAACCCCCCACAATGGCGACAGTGAAAATGATTAGCTCACTGTGGTTACTGTAGGTCCATCGTTATACTGTCCATGCTGAGCAGCAAAGAGAGTGGACCATTCAGCAGCAAAGAGGAAAACAAAACTACCCCTGAGAGAACTTTGGCTACTAGAACAGCAACATGAGTCTTTCTGTTTGCTGATGCTGCTCTTTGACTGCCTGTGTGAGCCGAGCTTCTTCTAAGATGGCTTTTGTAATCGAGCCCAGGAGCTGAGGTGAGTTATAATGTGGACAATTCGAGCATTATTGCCCATATTAGGTTAATAAAAGGAGAAGGTTTTGACTTCTGTGCTTGCAGCATCAAAACTTCATCACAATCAGCGTCTGAAAGACTGACACACACCGCAATGACATCACGATGGTCGAGACGTGCTGCAGGGGGTGGATTTTATAGCAGGTTTTGTATTGTGCACGCTTTGTTGGCGTGCCTGTGAACATGCTGCCACCTTCAGCTTTCATTTAAGTGTATGTGAATTCAGGGCGTTTGTAGATGTTCACCTCTGTCTCCGGCCATTCAGCTCGGCATTCTCTTTGACTCTGAATAATACTGCGGGCTCGCAGCAGGCAGGCGGACTCCCAGCTGCCAATTTAATGAAGACCATTTATCACTCTGCAGCTTCACACAAAAACAAACCATCTCCTTATTTACCTTTTTCAACTGGAAATGTCACGAGCCCGACCCCAGTTCCTGTTTTCAGATCACACAAAAGAAGCACATTTTTTACTTCCCTGCCTCCCGTTTGAAGAGTGGACGGTGGATTCCAACAAAAGATGCTGGCAGCTGTGGAGAAGAAAACCTGTCTTTCTACTGTTCCTCCTCTGAGTGATTGTTCAATAATTTCATGCATTACCTGAAAAGCGATTTGCTTCCCTGAATGCACTTTCTGACTCACACCGGCACCTCGCATATCAACACATTTCACTTTAAATGCAGAACCATATTTCACACTGGAACAAATTAACTTTTCCCCTTTCCTGTTCGATCAATACGGTGATTTGTCGCACCTGCCTCGCACCTTCCACTCAGTGGCTCTTTTCTGCTTGTGTCCATTATGGTTTTTGCTGCTGCTGGTAAATTACTTTATGACCCTTTATGCACGAGGTCACTCTAAAGGCTGGTAATCGCTTCTTAAGAGCTTAATAGTACTGAAGAGTTCTTTCCAATAACATTCAGATTCCCCGTTATACTTTAGAGGATGGCTCTGCTCTTGAAACAGTTAATTTTTGGGTGAGATTACAAAGCCGCTGCTAGCATGTTGTTGGGCTAGAACTCCATGGTATTTTGTCTCACAGTTAGGCAGTGAGAAAGTCTCAAAATCTCAGCTTTTCACGATTGAACGACAGACAACACGTTGCTCCACATATATTTATATATGTATATATATATATATTTCCCACTCGCCCTGTGGATGGTCTTTGTCCTCCAAGCTCGGGTCTGGGAGGGTCCTACGCAGTATCTTAGCTGTTCCCAGATCTTGGATGTCTCTCCAGGAATCTGTTGGAGCCATTCTCCCAGTTTGGGGGTCACTGCCTGAGTGTTCTGATTACCACGGGGACCACTGTTACCTTCACCTTCCACATCCTCTCTAGCTCTTCTCTGAGCCCTCGGTATTTATTGAGTTTCTCCTGTTCCATCTTATATCTCATTTTGACCTCAGGATTTCCAGGTCATGCTCGGCACAGATGTTCCTGTAAACTATGCCAGCCACGTTCCATGTATGCCCTGCCTGCTAGCATCTGCCACCCTTATGTGCTGGATTGTCTCTGGATTGTCTTAGAACCTGTTCCTGTGCTGCCATGATTAGTGCCTCTGTGCTGTCTGTCAGTCCAGCTTTGTCCAGGATTTTCCTTCTATCTGCCGGTGGTGCATGCTGTGCACAGGCCTGTCCTTCCATGATGGTTCCTGTTCTTGGTCCTCTTCTTTCTCAGGTTTCTGCTGCCTGAGGTACTCACTAAGCAAATGATTTCTTGTCTTGATGTCAGTGGCTTCTATCGCCTCCCTTGGTATTATACCAGCAGGGTATCTGACAGCTGGCAGGGCGTAGGTGTTGAATGTGGGCGTTGATCTTTTTCTTCCAATTCAGCTGACTCCTCAGCACTTGTCTTACTCTCTGCAGGTACTTGGCGGATGCAGCATTCCTAGCGGTCCCTTTGTGGTTCCCACTTGCCTGTGGGATTCCAAGCTACTTATAGCTGTCAGTCAGAACATCTGATGTTACTGATTTGATTTGATTTTACAGCACAGTGGCAACTGTATTCTTTACAGATGAAAATGACTTTAGAATCTTTGGTTATCAAAACTGGTTACTGTGACAAGAGCTGATATTTGTTTTTAGAAACATTAAGAGAACATGAAAGCTTTCTGTGACACTGAATTGTGTAAGATTGCAAAACCTTTTTGTTTTACACATTTAACACATTTAACTAATTATCAGACATTGCATTACCTGCAAGCATCAGATAATTAATCCACCTCACCTGAAACACAGTTTAAAATCCTTTCAGCTGCAGGCTGCAGCATGTTGTGCTGATGTGTTTATGAGAGCACTGTTGCATAGTTAGCTGCAGCCCTTTAAATGGTTCTGTAATTGTTCTGAGCAGAGGTCAGAGGACGGACAGCTTCCTTTGATCAGGCATTGGCACTGGCACAGGATGGGTGGAGGGACTCCAGCAGCACAACGGCCACTCAAGACGTCATGATCTTAGCTATCCTGTATGTGGCATAGAATTTAGTTTTACAAACTTCCCCTTGCCTTAGGATACCTGACAGAACAACTGTACTTCACAGAATGGGTGCACAACTGAAAGTCCATTCCAATATTGGAGCAGCATCACAGGTCAGCTGATCACAGCCTATATGCCAAGAATCTAGGGGGACTCTTTTCCACATGCTGCTACACCTGCCAGGATTCCTCCACCTACCAGATCCCACTTTAACTCCTGGTGGCACCACAATCAGAAGCTTAACAGAACCATCAGTTATGGCTCACCATTATTTGCGGTGAATCTCTCCTCTTTGCAAACCCAGCCGTGAGCGTAGTGCTTGGTTCTTGTGCTTGTTCATGAATCTGCGGTGGTCTTTGGTGTCCGCCATGTCTGGCTGCTCAATATTTTGTGTCAGCAGCTTTATGAAGCCTCTGACTCAGTCAGCTAGCTTAGCTAACATTTCTTTATGTTCCAGGGCAGCTTTTAATTTTTTTTTAATCAAAAAAGAACAAAAATGAAAAAATTCAATTCCAATGTTTCTTTTTTCAGTTTGAATTTTTCTCTTCAATGCCAGCTCGAGTGGCGCTGCTCTGGCCCCACAGGCGGCAGCTCTGTTGACGAACTGTAAAACCTTGATGACATCAAAGAGCAGATGGTGCAGCTGCAGAGAAAATGTTATCAGAAGTTGGAACGGCTGAGACAACAGGCTGCGATCTTCTCTTTTTACAGTCCAGCCACCTGCTTCAGCGGTTGTTTCTAATCCCGCTTCTCTTTCAGACCTTGAATTCCTCCCGAGCACATCAGGGTCAAATGATGGAATGAAGAGATGCCCACATGCCAGGCCTTTTTCTCCTCGTCTTTGTCCTATCAGCTCCCTTTGAACTCGCTGCTCTCTTTAAGGTGAGCTGTCAGCCTCCAAACACTCTGAATCGGTCCGTCCACTCGCTTTAATCACAATCTGCTGAGAACACCACAGTTCCTGCTCTTCCTGTTCTGTTTAAAGTGAGCCCACATAAGTGTAAAAAACGCTGGTCTCAGTCTCTGTAGCTAGAGTCAAATTTGTTAATGCAACCAGCATGAGGAGGCCTCAGAGTTGTCTGTCTGCATAACTGCCACGCAGCTGTTCGTGTAGTAATATTTGTTCTCATATTAGGAGAAAAACACGAAACAAAACAGTGAAACTAAAAAAACTAAAGTGAAACAAGCAAACCGACTGAATTAAAAGGGAAAAAAAAACTGATGAAAACTACAAAATTACAAAAACTCGGCTCAGCAGGCGTTCAAATTTCTATTTGCCTGCACGATATTTTACAATACCGGGTTATGATTTTAATAAATGTGCATCAGTAGTTGACGGTATCCTGCCTGCAGGGCAGACAGACGCAGATACGTGATCATAACATGATGGCATCAATGCACAGCTCTCAGAGCGCGATCATTTCCTGAGGAACGATCATGTGACTTTTTAAATCTAAAATTATGCAAATTCACAGAATCACTGAACTCTGGAAACTATAGTAACAACACAAAGCTGAAAAACAAAGCAAAGACAGCGCTGCAGACTTTCATCTGCTGAGGTGTGAAGAGCATTGATCACATTAGGATGGTGCCTGCCCGAAACATCTGCGCAGTGTTTAAGTGGTGCTGTCCTACTTTTTTAAATTACCTGGGGGGGGAAATAAACTCCAGAGTAAAATGATAGAGAAGCTAAATGTCACCAAGCATGAAATATGAATTCAAAACAAAAGGACAAAGCACTTCAGATGTTTTTTAATCCTTTACATCCATTCTCTGTGACAAGCTGCCAAAAATACGGACAAAATGTTTCTACAAAATGAAATTGAAATATCGAATGCTGAGCCGTGTTTGACCTACTAATTAAATACTGTGTTTTATTAGAACAGCTCTGTATATTGTAATGTGCTCTGTGTGGATGCCTGTCTGCGGAGAAAGGATTTAAGTTGTTCAGCTTGCAGTGAAGTCCAACGAGCTTCCAAGAATCTGTCGAACGAAATGACGAAATTCATCACAGCAAACTTTGCTAAAAGTGCACATTTACATTTTCAATCTAAATATCTTTTTTTTTTTTTTTTTTAAAGAATCACCATTTTCCATTCATCCAACAATCTCAGCACTGCGGTACCAAAAACAGACTCCAACACAGAATTCAGACAAAGTCAAATCCAACAGCAGAAATCAAACAGACAAACAGGGTTCACGGAGGCACACAGCCTGGCAGCCTGGCATGGCTCCTGCTGGTGTTTGGGGCCTTCCTGGGGTTCTAAGGGTTGGGCTGGTTCTCCTCCCGTTGGGGCGGAGCCTTGTCTCAGGCAGCGGTCTGCCACACCCGTGCTTCATCAGCTCAGCGAGGACCAGCGGAGACCTTCCCTCCTCGCCTGAGAGTCAGCGATCTGCTCGTGGTAACGAGGCCTGCCACTATTTATTCTCGCCTTTGTGTTTTTGTTTGTTGCGACCTGCCTTTGGGCTGCGAACCTGCTCATACCACTGCTCACCTCTGTTCCCCACGCTTCGCCAAGTAAGCCCTCACTTCCCCCTGTTACTGTGAGGATAACCTTCACTGGACCTCCCTTTCTAACTCTCCATAGATTCCACCCAGGGACCTGCCCCACGCTCCCAGAGGAGTAAAAATCCCCCAAATACTCACCTGAGCTTTCTGTTCACATTCCCCTGTCGAGTTTCCGTGAATATCTGTGTTTACTGTGTGAATGTGTTGTAAATACAGTTTCATTCAGGTGTCTGCTTTTGAGTCCTCCTCTCTGAGTACGACTCATGGTAGATCAGCGTGAACACCTCAGACCGACTGCCAGCTCGGTGGTGGAGGGCTGATGATTTAGTTATAGCCACTGACTCAACCGTGAACTCGTCTGCAGGCCAAAGTCTTCTAGGGTCAAATGTGAGACCATGAGTCCAGCAGCTAAAGTGTGGCCCAGTTTAGACTTGCACAGCAGAATGAATGTGCTGCAGCGGTCCAGTCAAAGTCCAGGCCTCAGCCTGACTGAAATGCTGTGGCAGGACCTTAAGCGAGCTGAGCATCAAGGACTGCTGCTGTAAAGAAGAGCGGGCCAAAATTCCTCCCCAACAATGTGAGATCAATAAGGTCACACACAAAACTATTGCTTCAAGTTATTGCTGCTAAAACGGGTTCTGTCTGTTTTCACAGGTCTGCAGAGAGTCCGGTCAGAACTTTATGTTTTACAGGACAGCATGTCTATAATGAGACGAGTGATGAGCTGATCAGTCCCGTGAAACCTAAACCTTTACCTGTGTATAAAATGGATTGTTGAAAATGCAGAGAACTCTTTCAAGGACAGGAATAAACTTTTTGAGCCACAGATGCCGGCGTATTGTATTTTTCACAGCTGGTGCCATCTTTAGGGTTTTATTGGCGGGTGCATCCTGCATAATGCGCTCTTGTTGCTCAGGGACGCTGCAGTCAGTGTGTGACGATGGATCTTCTGCATTTTGGCTTCCGTTCAGAGTCCTTTCAGTCCCTCTGCTGCAGGAAAGAAAGTCTGCTCTAATTTTCATCTTTCATGTCACCTGTGAAACAGCGAAACATACACAACTGAGACCGATCCGTGAAACAACACAAACAAACGGTATCAGCACTGCTTATTTCCCTAGCTGTGGCGGCATCCTCCTTTACCCCGGCTAAATGCCACAGTCTTCAGACAAAATTACTTAACCCATTGAGTGCCACTGTGCTGGAGGGCTGGATGCGGGCAGCTTTCACTCAGACAGCTGCTGAAGGTCGTCATGTGTTGCGTATGAAGCTTTTTCTGCGTTGCTGCTTCACTGACTCGTCAAATCGAGGAGGGAGGGGGGAAGGTGCGGCGCTGCTTTCTAGCGGTCATTCATAAACCTGTCTCCATGTCAGTCTGCAGAACAGAACCCAGCGGAGGACTCGGCTCAGTTTAAACCAGCGCAGTGACTGCAGCCGCTCTTGTTCCAATATCCGTTTCTCTGCAGCCGACAGCTTATTGAAGCCCGGCTCTCCAGAAAATCTCCCATCGGCCTGTTTTTCATTTTAGTTTAGTGCCTTTTGACCTTACATGAGAAATGAGAGTGAAAAAATCTGTTTTACAGCGACTCCAATCTAAAGGTAAAATCTCATTTTTGCTCAGCAGCATTTTTTTCTGTAGCCAGCTTTGAGTATCAGTACCACAGAATATATGATAGTTTCAATAAACCGTATCAATGTAATGTCTGATGTAGAGGAAGAGAAACAAGCGTGCGGATGGTGAAGGATCATGTGACCACGTGGCTGCTGTTCAAAGCAGGATACAGACGATGAAAAGTCTCAGTGTGGCACCAGGCTCAGTGTGTGGTGCTGCATGGGGACTCCTTCTGTCCTGTATCCTACAGTGTGCTATTTTAGCACCTGTGAGCGGAGCTTGGAGGTGAAAGGCCCCGTCCCGAATCACCACCTGATTGTGGTGGAGGGATCTGTGTGTCTCAGATGGAGCTGTGTTGCCAGGGCCAGTTTGCCCCTGTTAGGGCCTCCCAAGGCAAACTGGTCCTGGGTGAGGAGCCAGACTAAGCATGATTCAGAACACCTCACCAACAGAGGACCATGTTTACCGCACCCAGGCTGGGCCTACTGGTTTAGCGGTCCTTATCCTTGGTTGCTGAAACTTGCACCCAGGAGGTGTTTGGGGTATGTCCAACTGGGAGGAGGCCCAGGGGTAGAGCTGGGATCCGCTGGAGAGATTATGTTTCTTAGCAGACTTGGAAATGCCTCAGCGTCCCCGGTCTGAGCACCTCTGCTTAGCCTGCTGCCCCTGCAGTCCACGGACGGACGGACACCAAATGATCTCCACTTACTGAAATATCCTTTGATACAAAACATGGCGGCAAGAAAGTGTTGCGGCCCACAGATGAGACTGATATATTTGAAATACTGTATATTCATCCAATATGTGACACACGTTACGCCCATCTGCAATCCCTACACTCTATAGTGGCAGTGAGTGTCATGTGCTGTCTGCTGATTGCTGATTATCTGCACCTGATGGGGGGTGGATAAAGGTGTGTGAGGTCAGCTTGGCAGGCTGACACCTTTTTGCTCCTCTGTGTGCTCGGTTGCACTGGTTTTTAGCAGTCCTTACCAAGGGATACAAACCCATTTGTTCTTAAACTCTGGTGTTGGTCTTTACTTTATGTTGCGACCTTTGAGCCGGGTCGTAACACACACAAGCTGTCATACTGTTTAAAAGATGTGCCAACGGGGCATCCGGGCAGTTAAGCATAACCACGAGAAAGCAGAGCAGTGAGAGAGAACGGTGGGTCGGTGCCGCCTCTCCTGACCGAGGCTGTAAAGCTGATCCGAGCTCAAGGATGCGCTGAGCTGCAGCTTACATCTACACAGCATTACTTTGCCAGCAATGTTGCATATCGGACCTGCAGGTTAGAATATTTCTAAAATAAACTGAAACAGATTTGAAGCCTCTGTGCAAACCACTGCAAAGACACTCTGCATCACACTCCGGTCTTTAGCCCGACAGTCACACTTCCTCTGCTGCTTCTTGCTGTCTGCAGCAGGACAGACGGATACTTTGAACTATGCAGATGTGGATACCAACTGAAATTTATCTTTTTCCTTTGAGTCATCACTGTGGCGCTCCTGAAGGTCAGGAAGACCAGCTTATTGGTTCAGTGTGCTTTAGGCAGATTTAGTTATTTGACCTTTCAAAGGCTCCCGTCCAAAAGCCGTCAGACTGAATCTTTGTACAAATGTTGCACATATACAATATTTACATTGGATGTGATGCTGCAGCCTTAAAAAAAGCACTGAGTCCAGGTTCTGGATATTTTGCTCAGTGTAAAGAGCACAGACTGAAGATAGGCACGTTTCCTTGGTTCATTTGGGAAACATAAGCAGCGACCTCTGAGCTGAAACCCAAAGCCAAGCTGGAGGTCCCAGAGACTGCAGTTCCTCCAGTGGCCACTTGAGGCTAGCTCCAAAAGTGAGTCAGACCCCACTGGCTCTCATGTTAAAATGACCAAGTTCACAGTATTAAAAAGCATGAACAACAAAACGTTTGAGTCTTTATGAAAAGTTTGCCCCTGAGTAACATCTGCTCAGTGGGTGAATTCTTTATGACTCACCCACATGGAGGCAGGGGGCACGACCACCTTGTGTGACAGGTGTCCTGACATCTCATTTAAGTAACTAATTAACCTCTGCTAACTGGAGCTGCTGAACCGGACCTCTCCACCGTATTTGGAACCTTTTAAATATGGTTATCTGTATGCTGTGGTATTCTGTGAGGTAAAACGTGTCCAGGAAGGTTGTGCTTCAGATTTGATGGAAAAATCAGACTCGTGGATCAGCAGACATGTACCTTTATGGCTGACACCTGTACAGTTTATAGATGGAACTCGCGATCCTTAACTGATAACGTAGCACCACCCTCTCCTCCAAATATGGATGTTAAAAAATGGGCCAAATCTGCCTCAATATAAGAACGAGATTAGTTCTAATGGTGACCAGCGGAAAACGACCTCACTCGCGCTGGAAAAACAGGCTTCACGAGAATTTTCTCTCTGCAAAGCGTACCACTGGGCTGGAAGCACAATTCTGTCCTGAAGGCCCAAGGACGCCACAGTCAGGGTTATCTGCCTTAATCAGCCTCGTGATGGTGGGGAGTGAAGTCACACATGAGATCCTGGGAATGCCACTCTCACTTCCTTCCTCTCCAGGTCCAAGTGCTTTCATCAGGCTGGCCACCTCCTCCCAGCACAGTGGACTTTTCCTCCTGAGACTCCATTAGCACACAGGTTTCCACCAGCAGCTCCAGTCCTCTGTTAAAAACTCCACATGCACCTGGATCCTCCTTCCAATAAAACTCGATTTCTTTAAAAAAAAAAACAGAACCAGCCAGGCCGGGTAAAATAAAAGCTTTGCTGTGCTTTTCTCCAATTGAAGCCAGCTTCAGCCGGCTGCTCCGGTGCTCCACAGCCCCCCTGCCTCCTATCTCTCCAACCACATTTCCTCCTTTCTCTCCCCTTTACAGAGAAAAACCTACACCAGTCAGCTGCTTCCAGTACTCCACTCCAAACACCTGGCAGCTGGACATGAGTGGAAACTCCACTCCCACATGGGTGTGGCCAATAACAAAACAATAACAATAACAATAACAAAAGCATGCTAAACGTGAAACTAATAATAATCCTAACCTAATGTTTGGTAGGAGAGCCTCTTTATTATTCCGCCATGCCACACAAAAGTAACAATGCGGCAATCAAAATGCTCACGATGTCCTTAAACGTCCTTAAACCGGTGGGGGACATCTTTTATGTAAAAAATAATCATCCTTGGGTGTGTGGGCACGCATGCGAGGATTATTCTGGAGATAATTACTCTTATCGCCATGAAAAGCAGTACACAATAAGGCGCTTTTTAATTTTGGAAACTAAGGTAGGTAATTAAGCAGCAAAGATAGCAGGGAGACAGATGAGGAAGCATCCGCTGGGTGAAGGGAAACACTGAAGAAGAAACTACAGGAAAAGAACAAACCTCAACATGCAGCACATCTCTGAGAGTTCAGGATGAAGAACTCCTGCAAATGATCTGCCGCAGGTTCCATTTAGTGCAGCCACAACGTTCTCCTGCCAGCCATTAAACTGTGAACATCAAACAGCTCAGTGTCATAGTCCTATCACCAACAGTAACTCATTATTTTGACTCTATTTTAAATACACAGGCCTGTGTTCACAGCACTTTTTAGTGACTAAAAATCGACCTCGGTGGCAAAAGTTATTTTCCCACCTGCTCCAACAAAATGAAAATTATCTTAAAAGGAAGAACAGGAGGAAGAAACTCTGTTTGTGTTTGTCCGTCAAAGTTGTAGTTGCTGTAAGGACACCGCATGGAAGCCAACATCTGCATCTTCAGCAGATGCTGAAGACCATAATTAATCTGCAGGACATTAACATCATCCATCATCGTGTGAGTCATGATGGGGCTCACATTCTGCAGGTGGGCATTTCAGCAGCTTTGATTGACAGCTGGACTGAGAGCTCGGTGCAACTTTAGCACTTCTGTCCCGTGAGAATCTGCTCGGTTTGCTTCTTGGGTCCAGCTCGGTACCGTAAGAAGAAAAGCACGCAGCGCCATCAACTGCTGCACCTGAAAACACAACAAACAAACAGCAGTCAGCAAACAACGAGAGAAAACAAAACAAAAACAGGTAAACAAACCAGTGTGTGTGTGTGTGTGTGTGTGTGTGTGTGTGTGTG
>JAVDPK010000155.1:140239-151867 GCA_034780415.1 Cichlasoma orientale | reverse complement strand
AAAAAAAAAAAAAAAAAAAAAAAAAAAGACACAGATACCAAAATCAATCATATGAGGATTCTCAAACTAATACAGTCTGCCTGAACAGTTCAAAGTGTGACAAACACTTGCTCTTGTGCTTCACAGAAGTTTGACCTTGTAGAAACCAGCAGCAGTCACCATCATGTTATAGCGGCCTGGTACCTGCTCTCCATCTCAGAGATATCTTGATGGAACCTTTCACCACTCACATCAGCCAAACTGGGTGGAAAGAAGCCAAGATGAGAGTGAAGGAAGTGAATCTTGAGTGACATTCTGCGTTTGAATGATATGAGCATGTCATCAACTAGTTCTTCATAGTTTGTGGTCGCCCAAGAAATTCCATCCCACCTGAACAGATGATTCCCACGCTCTTAGTTCAAGGCGTCTGAGCTTAGATGGAAAGTCTTTGTCTCTAATAAGCTCACAGACTTGGGGTCCATCAAAGACGCCAGCTTTAGCCGATTGAATTTTAACGACCATATCTGGATTCAGCACCCCCAAAATCACCCAAATTATTGCCAAATTCTGTTCAATTTCAAAATTAGAAATCTTAGCACGCTCTACATTTGCATGAGAAGCGCCAGCACAGCGATACATTAGCTAAATATTGACATGTGCATAACACAAGAACCTGACGTGATAGAGAAATTCTGGTTATAGATTTAGAATCAGCACACCTGAAATGCCTTATATCAGGTATTTTTCTCCAGGTGACCAGTGTTATCAGCGCCGACTGGCTCAAACACAACTGTGTTCAAAATAATAGCTTAAAAACGTGAGCGAAGCCCAGAATCTTTATGAGAGTTTGTATTTCCAGGCACTGGGAACGCTGCACATTATATTCTAAATATGCATCCATTTTTTAAATTACTGTACAGAAAATTTATATTTTCAAAAAAAAAAATAGTGTCTGAATTTTTCTTTACCAACTTAAATATTCACTGCATGGACTGAAGAATCTGCAGGATTTAGCATCCCTGACACTAAACTGATATTCAGCTGTATAACCACTGTTCCTGAGACACATCTGTGCTGCCGACCAGAGTCGACCAGCTTCGGGCACCTGTGAACAGGTAATCCAGCCCCACATGATCTGACAGCTTTGCACAATCCCTCTGCACTTCTTGGTTTTGCCTCCGAAAAAGCATTTTTGAAGTTTTCCATGGGATTGAGATCCGGGGCTCGGGCAGGCCACTCCATAACCGAGATGCTCGCCGGCGTGTTCGTCCACAAAATGTTTCTCCATTTCTCAACCAGCTGATGTGTTCTTTGGCAAATTGTATCCAGCACGTCTTTTTTAATTTTTTTAACACTGGGACTTGGGGGGGGGGGACCTCCACTCTAATCTCATTTTCACAACATGAGATCTTCCAACACCCATATTTATGTATGAGGACAGCTGCCTGAGCTGAGGTGACATTTTGAAGGTTTGTTCCTCGATTGAGGTTTGCTTTTTTGAGAGTGTGTTATCAGCATGTGTCATTTCAAGAGCCTCGCAGCCTCTTTTGAATCATTCCTGTTCAGTCGCAGTTAAAGGGGAACGGTTTGAAACACGGACTCATTGTCATCTTAGTTTAAGAAAGACCTTTGAAACAGGAGGAGCTGCGTCAGTGGACAACCACCCACAGCCTCTGACGCACTGGAGGCTGCACTGCTCGTTATCTTTTGTGCAAAACGAGCAGCACATTGAAATCTTTAATAGGTTCTTCCTAACAGTTCTATTTCTAAAACAGGTGAACTTTAAGGCTTTGTCAAGTGCACAAAGCAGCATCTGTTACACAAACACAACAGACAGCAGAATGCAAAAAGTGAGGGACACACTTTGTGTGTTGGAAATCAGTGATGTTTATTTGCCCTGGGCTATGAGATACAACCACAAAGACACTGTGCAAAGAAAGCAAAGATTAAGTCACACTTACGGAGAGTCGGCAAGCACATTTTACACAAAAATGATATATCTGCATGTGCACGGTAGGTATACTGCCAAAAGAGTTCATGCTACAAATAACACAAATAAAATGAGGGCTTGGAACTAATTCACAAGGAACACAAACAACTCGATTCAAATGAGTAAATCAACACACTGTTTCAAATATGCCATTGAAATCATGATTTTTAATCTCATAACACTGTTTTCTTTGTAGTAAGTCAGGTTAACCATTTTTAGTCAGAGCAGACCCACCAGAGACTTGGCTCGTTACACTTATTTTTCTGATGCTTTTGCAACACAACTGTAACATGTACTCAGACACTACATTTACTGCTATGACAGAAGCTGGTTTTCTGAGGTCTCCCCGTGAATCTGAAACAAGAAACCGCCCGAAGGCCCGTTTCTTACTCAAAAATAACTCAAACAACAAACTTAATGCAACAACACTGATACAGAAACTCTGAAAACATCAGAAGGAAGAACACGTGACGCACACGGACTTCCCTAAACGATGTGCGATTATATTTGTCTTACTCAAAGCGGTTAAAAAAAGCATTCGACATTTATGGCTGTCAAGTTAATTTGTCAGCTTATAGACATACATTTTTTAGCTATATCTGCCTGTGCTTTCACAATCATGTCTCGTTATTGACGTTTGCTAAGCCCCGCCCCTTCCTGTTACAGTTACTGCACCTGTAAAGCTTCGAAATGAGGAGAAAATATTGAAAGTGGAGTTTTCTTTCAGGCATATGGTTAAAAAAGAACTCCACTCTCAACTATACAAAGCAAAGATTACAAGCATGTAAAGTGTGTTTTTTTTTTCTTTTCTATTTAGGCTATAACAGGGTAGAGCTGGACATGTGGTCTCTGTACATTAGACCTGCAATATCACAGTATTATAATACCTCGGGGTATTCTATAGAAATGTCAACCGTGTGAGCAGAGGTCCCTCCAGGGCAGCCTCGACTCTAGAATAAGGTGCTGAGCTCAGCGGACTGTGAAAAACTGCCCATACTAAACTGGGGAACTGTTTGGGAATATTTAGAACTTAAAGGTCGGTAAAGGTGAGTGAGGAATACACCTGTGCACTTTGTGCGTCTAGAACATTGTGGCTTCAGAAGCCAAGACAGCATCTCTGCAAACTGATGAAGGCTCTCCACGGAGAATCACTGGAAGTTAGACAAAGTCTACTAATTTTCTAATTGGTTAAACACAATAAATTTTAGACTCCGCAACTCTTCTAATAGTCAGCATCACTCAGAGTGTGGCTATGGTTACGGTGCAAACACCACCGAAACTGCTCTGATAGGTCTCTGTCTGAGTGCTTATGTCAGCTTCTGCTTACAGAGTACACACAACCATTTATTTCCTCGATCAAAGAGCTGCTGGACTGCTGAACACCCCACTGTCCACACTGCTTGTTTACAGCACCCACGTGCATCAGCAAGTGAAGTGGGGAACAGTACAGTCTGTTCTGCCCTGCAGCCCTGGGTACTTAACAGTGAATGGCTGTTGTAAATTGATGGTGGTGCCAAACAGCAGTGTTC
The DNA here is from genome assembly GCA_034780415.1 of Cichlasoma orientale. Taxonomy (NCBI): domain Eukaryota; kingdom Metazoa; phylum Chordata; class Actinopteri; order Cichliformes; family Cichlidae; genus Cichlasoma; species Cichlasoma orientale. Next base: position 148,369 of record JAVDPK010000155.1, on the reverse strand, counting down.
GGGGAACCCCTCACATCCCTCACATGGTTACAAAGACTTCAATCACCTGGTCGTACAAACGGAAAGCGTTCATGTTCATTCTTTAACTCCCTCAATCCTGATCAACACCAAAAAGACATTTTCAAAGATTCAAAAAGGCTCATCCTGTGGAGGTTCAAACACATTTTGGACCGAAGGTAATAATGAAAAACAGAACCTTAAAACCTCAGCAGACACGTTAGTGCCAAACAGTCTGACCAGTGTTACCCTCTGTCCATTTAACTTGTTTCTCATATTTCCAAGTTTGGGCCAAAGTTGCTTTGGCAGGTGAAAGAAAGAGAGGGTGGGGGGGGAGACAGCTGTGACTAATGAAGAGAGAGATGTAGGAGAGGAGGAGGTGGAAGACAGCAGCCAGCACGCTGCTTTGGGAGAGACAGACCTGAAGATTCGAGGTGGGACTGACGGTGAGCACAGAGGCATGTGGAGAAAAGCAGAGATCAAGCTTTGTGTGTGTTTTAGATGGGACACGACAGGATCTGACCAGGAGGGGCTGAACGCCTCGATGTTAAAGCTCAGCTGCAGCAGATGTAGCACCGCATGGGCGGTTTAATATCAGCACAGTCTGAGAAGATAAAAATAAAATGTTTATTTTTCTGCATCTTATTATGATGTAATCTTTTGTTACATCATATCCTGTCACTACAGTTAAAAAATACAAATATTTAGGGGTGTGTGTGTGTGTGTGTGTGTGTGTGTGTGTGTGTGTTACATCTGATGCTTGACTTTGGAATGTTTTGCCAACAGAAAGGCCGCACAAAGACAGCTTTTCTTGAGGTCGGAGTAGTACACTGTGCTACTCACTGAGCCCGCTACTGCTGGAGGCCAGACAGACTGAGCTGACATATCAAATTCAGAGTCTTTATAAAGAACCCTCTGTTACCGATGGTAACAAAAAAGATATCAGTGAGGATGAGCATGTGTGAGCTAGCTTGACAAGTATAGATAAAGAGGCAATAATGAGTTCTAGGAAGTCCCTGGTACGGGACAAAAGTACACCCCCGCCGACTGCTGTGCACCCCGAGGGAGACACTGGAGTAGAGTACCGTTAGTGGCTGGAGTTTTGGAGAAGCTGGAAAATCTAGAAGTACCAAAAGCTTCACCCACTCCTGAATAGACTGCATAGGCTGCCCTGAACAGGTAAAGGTGGGTGCGGGCTGCTTCGGGGCTGCAGCTGAGATAAAATCATCAGCTCTCATCTCGACACTTGTCGAGAAGTTTTGGGTCCTGCAGAAGAACTCCTGGTCTAGGATTTAAGTCTTTACTGGGGCGTTCGAGGTGGGTGAAAGAAGCTGAAGCTTTATTTCAGCACACAGTAACGTTAAGTTAGGACTACCTGCCTGAAACTTCTCCCCATCTCCAGTCTCATCCATGAATGTGATTTCAACTGGATTCTTCTATGATGGACAGCATAAAAGCATCTACTTTACAACAAATAATTATCCATTTATTTTACATACATGACGTTTGAGTTTCTCCTTTTTTGTTTTTGCTTCATAAACAAGTGAAAACAGACTACGGAGACCTGCTTTAAGGAGAACACCTGACACTTTTTTTTTCCTGAAAGTCCCTTAAAATAAGGTGTTCAAATGAGGACATGAGGCAAAGAGCACTGCAGTGTTGCAGTTATATGACAAAGTGTCTGTGACACGACTGCTCAGACTGTGATCTGCATCTACTAAAATCTCATTTTAATAACACCGACACAAATGTATGCGCAGCTCTTTAGTTACAGCATGTTTAGCGTGAACACTTGGTGCCCGTGTGGTCAGTGCTGCACGAGGCGTGGCTGGTATTTGTCGCTGGAGTGTTAAACACGTGATACACACAGTTTTCCACACAGTGAGGGGGAAGCGCTGTCCAGCTAATGGTTCAGTCTTCAGTCTTACACGTGTCCACTCACAGAATAACGGGGTCTATCAGCGGGGTTCTCAGCCAATCAGCAAAGAGCTTGTTGGTCTTTAAAGTAACTCTAACACCTCGCATTTTCAAACTAATTATCTGTTCTTCACACTGGGCCAGGTAAGTGATAAATCTTTTAGCTAATTTCATATTTCATTTATTACAAGTTTTTTTTTTGTTTTTTTTTAAAAAGCCCAGCTGTGATTGGACAGACGCTGTTTGTGGGCGGGGTGAAGCTAACAGCCAGTTTGTCTACGTTTGGCACAGCACACGTTAAAACAATGAAAGCAAAATTAAAAAAAAAAAAAAAAATCGATTGCCATTTATCCAAATTACCTTCGATTTCATTGGTGATACACATTTTTGTTTCATTTCACTTTTTAAAAATGTGGATATTGAGTTTTTTTTAAAAGTGCAAGCAAGCGATTACAAATAAAGCAAAAGCGCAAATAGGATGTCCAATTTTTTTTCTTTTTTCTACACATTTTTTCTGTTTGTGTTTTGTTAAAGCACATAGTTAAAAAATATACTACAAAATTGTCTTAAAAAGAGAAATATAAGCTGATTGGTATTGCTGTATTTATCGATTGTTAGTAATACATTTCCAAGCTGGTGGGAGAGGAGATGAGAATACACACTACAGACGGACCCAGAAGACAAATGGAGCAAAGTTTAAGGAACATGAACCTGAACAACAGCGATGGAAGATATTGTCCTTTTGTTTGTAAGTGCTGTAAACAATATCCTCGCGTCTCCTCCGTCACTCATCGTCACTTTTGCTCTTGTCCGATTGATCCTGCAGAGAGAAAGAGAAGGGGAATATTAAGGACGATGTAAAGGCAGAGAAAGATCCAGAGGTGAGGAGGAGGATGCAGAGTGATGAAGGTGCAGAGGAGCAACAACAAGAGGCAGAAGTGGTCATCACAACACAGCAACACTGAAATAAGAGCGAGAGCTCTCCAGAGGAAGAGGTCTAAAGGTGAAGACAGTCCTTTCTTCACATCTCTGCCTGTTTTGAAGCTAACGAGGAGAGGAGTGAAGGAGCGAGAGGAGTCGGACCACCTCGGCTGGCGGGCGGCTGATGAAATCGCTGCATTTATATTCTCAGAGTAAAGTGGCTTCGCTCTGAAGGCTCCGAAGGTTAACATTAACAGCTCGGCCAAAACAGGACCTTCAAACAGCTGAGAGTTCATCATCACTGTGGACACGAATAAAAACACTCAGCTGCTCACTTAAACTGAAGAATAAACTCAGGAAGGATCTCCTCAATATAGATTTAATATTAAGGTGGAGCATTAATGACATTAAACTTTCATGTTCTTGCTCTTAAAAACACTCCTGCAAATCCAGCAGAGTCAGGAAACAGAAGTCAGGAAGTTCAGCGGGGACAACAAATCTGGGATCCCATCAGCTGTACGCGGGACCCAGTGGCTGCTTTCAATGATGTCTGAATGTTGTTTGAACTTTTATTTTATTATTAATTTAATTAATTTTAATAAACACTGACATCTTTTTATTCACCAAAACCTGGTTAGCTTTTTCGACATCCATCTTTCCTTCCAGCTCCGACACCCGTCTGTTCTCTGGCGGGATCGTTCTGAAGCTCTTCACAAAAAATTAGCATTTCTCACCCACTCACACCGGCTGCAGGTGAACACAAACCAATGAATAATGCAAAGTCCCCTACACCGCATCTTAATGGCTGCAGGTGGAAACATTCCTCAGATCCTACAGTCCGATCTTTTCATAGAAAGCGCTAGCTTGCTAGCATGACTGATCGTGGAGAAACGTGCGGTCTGTCTGCCCAGGTGAATCATTCAGCAGGTTCAGCTCGCAGCATCAACGCGAGCAATAACTAATTACAATCAAACTTTTAAAGTGCCGTGTTTGTGATTTATTTCCCCCACAGATCTTGATCAGTACTCAGAACACCTTTACTTTTCATATACACTTTTGACACACTGCTTCTCTTTTCAAACATACTCAAGCCCTTTTTTAAGAATTATTTAGGAGTCATTAACATTGTTTCCAATCAACAGGTCCTTACGTCTTTAGATGTGAACATCTGGCTTTTAAGTGAAAGCCAAACGCCACGTCAACGTAGATAAAAGATGAGCTGGCTGGCGAGGAATTAAAGGGTGCTTTACAGACCTTTGTGACCGTTTGTATGACCGAGCCCCAGGAGAGGCTGACTCTATATAACACAAAGCACCGAATTTGGGAAGACTGTCTTCAAAGACTTTCTGTATGATTGCATCACATGACTTACAGAGTTTGAACCTTTAAAGTTTCATCCCACGGGATGAGCTGAAACTCTGAACCGAGCTGAGTGGCTGAAGCTGCCTGTATGTGCTCATGTGTGGTGCTGTTTGCATTATTTATTTTTTCTGCTGTGCTGAACTCAGCTAACTTTCAAAAGTGAAACTTCTTCAGTAGAACAAAGATCATAGTGTCTGCATTCTTTGTAATCACAGTACAGCACTCATGATAAGCATGATAATAAAGTTGTGGGTAATTGTATTTTAATGGAGAATAAACTTTTAAAAAATGTAGGTCAGACATTTCTATTGTCTTCTGTTTGGAGGAAAATAGCTTATAGTTAGGACTGCATCAGGTGACCCTGAAGTGTTTCTTCTTCATTCACCTCTTTTCACTCTGTTTATACTTCACTCTGCATTTAATCATTAGTCATTATTAATCTCTGTCTCTCTTCCACAGTGTGTCTTTTGTCCTGTCTCTCTCCCCTCACCCCAACCGGTCACAGCAGATGGCTGCCCGTCCCTGAGCCTGGTTCTGCTGGAGGTTTCTTCCTGTTGAAAGCCAGTTTTTCCTTCCCACTGTCGCCATGTGCTTGCTCATAGGGGTAGTCTGATTGTTGAGGTTTTCTCTGTATTACCTTACAATGTAAAGCACCTTGAGGCAAGAGTTTGTTGTGATTTGGTGCTATATAAATAATTATACTGAACTGAAATTGAATTGGAGGGCTGCCCTAATTTTGAGAATAATAATTATTAAAGTGACAGCTGGGATATGATCCAGCCCCACCGCAACCCTGCAAAGGGGGTGGGTGGGTGAGTGAGTGAGTGAGTGAGTGAGTGAGTGAGTGAGTGAGTGAGTGAGTGAGTGAGTGAGTGCGTGAGTGCGTGAGTGCGTGAGTGCGTGAGTGCGTGGGTGGGTGGATGGATGGATGGATGGATGGATGGATGGATGGAGGGAGGGAGGGAGGGAGGGAGGGAGGGAGGGAGGGAGGGAGGGAGGGATGGATGGATGGATGGATGGATGGAGGGAGGGAGGGAGGGATGGATGGATGGATGGATGGATGGATGGATGGATGGATGGATGGATATTTTCTAGCTACTTAGCAGAATTCTGTATGTTGTTTGATTGAAGTTCTTTTTCTATCAGCTGTGTCAGTCCTGGGTTGTTTTAAATGCGTTTTTAGAAATCTCACACGGTGTACCCCAGGGGTCACGTCTAGGTCCTGTTTAGTTCGGTTCAGTTTGTTTTGAGCAAATGTGTCTTTTGGACAGCTTCTCCAAAAACACAACATGCTACTGAAATTATGCTAACGACATACAACACACTTCACCTGTCTTCTGACAACCTGAGTCCTAATGACAAAGAATATATCAAACATATTGGCTAATGGATTTCTGCCCTGTCACTTTTTAATCAGGGGAAAGTCAAATAGCAAATCTAAATTGTGTAAAAACTCAAAGCTAAACTATGAAAAATATTACATTTGTGGAGTTAAGACCACTTCAGATGTATGCAAATGTATGAGAACAAGGTGCAGAGGAGAGAGGAGGAAACAAGGTGCATATGGGTATAAAAGTGGTGCCTGCCACAACTTTAATTGCCTATTACTGACTTTGCTCTATGCTGACATCTGTCTGAACAAGTTAAGCAAAAAGGAGGATAAACAAAACAAACAACGGATAAAATGCAGTAAACTAAAGTTCACTGCTTACGTAAGTATTAACATGCTTATTTGTTATCACTGTAAGTATCTCTCTTTTCTTCTTCTTCCTTCTACAGATAATTAAATGACAGTTCACTGCCTGCATTCTGTTTCCATGGTGTGAAGCAGCTGCTGATCACACTAAATCAGCAGGACAATAATGACAAGGTCTCAGATGCATTGTGTTACTTTGGAATTTCTCCAAACAGCTTCTGTGAGTTTCCCTAAGCTGCATACGAAATGTTATTACAATTATTTTATAGTTGCAATTAATTATTATTCATTATTTTTATCCTTTTCCCATTCAGGTGATTATTCACATCGAGGAAACCTGCTGCTTCTGAAACAGTCCTTTAGGATTTCTCTGCGTAACTTTTGTTAAATATCTGTCAGTGCCAATAAAATGCTGCCCTGTGCAGCGACCTACATTATCATCCTGGTCCTCGTCGCTGTCGTCGTCACTGACCACCGGCTTGGCCTTCCCTCGGCTTTGCCTCTTCTTGCCTTTGTCGTGGCTGCGTGCCTCCCTGCTCAGCTTGATCTTAACTCGCACCGACTTGGCTGCATGAAACACAAGCAAAAACAAACGATTACACAACTTGTGTTAAGATTTCTGCTACACGTGCACACGGAGAGCATATCGATCAGAATGACTGACTTATGCTCAGCATATACAAGAATAAAAACCAGGATTTCTTGTTTAATCTAAGACAATGTGTTTATTGATGTCAATTACAGATTAAACTATTTGTTGACTGATTTACTAACATACAAATTTTTTATGTTTATTGTTTAAATCACGTTTTTAAGCAAAAATGCCGAATGTGCTTTTGTGCTAGGTTTTCAAACCCTGTTTTAAATATCATGTCTTTGGATTTCTGTGTTAAATTAAAAAAAAACTGGAAATGTACATTTCAATAACTAAAATAATTTGTTGCTATAAAAGCTTCTTTCAGCTGCGGCCTTACTCACAGGGGGTCACACATGGATCGGGATATGTGATTAGATTTTTATGCTCGATGTCCTCTCGGGGATTTGTGTTGATACACTTATGTCAGTTATACTAAAAACATGATTTCAGATATTATTATTATTAGTGGTGTAAAATCAATAAAAAACAAAACATTTTTGTTTTGTTTTTTGCCAAATTGTTATTATTTCTGGCAGCTGCTTCACAAAACCACAGATAAAAATCATCTTTAAACTTTGAAGACTGCATTTGTTAATACATTGGTGAATGCATTAAACCCATTTTGTACTCAACACGTACTCCCTCCCTCTGAAGAGAGTTTTCAGCAGCAAGCTGTCCTCTTCAGCCCTCAAGCTTTCAGTTGGTTTTGTTAAGCCACTGAAGATCAGCACCGCAGTTTACCTTGTGATTTTAAATGCATTTCAATACTTATTCACTCCGATCTTTAAAACTGAATTTTCTTCTCCTCTTTCTGAATGCAGCAGCAGGGCACACGGCTCCCGCTGGGATGGCACTGAATATAAAACCCGAACAGCATTCACCGGGTTCGCACTGAGGAGAATTTCAATGAGACAGCAAAAGGTTGTTGGTGTGCGCGCGTTGGTATGCACAGAAAACAAAGGCATGTCTTACCCTCGGCCTCTGAGTCATCGTCGTCATCATCGTCCTCGTCACTGTCATCATCACTGTCATCGTCCTTGGCAATCTTCTGTCTGGCACTCTTGAAAACAGACTGAAGAACGATGGAGTCCTCGTATATCTGCGAGGGGAAAAACGAGGATCGATGGTATAAACGGTGGTTTGTCTTTTTGGGTTGGTACAGTTCATTTCAGGTGGAAAACATCACCCTTGGACTGATCATAAATTAGAGGTCTGACATCAGACTGGGGTTTAGAGAGCAAAAAGTATACTGGGAACTCCAATATTGACACAAAACTGCATGCTGACTATTTACATCCAAACTGCTGTAAATAAGATGCTCAAAACAGTGCAGGGGGGTGTTAATAACTATGAAACCCTGTGTCTGCAAACTAGCTTAAGCCTGAAGGCCAGAACAGGAGTGGATCAATGCAAAGTGACTTCTATCCATCTAAGAGGGCTCATTACAAACAACTGTCTACACACATTAATTCTAACTATATATAAATACACTGCTCAAAAAAAAATAAAGGGAACACTTAAAAAACACAATATAACTCCAAGTAAATCAAACTTGTGTGAAATCAAACTGTCCACTTAGGAAGCAACACTGATTGACAAT
>JAVDPK010000155.1:107970-134087 GCA_034780415.1 Cichlasoma orientale | reverse complement strand
CCCCCCCCCCCCACGGGCAGACTTGGAACAGGTTAACTCCTGAAGTTATGTAACATATAAGCTGTTGGGGCTGCTCATTTCCTCAACATGGGTACCAAATACAGAGTCCACTGAGTTCTCTGAATACAGAAAGAAAATGCCAGCAGTAATCTTTAATATCAGGGAGTATTTTATACCCCGTTTTATCCATTTATCTTCCTGCTGGGTGATATTTAAGGTGGTATTTTTAAACTACATTTGTTCAGTTCTCAAAGGTCTTCTGAGACAATATGAAATACACAACTGTAACAACGAGCCCACATTAACTGAGAAGTGCCCTGCAGGGCCGTCTTTAACTGCAGTTCGTCCCCGGAGCTTGTGCAAAAGGAAAAAGAGATAAGCCGGTGTGGAGAAATCAGCATGGTACAAGTTAGACATGCTAACATTTCCCAAAGGTTTTCAAAGACAACGCCAAGGCTGCGCCAAAAACTAAACTTTTTTTGGTCGTTATTAATGTGCGATTACTTTATTATTAGATTGTGCCAGCACAGATTTCCCTTGCTCTTGTGTTGGGAGACTTGGCAGAAACTCTAATATTTCTGAAGTGAACTACATCAATTACATGAGTCAGAGGTCATTCAGACAAAAGGGGATTATTTAAGCATCTCCTTGTGGCTTCTTTGGCCAACTGTTGACACTTCATCAATCAATTTTTAATAGGCAATAATAAGCCAGCCCTTAACCAGAAGGAAAAAATACTGAAATCTCAGATCAGCTGGGAAAAGCTTTGCAGGGTGAACAAATCAGCCGTAGCTTTCCTGCTGCATACTGCACAGGCAGTTTGACTTTAAATCTATAGTGAGTCGGTCAGGTGTGCAAGGGGAAAAAAACAAGACACAAAAAAACTAAAATCAACTAAGAGAGGACGTTCTAGAAAATAAACCGCCCGACAGTGTCACTATTCCCATTCAGCTGTTTCGATCCAAAATGGCTGAAAATTCAAAATCACGTCTGATAAAAAAACTGAAGCCAGCAGAGTGCAGAACATTTAAACCGTTTGGTTTCAGCTAGTGAGCTGTCCAGGGGAAAGGAAAGAAATGGATGGGTCGATGAGTGGGTGGATGCGTGGGTGCATGGATAGATAGATAAACCCCTGGAAATATAGCTGCCAAAAAAGTCTGAGTAACATGAGCAAAAAGGTAGCTGAGGTTCAAGGTTCCTGATGTCAAATTTCCTGATTATTGTAGCATGGTGCCTCAGATTTCTGAATGTGCTATGAAAACTGCGCTGAAACCACAGGGATGGATGGAGGGTTTAGGATGGGTTTTAATATCTTTGATGTATGATGCCTATCAAGCCCAGCAAGAAAGACTTCAGGAAACACACCCAACTGCTGGCTTCAATCAAAGGCACTGGAGTTGGTGGAAATAAGATCATAGAGGGGGTTTCTTGATGGAAAAACGACTATTGATTTCAAAACAAACTGGTCTGTGCGTGACATATTGTATTTGGAAACCACAGCTGTTGCCAAACAAACCTTAATCTCTTTTCTGGATGCTGCTGCCTGGCTCCACTGAAGAGATAAGCATTTATTAAATTCCAGCAAGCTCCAAAACAGATTTAACGTGTACCCACATTTGCTTTGTGAAATTTGGAGGTACACTTTGTTTTATTAGGAAACATCAGTGTAACCTTGGGATCCAAAGTCCTGGAGTGGAAATTTCAAATCCTGCCCCAGTCAAGTGAAGAGAGAAGAGAGCCAGAGTCATGATTGAGATGCTCTGGGAAGAACAACCATCAACAGGGAGAGGAAAGAATTCGACTTCTGGAAAGGCAGGTAGCAGTTTCCTGGAAAAGCTTCAGCCTAGCAGTCAGCCAGTGCATTTTTGTGCAATGTGAACACAAATGCATATGTTCTGTCATGCACAAGTGAATGTCACACAGAGATGCATACTTGTGACTCTGCACATGGGCAAAAAAGTAAGTATCCAGACACAACAACACAGACCGCATGCATATTTTCATTGGCCTGTTGGGATGAACCAATACAGGGCTCCTGTTTCTAAGGCATGACTTCATGTCTGTTCATTTTTACCCAGTCGACCAGGGAGAAAGCTGTACTTTCCGATGGATAATCATGGCACGGTCTATTTGCTACACTCACAAATGAGGCTACCTTTTTGCATGCAAACTTAAATTTGACTGTAATCACAGCAAGGACAGACGGCCACAAGGGTGCAATATACACATTTTGAATAGAATCCAAAACTCTTCTTAGGTCAGTTTGTACTGATTGAGGTGCATGGGTGACACTTCTAATCACAGAGTTCCTGGTTGGTTGGATTTTAACAGAGATGGGAGTAAAAAGCAGAAATACTGCTTCTTCTGGCTGCTTTCTCTGCAGTCTCTGCTGCCTGTATGAGGGATGCACTGCTCCCAAATTTGGATTGGATATCAGTGACAACAGAACGATCTGTTGACTGATCTATTAATTTAAGTTCTATGATGTTCTGTTTTCTTTGACACGCAACAGCAGCAGCTGTGTTGATTGCAAATAAAAATACAAAAAAAGAAAAACCTGGGCATCTCACTATTTGATGATAAAAGCACTTTAAGTACTGGAGTAAAAAAAAATGAAAGCCTTCCCTTTGCTACAAATGAGGGGCTACTCCATCAATGGCAGCTTTGACCTACTATCCTCCCCAAGTCTATGGCTCACTCCTCCTTTGCCAGGCAGGTAAAGACATCATTTTTCATTCAAACAGCCAAATGCAAAATCATAATCTGGCTGTAAGTTGTAAAGTTTCGCACCTTTGCACTATACTATAGAGTATGAGCCACTCCAGTATTCAAGCCTCGTGCATTTCAGTGTTTTTTGCAGCTCCTGAGCAAACAAATGATGCAGCAGAGTTCCTACAGCTCTGACGATATCTTCAGAGGTGTGGCTGTATATATACAGTACCAGTCAAACGTTTGGTCCCACTTACCCATTCATATGAATGAGGCAGTGTCCAAACCTTTGACTGGTAGTGTACATATATGTATGTGAAGGCTGTAATTAAAGTTTGTAACAGGCAGTGCTGCAGCTTTAATGCTGTTTTCAAGCTGGTTTGAAATGAAAAGTAAGGCAGAACTTTTAAAGTATCTATACTTACTGTTTGTCTGTGTTTATTCATTGTTCAAATAATTTGCCTGCTTCTTCATGATGGTGCGCATAAAGGTGAAGCTGTGATATAACCCAATAATGAATGATAAAAGGAAATAACAGCAGTAGCCCTCACACCCCTGGTGCCCATGGAAGGGAACAAGGGAAATAAGAAAAAAATCAAAGATTCAAAAACTGGTAAGTAATGAGAAGTATTACTTTTACAAACCTACCTCGAGTGCCTGGACTTGGAATGCTTAAAACATTACAGTGTAATGTTTGAGTAATGCAGGGAAATAAAAGGGTCGATCGATCATATTTAACACACATGGATTAGTTTGCTTACCCATCTCTGTAGTTGATCACTGTATCAATGATGGTGTTCATTTGCTTGGTGAGTCTGGGCGGGTTGGGGGAGAGCTTCTCTGCTGGTGGACGCCCACGTCTCTTTTTGGCCTTTGCGCCTCCATCATCTCTGCCGAAGTCCTTGTCCTGACGTCTTTTGCGTTTGCGCTTTTTCAGTCGGATCTCCTCCTCCATCTCTTCCAGGTTTCCATCTTCAATAGCCTAAAACAGGACAAGAGCCACATCAGAGTCGAGGTTAATCCTACAGACCTACTGAATCCTGTCCGTGAAAAAACATACAGCAGACTGTTTAAAAATGCCTGCCCACACTCTCTTCACAGTGACCCACCGAACAATCCTCTTTTGGAGAATCTCAATCGCTGTGTGAAATGTAAATAAAGCTATTAAGAAAACATATCTACTGTTAAACCAGGGAGTCTGCTTTGTGCTTATTTTCTATTTGATGACAGCAACACATTTAAAAAGTTTCATCCAACAAAACATTGGACAAATTGTCTAACGTGAAGAAAAGAAACACCACATTAAACCAATCAGGTGAATTGGCAGCAGGTCATTAGCATGACTGCGTATCAACATCTCAGAGTTTTTGGAAGCAAAGATGGGGAGGAGCTGACCACTTTGTGGGAGACAGCATTAGCAAATACCTCAACAACGAACACTGTTTCTCAACACATGCCTGGAAAAAATTTGAGGTTTTTATTATCTGTGGTACATACTGTTAAACCCCTATGTATGACTAACACGAGGCGGCACGCGCTGTGCTCATTTTTAATGACTTGTGGCTGCGCAATGACGTGGCGCGATGAATGCCCGTTTTCCTGAGACAACAGGAGGAAAACTCTTTTTTGGAAAACTGGCTTCAAAGTCACAGCTTGTTGTAGGTCAGTGATAAATGTCAACAGTACACATTTGTTAAGTCGTCATTCCAATAGCTCAAGAAAACTATGAAACTCTTGATGTAATGAGGCAAAGAGGTACAGAAAACCACCAACTGGAGGTTTTGAAAACTCCACCTATTTGACTCCATCCACAAAACCTGTGAGGGGCCCATTAATTCTGAAAGCTATATATACTAGTTTTGAGCAACATAGTCTGCCAAAACTGTTTTCAGGAAGTCCTTCAGACCCATCATGCTGCGCTGCTACAGCAAGAAAACACTTCCTTTTTAAAATGACAGCGGGTTTAGTCCCAAAATGCTGCAAGTTTCCATCTATAAATAAGGAGCCAGTGCAGCTCAGTGGTAAATGTGCTCCATACCAATAATTAATTGTTTTCAATTTCCATTAAACACAATGTCCAGACTGTGTCTGGAAACAGAGCTGTGAAGTTATACAACATTCAAATTTTGAAATTTACTTCATACTTGCTGATACTTTCTATAACTGAAACTGATTGAGTCGGGGGATGTTTTGCTGCCTGATAGCAAATTTCTATCTATGCCATGTTTCTAGCTCTGTTACATTGTTTTTGTCTTTATCACAAACAGCAACAGCCCAAAAGTTTTCTTTTAATTAGCGCTTGTCTGAACCGCAGTTAACAGTGTTTCCAATATATTCTCGCCCGGCCTCAAACTTTCTTCTATTTTTGTTCTCCCTGAAATCTGAGCTGAAGTCGATAAAATGGATCTGCAGGCCTGAGTTTGTCTCTCCGGGGGGGACATGTCACACTCTATTTGGTGTGTGAGACTTGTTGCTATTCGCATCAAACCAAGCAAAACTGGCGCTTATGGTGAGACTTAATTTGTTAATAAAGATGATATATGTTAGGTGCATAAAAGTAAAACTTATTACAAACTTTCATATTTGCTGTATTTATAATAATCTGCAAAGATGCATAATAAAAAATACTGTGATCACAGAGGCATTTACCTCGTATAACTTCAATCTGGATGAAACGTACTACAAAAACTGCAGCTTGCAACGAAGAAGAAGAAATATATATTTACTGCTCTTTTGTTTGGTGTTTATGAACAGCTGATTTTGCCATACATACAGTGATATAATGAAGATAAAAAGAATAAGTTCTGCGTTTTAATGCGAGTGAACTGAAAAGGTGCCGCAGGCCTACAATGGGTGGGATTTGCTAGTGTTGATAATGAAGCGAGCAGTTTTTACCCGAAGCCATTGTTTTTCGGTCAGCGTGTCGCTGTAGTCGACGTCCCGACGACAGCGAGACCCTCGACCAAACATCTTCTCCTCCTCCTCTTCATAGGTGAGGCGCTCCACTTCAGCGTCATCTTTGATGATCCAAGAAGGCAGCTCATCCTCCTCCATCAGGCGAGGCTTGCGCTTTGGGTTCCTGGCATCCTCCCTGCGACGGTCCAGGTCCATGCGCTTAGAGGGGAAGAACAGGAAAATCACATGAGGTCACAGTGTACTGACGCAACTCTGGGCTGCTTTAGGCAAACCACACAAATGGGTTTAGACTAAGCTGGATTTAACCATTTAACTTAAAGGTTAATGGCCATTAAGTGTGGCTACACTGAAGGGCCTCAGCAGCTACAGGAGCCATGGGTCAGAAATAATGAAGGGTTCTTATCTATGTGATAACCTCTCAGCATATAACTGATATTTATATGTGCTCTCTTACATCCTAACAACTTAGACCGGGCCTCCTCGAGCTGAAGGATTATGCAGCTACGCCACAAGAGACAACATAAGGAGGAGGAACTCTGGGAGATTCTGAAACACCAAACACGGTGGCTGCCCCACCCCTACCGCCATAGAGCCAATCAGGAAGTATATGATGTCATGGTGTCGCACTGGCAGACGCACACAGCAGAGGTTCAAGGTTTTAAACGTGTGGTGGCAGGCGTAACCACTCATTGTCTCAAGTTTGAGTTAGCAGATGTAGGTGAGTGTACTTATTTGTTTTCTTGTCTAACTGTATCCATAAGATGAAATAGCACAGCACTTGCTCAGTGCTGCAGTGGGATCAGCCAGAGATGCTGATCATGTGGGCACTCTGGGCTGAGCTATTAAGAAAACTGTAATTCAGTTCAATTTAATTCAATTTATACAGCAGCTCTTCTTAAAAGTAGAAACTGTCTCCTGAACCCAAAGTGGGAGCTGGTTCCACAGGAGATGATACTTTAGGAGACGTGGGACCTGATTATTGAGGATTGTGGCTGTGAGGAGGTGGGTTTTTAATTAAAGCTGTGAAACTGTGAGCGAGTGTAGCAGAAGTCGGGGAAAGAAGGCTTTCTTTTTTTAAACTTTATTTCTGATTCGAGTCACCAAAATATATTTTTTTTTAGATTTAACTGGTGATTCTGAAGCTCTTTGTCCTGTGACCATTAAAAATGAAAGATCTCTACATGTTTATTTAAACAGGCGTTTTTAAATAACTGCTCAAATAAGCTGCGAGAACTGCTTTAACGACGGCTACTCGGGGTGAGCTGAGTAGTGACGATTTCTAAAGAGAACAAACATCAGAAATTTGATCTTGAGACAAGATGAGCCAACACAGATGACCCTGAAGAGTTCTGAAGAGCGAAACTGCTATCAGGTGTACTGTGAATGACTCCAGATTCACACTTACATGAATTTATCATGCAAAAAGCAGCATCTGGCAGGAGACAGTACTTAATAAGTCTGAAGGTGAATTTTAACCACACAAATGGCATTGATGCGACAACCTATAATCATTTTTGTCTTACAGCTGAGAAAGAACCAGCTGTCAGCGTCTCTTTTTGGGTGAGTTAATAATTTAAGACCTGCCATTTCCACGGTTTTATATCGAGATGAAAATTGCCAATTCAATCGCACAAAGATGTGTTATTATCTTACCATGAAGAGCTCAAATTCATCTTCATTGCGGGCTATCATCTGGTTAAGAGTTTCATCATCAGGCACCTCATCTTCCTCCTAAAAGTGCAAAGGAGAAAGGTATTAGTCTTCTCCACAAAAACAGTAAAACAGAAGCCTCTCATGTTCAGTTCAAAACAAATCAGCGGAGTACGCTGTACAGATAATAATCAACTACCAAATAAAAAGACAATACTACAAAACCCTGGAATATTAAAAGTAAAGCATGGATAACGCGGATCAAAGGAATCATCTGAGCCTACAGGAATTCTATTAAAACCACGCATAATACAAGATTCACATAAAAATGGCTGGTTAAGCACAAATACCTCATCTTATTCCCCAAACGATGGTGCCTTTGAGACAAACAAAATATATGAATTAACTACAGCTTCCTAATTCTGACCTTACCTCATTCTGCTCCTCGTGCTCTAAGATGGCCTGCAGAAAGACGCGGCGCTCGTGGCTCGAGGACTTCTGGTCAAACATGCCGGCCTGGATGACCTTCTGATCCACGTTCAGTTTGTATTTGGCAGCTGCCAAGATTTTCTCTTCGACGCTGTTGACGGTGCAGAGACGAAGCACACGCACTTCGTTCTGCTGACCGATGCGGTGAGCCCGGTCCTGAGCCTGAAGGTCCTGTAATTAGCAGGTGGAATAAAAAGGTTTCAGATGCACTCTGCCATTTTACAAACAAATCAAATATCCCACAGGTGAGCCTGGCACTAAACACACCACCTAAAGCTTTCTTTGTCACATCAAAATTAACATGTCAATAAAGTCACCAATTTGCCACGACTGCTGCAAACTGCAGTGTCCTTTTGTTTTGCATTATGCCAGAAAAGCTGGCAGCACAGCCTGACCAATCTCCTCTGCCACGTCACCGTGTTCCCGCTGACCGAACGCCAACTGTACCGCAAACACTGCATAAACTAAAGAGTGACGGTTTGGTCGCAGAAACCCAACACCACCTGATGTTACGCTCCATTTGCTGTGCCTTTCATCTTGATTCAAGCTGCTGTCTGCTTCATAATCTGATGCTATTTTAAAAACGAGCCAGTGATTCAAGTCAAAATGGATTATTTACAAACCCCGTGACAAATTACTGTCAGAGACTCAACATGTTGCATCACTGCCACTTATAAAGTTAGTGGGGTATCAATAAAATATAAATGAGCCCAGGCACAGTTCCTCTGATTTGCATATCACTGCAAACTTTTGGAAGTGCGAGCAGTCATCCTGCCACAGAAAGCAGCCTTAAACAAAACTTACTTGTTAAGTAAGTTTTGAAAAAGAAAAGAAAAACTTTCTTGACTCGATTATTTCTGCACAAACTACAGAGTCCATGTAAATTTGAGATTTCATGAGCTCATTCAGTCACGGCTGGCTGCTTCAAGCATATCGTACTGAACGAGAGCAAGCTAAACCTGGAGAACTTATTTTAATTTACCTTAATGGTGGCTGAGAGAACCAAAGACACCCTGGAGCATAACACACTCATGAAAATGACCACTTTGTGCCCGTTATTGTATTATACCTTCCTTTTAATTTCTGTTTGTTTATATATTAATTTGTCAAGATTATGTCAATTGTTCTGAGTCACTTGCAATTGCAAAATTGTGGGAATGAGAATAGTTTGTGTCTACTGGCTTTATTCCCCACCGTGAGTGCCCATGAGCCCATTTTCAGATCATTTCTGTAGTTGTTGCTAGGCTACAGAACCATCGTGTTCATTGTTAGATCATAAATAATTGGCTGACAGCTGGGAACAGTTTCTACTCCTTCATGGTTGACAGCGATGATACTGCAAATCACACCTCCTCCCTAATTTTGATTGGCTGGTCAGAGAGCTCAACATATTGGGAAGGGGGGGGGGGGGTGCTTGGAATACTTTCTGAATTACACTGACTGCCCATTTTCAGCAGTGCCGCATTTCTTCCATTTTTCTACAGCACAAAACACAATTTAACACCTAAAAATGGAACATATATATCCAAGTAAATACATACTAACAAACCAACGTGCAATATGATGAGCAGCATACTGCGCACTTCTACAGTCACCCATTATGGACAGTTGGCTGTACCTGGTGGGGGTTCCAGTCACTGTCAAAGATAACGACGGTGTCGGCAGCCTGCAGGTTGAGGCCGAGGCCACCGGCTCTGGTACTGAGGAGGAAGATGAAGTACTGAGAGCCTTCCTCATTGAATTTCTTTAGCAGTGTTGCTCGGTCCTCGGACTTGGTGGTTCCTGAAATATGAAATCTTTTTTTATTGCTTGAACTCAGATTTTAGTGTCTCATATAATTCATTCTTAAATGAATTCTATATGAATCAGTTTTCTTTTATCCACTGCAGCCTCAGACACTTTAAAGACATAAAACAAAGGAAACAAATACACTGAGTAATGCAGAAGCATCAAAAGGAAGTGAGAGGATGAATAACTCGATTTTAAAAAGGGAAATGGAGCTGAATGTGGGAGAAGCATTTAAGAGAAATGGAGCGTATATGAAAGCCATGCAAAGCTTCAAATAGTATAACACACAAATTAATAAACTGCATTAACAGGCCTATTATAGTGCACCAATTCTTTCTAAATGTGAGTGTTTAGAAACATAATTCATATACACTTTGCCTAATCGCACATATTTAGATCCAGATGTTGTATGATGAAGGGTCAGGTCACCTGATCTGAGCTACATCGCTGTTATCTGTGGGATGCGAAATTACGTCTGCGTTTCTGCCGGCGTTTGTGTTTTAACCTTTCACGTCATAAGAAACACGCTCATTCTGCAATGCAAAGTTAACTTTGTAAAGTTTGCTTGAAGTTCTTCCTGTTCCTTTGCTCCAGCGTGCGCAGTTTTGGTAAAAATGTCACCTGTAAACTGCTCATCTCAGACCAATTAAATTGTTTCAGAAATGTCTTAAAAGGGCAAGTGCTGGCCCTATTTAAGAAGGGTCAAAATGTGACGAAAACCCATGCACCCACAAGTGTGTGTGTCTGATTAAATTATGCTAAGTGAGGAGGTTGCACATCATTTAGTCTGCTGTGTGCAGACGGTACAAATGCTGAGCACCGTGACTTAATGCTTCCTTGAATGTCTTTCTTCGGTACAGACTACAATAAAAACTGTTAATGATTTGATGGAAACTCTTCACCTCAAAGCAGTAAGACAAAAAAAGCTTCCACTTCAGCCTTTCCCCAGCTAGATGTACTTCCTTTCAGCTGCATGTCTCTGCCAACCAATCAAGCTGTAGCTTACATCCATGTCTGACCAAATTCATCTCATGTATGTGGTGAAAACTTTGAAGTTGTTTAAAGGGGGTCGAGACAGTCAATGTACTTCCATTTTAAAATGTATTTATGGTCTTGACTTTGATAGTAGGAAGCATTAGCGAAGTCCTAGCGCCACAAGCCTCTTTATGGCATGCAGGATTTGATGTCATCACGTGAGCAGCAGCAGCCTCCTGACAGCAGTCGCCTTCACACATCACGACCAGCTGCTTCTTATTTACAGATTTTTGTTCTATCTATTCTGCACTCCTAACGTTTGTTGTAGTTTGGAAATGGCACCATCGAAGGAGTGCATCCCATCCAACTTTGATCAGAGTGGGGTGGATGGACATCCACAGACAGGTGGACCCTCAAACTCATGTTTTTATGGCTCATTATTTTAATTGTGAGAAGAGACAACAAGGTGATGTTAACAGGTGGGCAGGCTTGAACAGGTGAGGTAAGATTGAAATAATCGTTGACTGATCGACTAATCGATAAAATAATTGATTAGTTGACTACCAAAATAATCTTTAGTTGCAGCCCTCGTACTTTTTTTTTTTAATTGCCCAAACTGTGACGCTCTTTCTGTTTGTAATGTTTTTGTTGAAACACTTCCCGTTTCCACTGCTGGGAAAAACACATCTGTTGCTCTCACAAAGCAGTCGGGCTAAAATCAAGGAAACAGACTAAGATGCTGTGGAGTTACACATCCAACTGTGTTTCAAAATGAGCCCCAGGATAATAAGAAATAAATCAATGACAGCTCCTCAGTGAATTCGGGTCTTTGCTGCCAGACTTGGTGGCTAATAACGCTCTCTTTTGTTTGAGATGGCATGTGTGGGTATCATGCTGGATGGAGCTGATGGGAATTCTCTGACACCCTGTTTTTATTCTCATAGGCATGAGTCAACCCCAAAATACTAATGACACATTCATCCTTTTAAAACACCAAATACATAAAAAAATACAGGGGCTACAACACATTAAAATTAGCCTAATCTAAATGGCCAGGGCTGATAGGAAAAAAATTGCTCTTTAAGTTTAATTGATGTACTATTTTTCCCAAGTCTGTGAACTGTACTTACACCACATGCTGTCTCATCAGGGGTATGTCGACATTGTTGTGCATACAAGCATGCTGGTCAGAGAAACACCAGCTGTCAGCCACCTCCAGTGCAGACCCCTTCCCAGAGACCTCAACCCCCATTCACACCTTACTTCAGGTGACCTCAATGGGTTTCATGAAAGTCTCTCAGTGGTTTCACCCGAAACCCCCGTTGATAATGACCCATGCCTTTCTTCACACCTCGGCTCATGTGATGACCCACATGATTAATAGTGGGTCAAACACTATCTCCAAAGGGGACAACCCCCACTAGGGTTTAAATACCTGGGACCCTCCACCTTTTGGTTTTAGAACTGAAGAAGCCTTTTGGATGAGACGTGATACATCTTCAAAAACTTAAAGAAGTCCAGTCTTGAGACAAGCATGAGGAAGCCATACAGACCACTGAGCAACATTATGACACAAGTTTGATCAGCCTGAGATCTACAGTGGACAAAACTCAACAAAGAATCTGATTTTGTTTTCTTTCAGCTTCCTTCAGGCCTTTAAAATATGCTGATTCTGCCTGAATTCCAATCCACAGGATCAACTCTGCACACCTCAAACAGATGTGTGTGTGAGCTTACCGTCAAGACGCAAGTACTGAAAGTTGCGGTAGCTGAAATAGTCCTCCATGATTGTCATGAGAGTGGTCATCTGGCAGAACAGCAGGACCCTGTGGTTGGTGGCCTGGAGCTTCGGTAGGATGCGATCTAAGAGCTCAAACTTCCCAGACGCTCTATACAGATCAAGCCTGAGTAGAGATGATAAAAACCAAAAATGGATCACAAACATTAACAGGGTGACTTTTAAAGCCTCTGTGGCATCTAGTGTGACAGCAGTTAATGGTCTAAAATTGGCCAAGAAAGGCCAACAAAGTGCTTTAACTCATCCAGTGAACACCGGCTCAGGGCTTTTATGTCATCTCTGTGAGATTCATAATGTAGTGACTTTTCTCTACATTATGAAAAGTCACCACTATTTCTGATGGTCGGCAAAAATGGAATTTCTGGAACTTAAAGCAAATTTTTATTTCCCTGTTTCTTAAGCAGGAGTAGGAGTCATTTATTTCTGGAAATCTGTGGTTTATGAAACGGCTCCAATGGGTAATACGGCATTAGACAGCGTATAGATGGATATTTTGATTAACTCTTTGAGTATATCAATAAGACTTTGTTATTTAAAAGCTCTGCAGCTGTGCTGTGTCCATGTAATAAAATATATATCAGTGAAACATCCTGTTCCCTTAGAGAATGTGTCACTGAACACAGGAGCTCCATCAAGAGAAATAACACTGCTGCCAGACACTTCAATGAAACACGTCACATTCCTTCCTTATTTTATTTTATTAACAAGCACAGAGACGGTTAAACCCGACCAAAGAGGCGGTGATGTTAATTCGTTCTGGAAAACGAGGGAATCATTTTGAACTTTCTAATTTAAACACTTGCAGCTGCTTCCAGAGGGCGTGAGCGAGGACTTCTCAATAAATGAGTTTTTATGGTGGTTTAGTGACGATTCTTTTATTAAGTGTTTTATTATTTTACCCTGAAACATGTTTTTGTTTTTTTGTAACTATTTTCACTATTCCTTTAAATAACCGTCTGTGTGGCATCAGGTGGGGAAAGCGTAAAGCGCCACCCCTCAGGTGAACTGTGCCAGTCTATGTACCAAACAAGGTGCCACGCAGGTTTCCCACTGGGCACCCCCCATCCCATCTTTGCTGGTGCCTCAATTTGTGGTAAATATGCTGGATACAGATGATTGGTTTTATTACATTTTTAACTCTACACTTATGCTATGCTAACCTTGTCTATAACATGTTTTATAGCGAGCCTGATGAATGCTGCAAGTTTAAACACTCTGGTGGAATAATAACATCTCATTTTCGATGAGTGCTGCTGGAACTTTAACCTCTTTAGACTTTATTCTCGCCTCTCTGCACCCTGGAAGTAGACTGTGCCAGAAACAGTTTCTACAAAAACTATGGGTAAATAATGATTATTACAAAAACAAGCATGCTTTGTAATAAAAATACTGCAACAACATTCCAGATAAACTACATAAATTTTACTAATCGACACAAAAGCAGCATGCAGGTGTTCTGAATGACGTACAGGGACAAAGACATGCTCCTGCCTGAAGCAGCATTAGCCAGTGAGCTTAAGACTTCAAACTTTTACTTCCTTAGAGCTGGAGGTGCGACGCCATCATCTTAAGCCTCTCATTCCAACACATCGCACGTCCTTTCCATTAAACCCGTGCTGTCTTTCAAGTTGAGATAACATGTCCTGTTCCCGCCAGCACAGCTGGTAGTTTCTGGTCTGTTCTAAAGCAAAGCTGTGTTTTGTGCTATATGTGGCACCGTTTTCACACATCTGGTTTGAGGTGAACTGCTGCTGTGAATAATTGCTATCTGGTGCCAATTAGTGCCAAGTACAGCAGAGATGTAGCAATTATCTGACACGTTGGCTTTTCACATGCGAACCACATCGTCCTGTATTAGGTGTTAAATTACTATACTCGAATACAAACTGACAAGCTCTGTCAATGTCACTGAACTGATGTAAACAGATGTAAAGAACACTAATCACTTGCTTTCATGTGTGTATTTTTCATCATTAATAGAGCTGAGATTAAAATTGGGTTCTATAAGCAAACTGTCGCAGCAGGAAGTTCAGACTATTTGGGGAAAATGAAGCTCCAACTAAATGCAGCTGCTAAAATTCTCTTCTTTAAAAAAAGGAAATCAGAAAATGTTACAGAGGTTCTGTTTACATTTATTATATTAAGTACTCTCCTTATTTACTCTGCGCATGTATCAGCAGTATTCCTTTAAATCAGATGGTTTTTTTCTTAAAGCTCAAAAACGATTTATTGGCCATTATATTATCAACAGTCACTTTCCGTACATGCTCACTTTGGATGATGAAAATTAGTGATGTGCGCGACTAGTCGAGTAATTGTCGCTATTGTCACTAGTCCGTACCAGATGTACTAGTCGGTTAATTGTTAAGATTTTAATTGATGCCCGGTGCTGGTAAATAGTTCTCCTAAATGTTATGCAGCCATCTGCCTCCAGATAGAGCTGCAGCCCTGACACCATTATAGAAAAATTATTAATATTGGCCTGATATTTTTATTGGGTCTAATGTTGTTATTTTGAAGTTTTACAAAGTAACTGAAGCGCACCTCCCGACAAACACTGTCATTTCCTTCTGTGCATTTCTGGCTACTTCCCCCACGTTTGTACAAAGAAGCAAAAGAACTAAATGTGTTTTGACCTTGAAAAAACGTGACCACAGCAAAGAGTCGGACCCAGGAGGGAAAAAGTCCCAAGATGTAAAACACCGGGACACGCCCGAAAGGTAATTAACACACACTACGCACCTGCACAGGTATAAAGAGATCAGCGGAAGAAAATGGATGTTTGTATTGTTTTATGATCATTTTAGATTTTAACTTTAATTGAGATGTGTGTCATGAATTGTACAATGAGCATCGTTCATACTGCGCAGCACTTTTAAGTTGCAATTTATTCATCTTTCAAATGTTATTTTCTCATATTTTAATGACGCGTGAACATCGTTTGCAGAAACACCTTTTTTTATATATTTAATTAATTTTTGTTCGTTGTCTGTTTGGAGTATAACATGCATTTAAGCAGCATTTAAAGTGCGAATCATTATAAGGTTTCAAATGTCTTTGATTAGACCGTTTTTGCCGAATCTGGGACTTTTTTAAAACTTTTTTTTATTGACTAAGAAATTAGTCACCAGGAACATCCATAATGACAATGTGGTAAGATGAGGCATCTAACAGTAAAGGCCAAGCCTTTATTTCAACACTTACCCACTGATGATGCCGTTAGGATAGCCCAAGTGCTCAGCAAAAGATTCCTGTATTAGAGAACATCGACTGGTTAAAACAACAGAGGCAATTAAATAAGTCTTAGACTTGCATGTGGCTCTGCTGGGGACATTTTACAACAACTGAATTTCATTTAAGGGCAAAACCAACATCAAAAGTTATTCAAAATAAGAGTGCATGTTGCATGATGAAAAGCAACAAAAGATATACAATAACAATTTCACTTTGTTTTTATCATCTTTCTGTGTCCTGACTCTATGTAGAGACTTAAAACAGGAGAAAGCCAATTAAAGAGTCTGTTACCCATTAAGGTTTTCAGCCCCTTGTGACGTGGCAGCTCAGAACCCAGCAGGCAAACAGATGAGCATCTGCCTCAGTCTACAAGTCTGATTTCTTTGCTACAGCGATTTGAAGTAAATTTACAAGGATTTGGTGGCTAATGTTGGCTTTTGAGGTATGGTGAAACCTGACGCAGGTGGATCTTTCTGCCTGCTTGCATGTAAAGCCACACTGAAACAGCTCAGGGTTCTAGCCAGCAGTTATCGCCCGGTGCTGCGCCATGCTGAGGTCGTCTCACACCAGGCTGAGAGTTTCACCGGTTCGCTCTTCTATCATTGCAATTAGCAAGCACACGGACTAGAGCAGGGGTGGGCAACTCCAGGCCTCGAGGGCCGGTTTCCTGCAGGTTTTAGATGTGTTCCTGATCCAGCACACCTGAATCACATATAGAAGTCATTAGCAGGACTGTGGAGAACTTGACTGCATACTGAGGAGGTGATTCAGCCATTTGATTCAGGTGTGTTGGATCAGAGACACATAAAACCTGCAGGACACCGGCCCTCGAGGCCTGGAGTTGCCCAACCCTGGACTAGAGGGATCCACACTCCCTATCGTTGCATGGTCCAATCAGATTTCGGTGCCTTCAATGACCTGTAGGACCAACCATTATCACAGAATATTACATACATAATATTATCCAACTGTTCACTGTCACTGAATTAGCAAGCTGGCAGACATTTAGCACTAGTTTGCTAATATTAGTTAGCGCCCCCACAAAAAAAAAAAAAATTCACTCGCGCTCTGGGCTGAAATTTTTTTTCTGGCTAGAACCCTGCAGCTAAAACCAGGGTCTAATAAATGATCTGCCCTGTATTCTGAGCTGAAACCTGAATGTCACACTGTGTTTACATATACTCTTATTAAAAGTTGTCATAATACAGGATCCATAAAGAGACTGTGGAAAACCTTTATAATAAGGCACATTCCAGTGAAGGTAATAAAGCTATAATAAAGGTAGAAAGAAGCTTATTTGGTAACAAGTGTTACCAAATGTGTAACAGTTTGAAATCTAAATTAAATATTCTAGTAAACAGTTCTGCACTCACTTCAATGTGCTGGAACATGTATGGATGATTGCAGATCTTCTTCAGCTGCATGATGGTGTTCATTAGGGTCTTTGCTCCACCTTTGCCCTGGAGAAAGTTATGAGAAAGTTATGAGATGTGTTGATGTGAGCAATGACCTACAAAAACCTTTTTTTTTTAACCAGTTCTGAGAAGTAAACACAAAGTGTGAAGACAGTTTTGACCTCTCCAACTGGATGTGTAAATAAATGATCATCATTTAAGGAACTACATTGTCATTAATTTGGAGCCATGTTTGCAGCCTCCTGTGGAAATGAGACTGACACTGTCTCTATCATAGCTCTGTTTTTGGCTTCTACCAACTACTGAGGGAAGTACTTCCTCAGCTTCTACAGTAAGTGGCGACAGGCAGCATCCACTGGAGTCTTAGAGCTTTTTTGACTGATAAAAGCGGATGAAAATGAGAGCAGTAAACTTTATGTCCCTCTGACATAAAAGCTTTTAAACAAGGACATGAAAACTTGTCATGAAGCTCAATAAAGTCAAAAGGAGTCTGAGATTCAGAGGGCATTTCTTGGTTAGCTGACTGTAACCAACGACCCCTTTCACAATGTCACTCTGATAACACACTGTCATGATAAAAGATCTATGGAGAGCATATTGAAAAGCACTAAGAGGAAGATTCATTTCATTACAAAATCTTGGAAGGTGATGTAGGCAATGATGGCTGCTTTGTACTCCTGCTCTTCCAAGTGGTTCAAAAAAAAAAATTAAACTGAAGCTAAAAGCTAAGACGTAGCTTAATGCATCAAATGAAATTTACAATATATAATTTACCTTAAGCAAACATAGCATGGTAGCAGTTTCTCCAATTTACCCAACAGAAATTCAAGGACCATCTGATGTCAAACAGCAGGCAAATCGCTGCAGTCTCATCCAAACGCCTTTGTCTGTCAGCACGACACGCACTGATAGAACAAAGCAAAGCCAAACAGTGAAGCGACAGGGGTGCTGGTAATATCTACCTTCTTGTCTTTCTCTGAGCCGTCGGTGAGGAGGATGCCTTTCTGCATGTGGCGGTACAGAACCTTCTGTATGGCAGACATGTCACATTTTATGACATACTCCACCTGTGTGATTGACAAAAGAAATAAATTAATAAAACTCCAGTGGCACAGGGGAGTCTTTTTAATAGTGAGGCTGTCAAACCGACGTTCCCCATCAGCGTCACCTCAGCACTAACACGGTGACAAAATACACCAGTGAAAAAGAAAACAAGAGCAGTGAAGGAGAAAGTTACATTATGTTAGCTGGCAAAATAAACACAAAGAACAAACTGTAAGGTTGTTCTAGAGGAGTCAAAGTCCTCGCCTTAAAATCTTTCATTTCTTTTTTAAAGACTCTGAATTTGCTGCTATCATCCAGTCAGCTAAGGTGTCTGGTTCAGTGTCATAATAGTCACAAAAACTATGTTTTTTCTCAAAATTAAAAAACTGTTTATGTAACTGTGAAATCAGCTAAAGAAGAGCGACTAGCACACCCATTACATACTTACATACATACATTATTACCTAACATGAAATACGGTAATTCCATCAAACAGCATCTGTACTCTACAGCAGTACAGCATTTGCTCATTTCAGTCCCACCTTCTCTGGCAGCTGAGACTCCACCTCTTTCTTCAGTCTGCGCAGGAGAAAAGGGCGGAGCACTTTGTGCAGACGGCGGATGATCAAGATGGTTTCCTCCTCATTTAGGTCAACCTGAACAAGCACAAGAGATGATGCCTTACAGACGGCTGTTTTCTGCTCAGCAGGTTAAAGCAGGACGACCAGATTTATACTCTCCGAAATGCTGCTGAATGTATATCAACCCTTCATTTAACCAAGAAGGAAAACGCTTATGAGTATGAATCTGTGCTCTTGGCCAACCTGGGCAGAATTTACATAGCATGTTTTCCAGTGGTGTAATACACCAGAGCTCTCAGAAGAAACCCATGCTGGCACAGGAAGCATATCTAAAAAAAGCTGCCAGTGCTCCTCCTCAGCCTCCTGGCAGCAGAATCTTTAGGTGGCACAAACACATAATTACCCAGTCTCAGATCTTAATGGGATGCATATGAGCCTCAATTTTGAAAATTGTAGGTGAAATCTTTCTCCACTTATGGCATTAGCCTTTGACCTCTGACCTTGAGGTCAAGGTTGCCAAGATTTTAACTCATCCGAGATTTTTAGCAGACGCATGAATGGTGTGAATCTGAACATCCTGGGTCACATCATTCTTGAGTTATCGTGCTCACAATGTTGAAAGCTGGCTGCCCAGCGGGGTGACGACAATAATGGTAAAGAGCTCTGTGAGCTCTGTGAGCGCTACAGTTGTGCCACAAAGTTTTGATACATGTCGTCTGAAGGTGGACAACTGAACCTAGTGTGATCCTCAGTGGGAGAGGGAGTGCTAGAGTGTTCAGAAGCTGCTTTCAGCTGCTCCTGTATCCACACAGGGTCGCCACAGTGGATAGTTTTCTTTAAATGCCAGATGACCTTCCTGACCCAAACCCAACTTGTGTCTCCTCCTGGGTCGATCCAGGGATCTCTGGCTAAACCGCAGTGCTATGACTGCTTATTGAGAAAAAACATGAACCATGTAACAAATATGCTAGTTTGTCTTTTTATAAAGTATCCTAGTTTGTAAGTCACTGGCTTTTTCTCTTCTAAGGCTCTTAAGGGCAGGGAAAATGTCCCTGTGACTAATTATAATTACATTCATATTTATTCAGAACGTTTTCAGTCTTAACACAATGTGTATAAAATAGTTTCTCTCTTACGCATTTAAATAAGCTGTTAAATTTTGGCTGTAAATGACCTAAATAACTTCCCAGAAATGGCAGATGTGACAGCTGTGAAGAAAGGAAATGCCCTCAGGGGAACAGGTTTGAAGGCAGACCCATTTAACAGCTTTGAGAAAATGTATCTCCACGTTCACGAGTTCCACTATATGAAGAAAAGTATCTTTTAAGATTTAAATTTCTCCTCGTAAAATACACAGCAGCAGCTTTGGTATTTTATGAAAATCAAATGTAACAATCCAGAGGATAAAAATGACTGACGGGAAACTCTTGTTGCTTTGGCTGAATGTTATATATTGTATTTTATCCCCACTTTTAGAGTTTAGCTCCAAATTCCACACCAGACTTTAGCCATTTGTGTGCCTGAGCTTCACTGATGGTTACTCCAAGATTTCTGCCAGTGAGTGAGATCACTACAGCTGCCAAACTGTAGAACATCTTTAGTCTCTTTGATCTCTCTTTCATCAGAAGGCCTTCATAAGTAATTAATGAGTCTCACCTCTTTCTGCTATCCACTTTGCAGACTTATACTTTATGACAAAACAAAATGTATTCTACATTATTATATGAACTACTACTATTATTATATTATATGAACTACTAACATTAAAACAAACTGATTAACAGCATTTGCTAGAACCAAATTAAAAAATCAGCCAGTGTTAGCTTAAAAGTAAAATACTGGCAGTTACCCTCTCTCCTGTCATGGCGAATGGTGCGTTGAACCACTGCTCGAAGGTGCTGCAGCACTTGAAGATGGTGGGCAGCAGGAAGTTGAGCAGAGCCCACAGCTCGGGCAGCTTGTTCTGCAGGGGAGTCCCGGTGAGGAGCAGCCGACGGGGAGCCACGTAGTGGGTGTTCAACACCTGCGTCAGTTTACAGTGGTGGTTCTTCATGCGGTGACCCTCGTCAACAATCATGTACTTCCAGCGAATCTACAGGTGACAGCAGAGAACAGCACACAGACCCCACGTCCAAATTAGCATTTTAAATATTTCAGATCGCAAAGGATCTCAGCAATCAGTGCAAGATTTTGATGTTCTACTCATCATCTAAAGTACACAATACCATCCAAATATTTTGATCATCTGGACAAATCTCTGTGCGCATGTGACAAGGCTGAAAATCAATACTAGATGCCTGTGATCCTCAGGCTCTCAGGCAGCACTGCATCAAAAACAGGCATGATTCTGTCATGGAAATCACTGCGTGGGCTCAGGAACACTTCCGGAAATCACAGCTCTCTGTGGCACAGATGCAGGTTAAACCTCCATCATGTAAAGAAGAAGACAAAAGCACATTTAAAGTGGACTGAAAATATAGAGACCACATCCTCCAGACTAAAGAGGAGAGGGACCATCCGGCTTCTTATCAACGCTCAGTTCAAAAGCCTGCATCTCTGATGGTATGGGGGTGCACTAGTGCCTATGGAACCGGCAATTTACACATCTGGAAAGGCTCCATCAATACTGAAGGGTAGGGCAATATGTACTCCCATCCAGATGACATCTTTTTCAGGGAAGGCACCGCATATTTCAGCAAAACTAAACCGCATACTGCAGATATTCCAGCAGCATGGCTTTGTAGTAGAAGAGTTCCGGTGCTGAACTGGCCTGCCGGTCCACACCTTTCACCAGCTGAGAACATTTGGAGCTTCGTGAAACCAAGACAAGAATGGGACAACACTGCTCTCCCTCAAGTCCAGCAGCTGCTCTCCTCACCTCCCAGACGTTTACAGACTGCTGATAAAAGAGCCGATGCTGCACAATGGTGGGCACAGCCTTGTCTTTTTAGAGACGTGTTGCTGCCATCAAATTCAAAAGGAGCTAATATATTTATTAACCCGCAAGAGCCCACGCCCATTTCTGCATGAAGGAAAATGCATTCAGAATTTTAAAAAAATCTTTTAATTAAAAACTTATTCAAGAATTTTCCAGAAAATGTGAAACTGTGACTGGTAGATCTTCTCAGTTGAAATGTTTCATATGCTTTCTGTGGTCTTTGTGAATAAAATATGGGCTTTTGTCCCAACTTTTTTGGAAAGAGGTTTGTTCATTTATTGGCGCTTTTATGTTAATAAAACACAAAAACTGCCAGAAATGTTACATTTTTTATGCTTATTCACCTCCATCCACTCATGTTTATGCACTTATTTAACTTGTGCATTAAAGGCTCCGAGTGAGAAAGCTGGAGAAAAACACAGACTATCTGAATTCTGTCTGAGGAGGAAAAGTTTGTGCATTAACAAAAACAAAATGTGACAAAGTGAAAAAGCAAGCGTGTCAATGAATAAATCATGATGCATGATTTATTGAAATGAAGAAATGAAAAACAAAGAACGAGGAAACAAAGTCCTTCAAATCACTGCATGAAACAAGCAACGGTCATATTTCCATCACTTTAATCACAGGTTGTTTTTGGTGATTTGAGGGTTTGACTAACAGTTCAATATCAGCAGTGAGAAGCACTCAATAATTTATCATTTCTCTTGCTGATTTTCTGGATATTTCTCACACACACACTCGTTTTCTGGATAAATGAAAAGTGTGTGTGTGAAGACTGAGATGTCGCAACAGGGTTCAAGTGAGGAAGCGTATTATACATAGAGGAAAGAGGTTTAATCCCCTTCACCTTAGCCAGTATGTGCTTGTCCTTGATGATGTATTCATAGGTGGTCAGCAGGACATTGAACTTCCCGCTGCGGAGCTGAGGCACAAGCCCACGACGCAACGCAGGGGTGCCCTTATTTGTGGGAGACACAAAGAAAAGACAATATTTTTTTTATGTAAAGTCAACAAAAAAACTGAAAATCAGAACATCTTTGACATAAAAAAAAAAAAAAAAAAGAGATTTGTCTCACCTTGTAAGCAATTTTGACCACAGAGGGCGCCCATTTATCAAGTTCATACACCCAGTTAGACAAGGTCCTGAAAACAGCAGTTGAAAGAGGTCACACACACACACACACACACACACACACACACACACTCTGTAACAGTTTAAATTACTCAGCGAGGTTATAATTCACGGCTACTACTGACGACAGAGAAGAAAGAGCAACTTGAGAAATCATTAACATTCAGACATAATTTACAGGACAGAAATCAAAAGGAAAAAGCACCAGCTGTCCTACAGCTCAAAAGCATTTCATTTCACAATGAAAGACTAGATAAGCCTTTGTTCAATGGCATACTAGGACATACTGCTCGGTGCTTAAATAGCGCGAGTTTTAGGCCTTACTCCATATTTGCACACGATGCATATTCAAGAGAGCTTTTAACACAGTGGCCTCGAGCAGAGATTTAAGCCTCTGCTGAGCTTCCGTCACTTAAAAAAAGTGCTCTGCTCATTAATGATTAAAAAATATGCTGGCTGCTAAAAACACAACCATTGTGTAATCTTCAAACACCTGCAGTTATAAATCATCATTAAAAAGGAGCAACAATTAGGTGAAATGTGGGTTTACGGAACTGAATTTCTGCATGAGGCCCGTGAGCACTGAGGACGCTTTCATTGGGCATTTTTAAAGCATTAAACAGCTTTGAATTTCAACCACTAGATAACTGTGCGCTGGCTTCCTGCTGTTTACAAGTGAGGGCGGGGGGGAGAATTTGAGGGGATTAATGGTGAAAAACAGTGAGGGCAATCAAAGATTTCATGAAGCTGTATGAGTACCTGGAGAGATTCCCAAACTTTCGGCACACTCCATCAGAAAAACAGGTTTAAACGTTTATTTTGACCTCACCCCACCGTTAAGTCATCAGTTATTCACAAAATCAGGCACTATTTTTTAATGTGCACTGATGCATTATGGGGTTTTTTTTAATGCTGCAAAGCTGTGAAGTGTCTTTGAGCCTGTTTATTGTGTCTTTAAGTGTTAGTGAGGAGAGTGTGGCTGCTCCCGTAGATGAAATACATGGAAGTGCAAGTCTCTCTATCCCTGCTGCTAAACCAACCGGGGACTCGCGTTGTCTAATAACTTGGCTTACTACACACTATAATGAGATGCATACAGTCGGTCTGTGCACAAGCACTAAACTTCAGCCTGTTTGGCCAAAAACCCACTCAAACATGCAAATCATTGTCCAGTGCTCTTTTAGCAGTTCGGAGAGAAAAAACTAAACATTATTAATGATGTAATGCTTCTGTCCTGTTTTCCATTCACACCATTGCTGCCAGAGCAGTGTCATCATATCCATGTCCAGGTCCGGGGCAGTTTACGCTCAGCGGAAACACAGAGAAGCATTCGCACGTAAACACTGGACGGTGGCCTGACCGACATTTACAGGTCGCATCTCTGCTGCTGGAGCAACTATCACAGGAGCACCAACCCATCTCTCACAGGGCGAGCTTCAATTAGCAGCGCGGCCCACATTGGCTATATAAAATGGTCTGATTACTCACTGCAATGATTAATTTCCCATCCATTTGTATGTTGAATGGCGAGCTGCACCAGCAGCTACTGTACTCTCTCAGGTTATTTCCATATCATGATCTGAGTGCCAAGCAGCTGCACTGAATTATCTGAATAAATGCCGTTTGATTGAAATTTCCTTCACACTCTGCCACAAGTATCACAGGCAAAGCAAACCACCAGATCCACACGTATGTGTGGGTGCAGCCTTTTGTCAGTGCCTTCAGCACTTCCTGCTAACGGGAAATGACTTAAGAACACCAGCCGAGCTTCACTAACAACGAGCAAAATGACTTTCTTAGGAATGATTATATTTTATTGTTTCACCGTTCATTTTCTGGACCCTTTAATGCACAACGCATTTTTTTACACAGCTGTGAGCAGCTGGATGCATTTCCTCTGCACACTGCGAAGTGTGAAATATCCATTCACGTTCCCTGTTTAGTATGCACCGTCTTGTTTGGGCATACTTCATGTTATTACTTTTCCACTGTGAAAACCTGGTTAGAATAATTATGCAGTATGGATCTGGACTTATCATGCACAACAGTGAGGTGACACTTTCATCGGAGCAAACACTGACTCTCCGGTTTTCAATTATAGCCTGCGTAACACCCAGCGCATCCTATTGTAAAACTAGAGGGGCATTTGGCGAGCAAAAAGCTATTAAAAAGATATAAAAATGTGCATTTTCACATTCTCTTATTACAGTGCCCCTTAACTCCAGTGCTCACAAGTTGTTTGTGCCTCCTCGAAATGGGACCTCGTGTCCATGGACCAAGGCTGCAGCTGATAAGATTACATCTCATATCTTAAACACGGTTTCCTTGCCATCAGTGAAATGGCTTCAGGTTGAGGAAAGGAATGCGGGATAGTTCATAAGGACTTTCATGGTAGGTTATGTTTAATTCTGCTAACAGACAAACACCAACAAAAAGAAAACTTTCACACAAGTGACTATCATTTTAAGTACTTTTCAAAGTGACTATGCACACTGGACTCTGCTAAAAATGTTAGATTTTACGGTGTCCTGACATTGCGAGATAAGAGCCATGATTGATACTAGAAGAGAAGTACTGACGAGAGAGGTACGATGATGAGAAAGGGACCGTTGATCCTCTTGTGCTCCATCAGGTAGGTGATAAGGGCAATGGTTTGGATGGTTTTGCCGAGCCCCATTTCATCAGCCAAGATGCCATTGAGATTGTTGTTGTAGAGGGACACCATCCACTCGAGCCCCTGGATCTAGAAAACAGAAAATAAAAAAGGATGAGCGTGCTGTGTGTGTGCAGAAAACATAAACAAATAAAAAGGTGAAGACAAAGAATGGAAGGAAAAAGAAAAAATGGATTAAATTAAATGTTTACTTTCCTTTAAAGTGCAGCGATGACAATCTGTATGGCAAAATAAAAAAAATGGAGCTCTCCTTATGGCTGGAACAGATAAGATGCATAATAGGCAACTCAAATATGACGGTAATCACGGGCACCTGAGCAACAGCACAAGTAGAGCAAACGCATCCTTAGTGCTGAACTGGGGGAGTAAAGTTATGTTTCTGCACTGCCACTTTTGTCATCACTCAGTCCTGACAATCAGGTGATGGAACCAAAGCAGCTCATTTTTAGTAGCTGATAAAAACAAGTTAAAGACCGCCAGCCTCAGTGCCCCCACCCCTCCCCTCAGCCTCCTGGCAGAAGAATCTTTAGGTGGCAAAAAACCTGGAACACATCCAGGTCTCAGTAGATCTTAATGGGGTGCATATGATGCCTCTTTCCCACCGCCAGGGTTCCGGTTCCGGTTCCAGTGCCCTTCCCGTTCTAAAAAGAACCGGCGAAAACCTTAGGAACGGGCCCGCGCTTCCATCGCGCTTGCGAACTGATCCACTGATATGAGTGTGGGCGGGTCCTCGTCTGAACACGGAAGCTGAAGGGCACAAACGTAGAACAG
>JAVDPK010000155.1:43506-59829 GCA_034780415.1 Cichlasoma orientale | reverse complement strand
TGTGTGTGTGTGTGTGTGTGTGTGTGTGTGTGTGTGTGTGTGTGTGTGTGTGTGTGTGTGTGTGTGTGTGTCATTAGACCTCGTTGCATTTATTGTCTGTAAAAGTTTCTTTAATCATGTTTAAAGTTTTACATTTGTTACCAAAGGCACCACAGCCCGTTCGTCCACAATGCGTTTCTGGAGTCAGTTTTGTGGTTTGGATTTTAATTATAAAGGACGCCACTAGATGGCAGCATGGGACAAGTTTAAACAGCAGGCCTGAGCCTGCGATTACGGAGCGGAGAGCAAAGTGGAAACTGAAGCAACAGAAACTCGTTTCTGCACCTCTTTCAACGTAAAACTGTCTTTAAGTTTGTGGATCATTTTCCACGTGATCCACAAATAATTCACACAAGAATGTGACACTGATCAGTTATTTGTTATAATCTCACACATGTGCATGCTGAGTGCCACAGCCACAGCATGTTCACCTGCAGCATGACCACCTGCGTGTTGTTTTAATCTTCTCTAACTGCTTAATCCGGATATTTTCTCTTCTCTCGGGTTTTGTGCAGGTGACGTTTGAAGCTCTGGTGAAACGCTGCCTTTAAAAGCTGAAATGTTTCAGGCATTTGCAGCAGCAGCACAGACGAAGTCAGGATAAATAAATCAGCGATATCATCACTGATCGATAGAAAATGTAAGCTGCTGCCAATAAAAATATGCGGCTAATGAAAATACTTGTGCTCTTATTATTTTTGCATGAGGATTTTAAACAGCAGGTCTGATGATGATGATCAGCGTTTTGTTTTCGTAACACCGAAATCATCGACCTGACACCAAATCTGTGAACTGCGTGTTTTACACAGTTTTGAATTTTAAATAATATGAATATAATTATTTACCAATCTCAGATTTGCACCAGTGTTTTACATGAGAAGAATTATAATTAATAATTATTTTCTAAAATAACTGAAAAAAACTCTGCCTCTGTTTAACATGTATAGATTATATATAAACATTTAATGCATGGTTTAAAACACAGCATGATGTTTCTATAAGCAGTGCGTATCGATGTTAAATAGCTGTACTGGATCCTGCGGGCACCCGTGAGTGGAGTGTGTGAAGAAATAATGAGTAAACACAGCTGGCAGACATCTGGGCCTGTACGACTCTCAGAAAAAATATTCTTAATATCAACAGTTTCCATGAAGGTTTTAATATTACAGCTACTGACAGATATGTTAATGTTTCCATATTTTTCTATAATGTTTCTAATTATTTTAGGTGTCAAATGCATTTTTGACCACGTTATATCTGAATGTGAAGTGTTTTCGGCGCTTCTGCTGCAGAACGGAACCTGAAACCAGGTTGGTTAAATCCATCCTAGCAGATAAATCTCAGCACACGGGCCTGTTAAAGCATAAAACCCATAATTCAGCCAACAACACGCAAGAAAACACCCCGGTCCATTTGGACTACTCAGATTTATTTGGCATTACTCGACATGCAGCGGTGATCCTTACACCACGAGGTTTCACAGTACTAAACATGCTTACAGGAAACAGCTGAGATGCTTTCAAAATAACGAGTCTCTTACATTCATCCGTTTTCAAGTCCAGAGACATCGTAAAAGCACGAGGCTGATGTTAGAGGATTAACATCACTGTATCAAAGAGTGATTGATTGACACAGTTCAATTCAAACGGGACAAAAACGCTTTACACGCATACACTGATGTCCATTCACATTGGTGCATTTTTGGGTTCTCTCTCGCTGTAAGAGTCTTCAGCTTTTAATTTTAGGTGGATGAGTTCAGGATGCGGGAGTCTGCGGAATCAGAGCGCTCTTCGTATTCCTCATCGGGGGAGTAGAGGCCCGGTTTGGGCCCCAGCGAGCATCCCTCCTCCTGGATGCTGATGCGCTGTTCCTCGGAGGGTCTGGAGGGGAGGATGGGCGAGCTGCGGAACACCCCGGGCCCGGTGGGAGCTGTGGGGGAGAAAGGAGACACGTACTGGGCCGCGGAGCGCAGCTGGTACTGCTGCTGCAGGGCCATGGTATTCCACAAAGTCACGTCGTTGTGCACGAAGGGGCTAGCCTGGCTGCGCGTCAGCGAGTTGCGCAGCATGAGCGGATAGCGCGTGGGCTGCGGAAATGATGGGTGCTGCAGGGGGACGCCCAGTGCGCCGGTGGACACCACGCCCGAAGCAGAATCGGAAGCAAAACGGAGGGAGTCGGGGACCCGGAAAGCAGAGCCCACCGACCACTTGGCGGAGGAAGACACCGGGTGGTAAGAGCCCAAGGTGTGCTCGAACAGGTGTCCGTTTGATGGCAGCACCAGCGTCTCCGGGTGCGCATCAGCGTGAGGGGGCGCGCTGCCGTCTGGATTTCGACTGGACAGCAGCACCTCGATGGCCCCCACCAGATCTCCTCCACAGCCCCGCAGGATGAGCTCCAGGACGGGAGGCTTGTGGGCGGGGAAGATCTTCTTGAGGACCTCCAGTGGCGGCCGGTTGGCTCGGAGGCTGAAGGGCAGGCTAATGGAGCCGGTGAGGCCTTCAATCAGCACGCTCTGCTCCCCGGGGCTGACGGGATACTTCTGAGGACTCTCGGTTTTGGCCTCCTTCTCAGCGCTCCCGGCTTTGGGGAGGCTGTAGCGGTTCTCCTCTGGAAGGGAGGGTGTTTCGGGGGGCTCGGGGGTGTAGCAGTTTTGTTTAGAGCCCTCCGGCGAGCTGACCGCGTCCTGCTCCTTCTCGCTGGAGCTCCCTCCATTCTCTCCTGCTGAAACCTCATCTGGACCCTCCTCCGTCGGCTCTGCAAGTCAAAGACACAAAACTTAATGGCATGGATACATCTGACGGTTACACAAAATAAAACGAAAACACTGCATGAAAATGATGCAACATCCAGTCTGGGTCCAAATAAAACCGAGGCAGGAACTTCACGCAACGATCTGTTGCGTTATGTGCCCAAATTGTGCCAAAAATAATTTGGCTCCACCACTCATTTTAAAATGTGCACAACATTGTGTGACATTTAAATCTGCAGGAAATATACACAAACCATTGAAAACAATGATGAGTTTAAAAGGAATCAGAGTAACCCTGACGCGCAGTTTGGAGCTCAGAAACACTTCACTGCACCTCTGAACGTAAACACCCCTCCCATTAAAACCACAGCCCACCTCTGCTCTCCTCAAGAGGAAAGGTAACATACAATTAATCGCTTGTCACAGCTTGTCTGCAACACAGCGATGTGTAAGGATTTATTTGGGCCCTCCTCAACAAAACCGTTAACACAAAGCGCTGAGTGTGCGTCATTGAGGGATCTACCGTCGATGCCTTTTGAC
Organism: Cichlasoma orientale; assembly: GCA_034780415.1. Taxonomy (NCBI): domain Eukaryota; kingdom Metazoa; phylum Chordata; class Actinopteri; order Cichliformes; family Cichlidae; genus Cichlasoma; species Cichlasoma orientale. Next base: position 56,501 of record JAVDPK010000155.1, on the reverse strand, counting down.
CACATTTTGCAAACACATCGCCTGTTGCTCGGTAACATTTCATCCGAAGTTGACCTCCTGCGAGAAATATGGCGATTATATTCGATTGAGCCTGTCCGCCGCTGATTACTGTAATCTTTTAAAGCACTCAGCTGGCTTTGGCGCTGGAGATGGAGTCAGCTGCAAAGTGTTTGTGTCCAAATCAGCGCCTGAAGTCTCAGGAACGAGAAACAGAAAATAATAATTCTTTAATTGTTGGGTACTTCTCACCCACAATTATTTGCACGGGCCGGCGCTGTGAAGGATTTTGTTGTTTTATATGAGAAACTGTTTTTGTTTTCTTTGTTTCTGCGTGAAATAACAGAAATTAACAGTTCAGCGAGTTATTATGTTACATTTCAGGCAGCTGTTTGAATGAATTCACATTTTTGTGATTTTGTGGAAAAACATCTCTTAAAGAACCAAGTTGTCAGAATTATATAAAAGTATATAATGATTAAAAAATACTACATGATATTGTGACCATATAAATAGATCCCTGTTAAAAAGAGAATTAATAATTATTAATATTAATAATTATTTTATAATACCACAACCGAAAAGTCTGCCTTTAAAACATTTGTTTTTACAGTATACTGGATTTGATTTTATTTATTTTAATAAAAGCCGTGCCATATTCTAAGAAACACAACATTTCATTTATTTTGTATTTCCTGAATTTCTCCCAGCAGTAAAGCGGTCTCACACTGACGTGATTATTTTAAAGAAATCAGAGTGGTGTGGATTTATCATTTCACCGGCTGAATGTGTCTTTTATCAGTGCAAAGCCGTGGGGGGTGGAGGGGGAGACTTTGGCACGATTTTGTGTAAAATGATGCGCAGAAATCGAAGCATCTTGAAATATCTTCAAACACATTGATGCTGATGAAAATCATATCAGCATCACAGCGAAGCACCGTGAAATCATTTTTGCTTGTTTAGGAAAGCAGCGACCTGCGTTTATTATTTTTACACCGGTGTGTGCGCGCGACCTTTAAACTGTTTTAAAACGGATTTTCCCAAAGTCACAAACAAATCTAGTCATTTATTTTAAAATTATTCAAAGTAGTTTAAAAAATACGATTAAAAAAAAAACCCTGGGCTACTTTTTTCATTTTATCAGACAACAAAATAATAAGAATTAGCAGATGGAGAAATATTTCCTTCATTACGCTCCTACCTGTACATATTTGTGCTCCGGCCTGCACCGGCTCCGTGCTGCTCCACCTCAGCTCCAGCTCCTCCGTCCTCGCAGGGGCTGGCTGATTCCCCTCGCCGGCCCCGGATAAGCCGATGCCGGGCAGCACTCTGAGGGACTCGGGGATGAGGCTCTCCAGGCTTTCGTTGGCCTGCTGCCTCCGGAGCGCCACCTGCGCCGCCATGACGCGCTGCCGCTCAATGATTAGGATGCATTTCTCGCAGGTGCAGTCTTTGAACCGACAGTACCGCTTGTGACCCTTGAGCCAAGATAGCACACCGTGGTTCCGGCAGCGCGCGCACTTGGGGGTCCTCTGGAGCGGTGCCCGGGGTTGGGACACCGGAGCCCCCATGTAAAGGTACGGGGACCCGTAACCATTCATTCTGTCAGGTGCAGCTTGTTTTCCAGGAAGCACAAACGCATCTGCGAAGAGTGGAAGCGGGGCGGGAGTGTTGTCAGCCGCAGCAGCAGTCAGAGAGACGGAGCTGGATGGAGCTTTTTGCTACACGCATGACAGGAGGAGGATAAGAAGTGTTGGCTTGTAGTAGAGGATCCACCTTTCCCCTGGCTGACAGCACAGATACGCATCAGGCTGACACGCTCCTATGGAGACGAGGAGTAACCAAACGCCGTCACTCGCGTCAAAGCGCCTGCACGCTGCAAAAAATGTCCATGTGAGACTGAAGTAGGCAGAAAAAACCTGCCAGGGAGGATCAGATAATACGAGTTTCCTTAAAAACTACAATAACCTTCCAAAGGACCTGACACGGTTTGTTTTTTACAGGACTGGAGATTTTGAATGCATGATTCTGGGCCTGAAATGAAACCCTGGCCTTGAAGGAAAGCGTATTATAAATTTATCAGGGAAGCTGCAAAATCATCTCTACAAGTGTCTCAAAAAATCAGCCTGCAGGACAGCCGAAAATAGTCCCTGCATGAATATTTAAGAGGTTAAACGACAAAAGCAGCGCCCTTTCTTCTGATTCCTTCTTTAGCAGCTTAACGTGAAAAGTGACCAAATCTAAAAACAATAGCATCATACATTCCTCGTAGATCATGCATGTGCCGGTCTGCAGTCTGCAGGAACTGGATTTTGCATTTCAGATGTTTGCGCAACAAAATGTTACACAGAGATCAAAATATCAGCTGTTACACATTTCTTCACACAGTGGCTGCAGGAGTTCATCCAGGAAGCACACGGACAGCCAAACCGAACCTGTATCTGTGCGTGTGCGCGCTTTTTACGCGAGGAAATAAGCTGCAAACGGACCAGAGGAAAAGAAGCGCGCACATTTTAATTATGGCATATCCCGCGTGTGCAGATAAAAACTAATCCCGACATGAAAAAACAAACAAATCGAACTTTTATGGACCATTAAAGACTTAAATGCTTTTTTCAAAGCAAATGCAAGATACAAACATTCAATTTGAGAATACCATCATAAAAAACACAACATCCAAACCACGTGTTTCACTTTAAATATATAAAGCTAAATTTATCAGCCACCAACGAAAACGTTTAAGTTCTAAAGTTTATATTTAAACAATTGTTTCTAATTCAGCGAAAGGCCTGGACATTCATCGGTTTCTCCGGTTTCCTGCAGGCCCAAAAGGCTTTAAGTCTTAATTGTAAGTGGGAAAAATAATAACGCCGCTTCGCGCACCTTTTACACCAGCGTACATAACTTAGATGATTAGGTCTCTACATGTGTAAAAGCCCTTTGGGAACTATGTTGAGGATGCTGATATGTCCCTTCTGCTGGACTAATAGAGGGCATTGAAACATAACACCGGACAAAGCAGGGGCCCATTTCTGACCGTAAAAAAGGTTTATTCAAGCAAATAATGGGATCCGAGCAGCGCGGCTTACAGAGAATAAGAGCACGGTAAACTTCCCCACATGAAGCCCGTCTCCAGGGCTATTAAGCTTTTAATTGGAAAATAGCAGAGGAAATTTCAAGGTGACTAGAGTGGCTTTGCAGTTTGTGCCGGCCGAGTAGATTTGTGGGAGTGGGAGGCTGCGGGTGAACGCATAATAAATTTATTCATGTTGTTCCTTGATAAAGAGTAAAACACAGGCCGGAATAAAAGTTTATACTGCAGACTGCACTGTTAGCGCCGCTTTTCCTTTAGGATGCAAATCAGCTTCAGGATCACGAGGTGGCCGGGATGCAGGCCCGTTCTGTCGGGATGACTCCTGCGTCTCCACGTCACGCACAAGGTGTCCTTTAGCGTCGGCGCCCTGACGCACTGGTCATGGCGCAATTAGCCACTGAACGGTGAGGGACCTGAGTGCCATCATCGGGAGGTTTATCAGCCAGCTGGGACCTTTCTATTTTGAACTGGGTTGAAACACCTGTTCACAGCAATGACCCCGATCATTAACAGCTGAACACCTGCAGTGAATTATCCCAATTAAAATAAGCTTCCTCAAATTTTAATATCTTCAGAGACTTCCTTTTTAAGAGGACATCCATGAAGACTGTGGCTCGCTGGGACGATTTAAAGTAGAACTACAATCCATATGAAACACGTCATCTTGTGTATTATATGATAGCCCATAATCTCATAATGGGACTGTCTCTGACCACTTGGATGTGAAATGTAAACAATCTTTTAGACCTCATTATTTTATTTGAACCACCTGATACCTCCTTATTGTCAAACATGACTCACATATTCCCGGAGCTTTCCATCAATCCCTGCTTGGTGTTTCCCAGTTAATCCAAAAAAGGAAATGAATACATGAATCATAGATTTTGGTATTTGGGCGTATTGTACTTCTGTGTTTGTAGTGCTGTATATTTTTCAGACATGTAGAGGAGCCCCGTTCTCACGGTCACCCTCAGTTTGGGATGAATCAGAGCTTCCATTATGAAATTATATGAATTCAGGTGCAGCATCTTCCATTCAGCTTGGCTATATTGTGTGGCTCTATCCATTGCATATATGAGAACATGAAAAACACAGTGCTTTGTTCCTCCTCCAGTGGGGGTACTGTAAAAACTAACTATCTGGGGGGTCTTTCCTTTGGCCTGACTAACACCGTGTGTCAGGGACGCCAAAGGAACCCTTGTGGGTAAAACTGTCAGAGAGCAGCACAAGAATAACACACAAACAAAACTATACAATCTTCACCAACTCATCCACAATACCTGCATTTATTTGTTAGATTTTTTTTGTGTATTTTTTTCACTTTGAGCCATTTTCCAACTTTTAAGCTAAGCTAATGTAATCAGAGCTTCTTGCAGAAGCTTAGATTGACATGATTGCCTATAAAAAGCATTCATGATGAGCTTAGAGTCACACACCATGATGAATATAAGAGTTACTAATGTGTCTACAGTTACATGTTATCTATCAGCAAACATGGTCTCAGGCAGGCACAGGAGAACTTCAGGTTCATGTGCAGCACTGCAAACACACTCATGTGAGTGTGTGGCTCACACTCTAGAGCTGACATGGTTAATTGATTAATGATATTCATGAGGAACAGCTCAATATTAGAGCTCACTGAGCTTAAACCGTGCATATTGTGTAACTGGTCACAAGCACAGCTGCTATTTTACTTCCGCCCTGGAAATCTGCTCTCGAATTATGCACAGCGTGGAGTGAGTGTGGATTTGGGGGCTGCTCGGTGGCAGATGCCCCACTTTGTCTGACTTTCCCTGCAGGTTTCAACCTCAATGTGGAAAAAAATATATATATTTTTTGCTTTATAAATGGAGTTGAGTTCTGATAATTATTCCAAGTAATCATAGTTAATAACACAGAATCATCCTGATGCTTTCATACAGTCACTGTGTACATTAGCAGAGGAAGCTCCTCCAGCAGGGCCCCTCCGGAGCAGGAGGAGGAGCTGACCTCTGCTGAGTGAGGGTTTTATTAGGTGCTGATTGGGGGCGTTGCTGCCACTCACACATCCTGTCACAGAAACGCTGATTTAAGCCTCCCTGGGGAGGCGGGACACTGAGCTCCAACAGAGGAATTAGCTGGACATCTGACGTCTTTGGAGAGCTGACTGAGGACATCAGGCAGCCTTCAATCCAGCCAGCCTCCAGGGAAAAAGGAAAGGCCTTTTTTTAAGGCCGCTGCAAGAAAATCTTTCATTTGGCAGTAAAAAAAAAGAAGTAAAATACAGAATAAATTAAGCAGCACTATGAGCAGAGAGTGCATTAGTGAGTCTTTTAGTTTCAGAGCTGATCATAATAGCAGCTCACTGCTTTTTGCTGTCTTTTATCTCAGATTTGGGGGAAGTCCATATGATGGCGATCATTATTAAGGAGGGCAGATCATTTTTATTTGATTTGCATGTAAAGTTGTTAAATTTTTGAAGCTGGCTAAATAATTTTATGGTGTTCTTTATGCAGCCGCTCAAGCTTGTCACTGCTGGTCAGGGAAGTAAATTTGATGATAATAGCTAAAAACAAAAAAAGAGAGCGAGAGCGAGCGATGCAGCACTGGGAGGAAATTCCCTCTGTGAAAGCCCTGATCTCACTGGATCGTTACACAGGAAGCAGAGGTGAATGTTAAATACCGCCCCAAAACCCAAAGTCATCAGCTTGAACCTCCACAGTAACTCCCACTGACAACAATCACACTTTTCACGCAGCGCTGCAGATTTACGTTCATATGTGTGAACTCTTATCATGTGAAGACAAACTGAAACTAACGAGTGCAGTGGAGTCAAGTCCATTTACCTTTGTTTTTATACAGTTACATGAAACAGTAACACCTGTGAAACACGACCGATACTGCAGCATGATGGTTTATTAGCAATCAAACAAACAGAAAAGCAACAGTATCAATTATTTCATAATTAATTCACAATCTGGAGTTTTCTTTTTTTGAGTTTTCCTTTGTAAGAACTGCTGATGTCAGCTCGCTGGACTTACACTGAGATTCAAATCGTTTTCTTTCATTTATGATGCATTTAAAAAAGAAACATTTGGGTGAAACTACTTGGATTAAGTATCTTAAATACTGCATGTTTTGCAGTGCTATAATTTATTTTTCATGTCACAAAAAAGGCTCATGTATGAGTACAAGCCACTTCTAATATCCTCACACCAAGTTTAGGCCATGATTAACAATACGCGTCCTTCCAAAGGCTGCTGCGTGTCCTCAGATCAGGCGGAGCTGCTGTATGATGATGGCAGATTAGCTCTGGAGGCCTGTTAAGTTAGGCCTTACAGTTTGGCCTGTTTATTGGTGCTTGGCTCTCAGGATGGACATTTATGAATAAAGCTTCACCTGTCCTTCAAACAGCTATCCTGCTCAGTAAACCAGCTGAATTCTGTGGCTGCTAATATGTCCGGATATCTTGGCTCAGTATTTAACTGCATTTTTTTAAAGCTATGCAGGGGACTGGAGGCAGAATATTCCAACAAAACCCCGGCTTTCCATAGCCAAAAAAGTCCGGTTTAAATAAAGTTTAAATCCAAAAGTATGAGGAGTCAGACGGAACAAAGGATAAGAGCAGGGAACGAGAATATAGAAGGTCTGACAAAAATGGAAGTCAGGGCTATTTATACACCGAGGGCTGATTTGGGACAGTAATTAACGCGGATGAGAAGGATTCGGGACAGAGACAGGAAGTAACACAGGACACGAAAGGAAACAAACCTTCAAAGTAAAGTGTGGACTCAGCCGGCAGCAGTTTCAGACTCAAAGGAATGATGGTGATGGTTTTCAGCGGGCTCAGTGCTTCCTTCCAACAATCTGATGTATACATATCAACCTGTAATTTACTTACAGCTTTTATTGCATGATTTACACTACACGAGTACTAACAACACAGTTAACTTTAAAACTGGTGCTTCAAAAAATGGGTAATATGTAAAACTGTGCTGAACTTTAAACTGCTTTTGCACCAAACTTTCACTTCTGTAGTTTCCATGTGAAATACTGTATCTGCTCCTGTGCTAAAATGAAAGGTCTGCAGGATGCTGCCCTCCATGTTGGCTCTGAAGATGGTGTGATATCACTCCATATGCTGCATATGAATAGCATGAATGAAGCAAACTGGCACAAGCTAATCATGAAGTGTCCACTCCACTCTTCCACGGACAGTCGTGAAGATTTGGACTGCACGCGACCTTTCCCCCCCACATTTCCACAGTGGCAGTCACCTCTTGTACCAGCCGCAGACTTTTATCAGCGTGGAAAGAACCTGTATAAAGCGCCGCTGATATGCACCTTTATTCTACACCTCTGGCTTTATTATTCATGCAGAATAAGCCTGAGATTTGTTTTATTATTGCTGTCTCGACAAAGACACGTTTGAGAAAGCAGAACGATGAGCTGCTGTTTTGCAGCACGTCTCCCGGAGTTTGATTGTTTGAATTCTGAGCAAAATGTCTAAAAAAAAAGGTTTAATTTTTTTCATGTGGCACGTCTGCAGATCTTACTGTTTGACTTTGAGGAAAAAACTTCCCACAATTAAAAGTCAGGTCGCAGTTTTTATCTGTGCCTGTCCAGACCGATCATCGATGATCTGACTGAAGGTTTCACAGAAGCTTCTCTCAAAACTCTTTAACCAAACTGGAATTACAGTCAGCATCCAACCAAATGTGAAATACTCTGACATGAGCTCAAGTTTTACCAGCACCAAGGCCCATAAACACCCAGAGCTGATTGATTTTTATACTAATTTACCCACATATCCAAAAAAAGAAAAAAAGAAGTCTTGCTTTTCATATTGGAACACAGAAGAAGAGAAAAGGTGAGAAGCTCTCCAGGTTAATGGAAGTGAAGAAAATACAGATGCTAATTATAGGTGCAGATTCATTAAAGGGCACCTAATGTATTATGCTTGTCCTTATTTTCTTAAAGATTTTTTGGCCACAGCGGCTTTATTGACAGTGGAGAAAGACAGGAAATTGGGAGGAGAGATATGGGGGAAGACACGCGGGAAATGGCGACAAGCCGGGACACGAACCTGCGCCGCCCGCACCGCCACGCGGAATATGTATATGGTCGCCTACTCAACCCCTGAGCCACCCCGGCGCCCCGCTTGTCCTTATTTTCTGTCATACTAAATATATCCTGTTACTATGGTGGATGGTCATATTAAACATTGCAAAAGTCAAATCTAATCCGTGGTGATTCCTTAAGTGAGCAGCCAAAGTGACCTTGTAGTTTCAGACTGGATGAGCCAATAATCAGTGTGAGATCATAAAAGCGATATTTTGATGTGTGAATCATGCACGGCTGCTCCAGCAGAGTTTAGGGATAAAAATGTGGAGGTAGAAATGAGCAGAGACTGGGTTCCCTTTAAAGCGGACACTAAAATAACTTTTCAACTGCCTGATCACAGAAATCTTTGCATTTCAGCCGTCTCACCAGCATTAACTGAGCATGCCCATTCCAGCCCAGCAGTTTGAATTCTCCTCCTCCATCTTTGAACTTACAGCATCCTCTTCCACGCTTCCCATCTGCACCGAGCCGCCATCACTCCCCGAGGAGGTGTCACAGCGGGATCCGAGCACATTTTATCTATTACGGGAGGGCGTGATTCATGGAGGCGGAGGCAGCTCAAGGAAAACCAACCCTGTGACACTTTCTCCCCTGCGCTGTACACAGGGCAGCAGCTACAGAAGGACAAGGCAGCGGCAGCCTGACAACCGTGATAAAATGGCCTTCCTTAACTAAACTCATAAAGCACGGGGCGATAAAACTCAATCTTCTGTAAAATCCAATTAAGTCATTATCTGACTGATTGTATCTTTAATTGAAAACAGAAGTGACAGTAAATTTCTGTGATATATCAGGATCAATCGATACTGCTGTGCAATCTGGTCTCAAGAGGTGATTTATAATGTCAAAGCCTTATAGGTAACTCCACATTCTTCTCTCTAAAACCACTGGTGGATGAAATTAAGAGTAAGTGCATTTCATAAAAAAACAAGATGGTCACGTTATTGATTACAACAGATGGGGCAGAATCCAATGAATGTTCCCACAGTGCAGCAGAAAGAAAATACAAGTAATTTTCTTTGTCTGTTTTATATTGTTGTTCCCGGCACACGCTCGCATTGGCACTCCATCACATCCCAGCGTTTTTATTTCCACAAAACTTGTAGCGACATAAACTCCGAAGCTCCAAATTACTTTTGTTGCTGTCTTATTCAAACGCAAACACAAACACGCACGTTGGAAGCGTGCCGTTTGAAATGCACCTCTATAAAACACAGAGAGAGCGCAGCACAGGAGGGCTGCCGTCAGCCTCGCAGAGGCAAAAAAGCTGCTTTTTCATTTACCTGTAAACAATATAACATAAAAGTGGGCAATGCAGGTCTATGTCTTCAGTTCATTAGATCAAAAAAAGAACAGAAATGAGCGTGTTACTTTATCTGCTCTATAATTAACTCTTTTCTATCATTTAATGTTCCAGTTACTGATCTGATAAATGGATTAGTTACGTGGGCTCCCTCAAATTCACAAATCCTGAGATACTTTTCCCAAATCCCACAACATTTACTTTACTATAATCACAGACAAACCTGAAGAAACATCACATATTTAAAATGTTTTGACTATAAACATGGCTGCCAGCTCCAGCTCCAGCCTCGGCCCCGGTCTCAGGGTGTATAAAAAGTTGCAAACAGTAACCCTGCTGCATGGCTAAACTCCCGGCCAAACACCGTGGAATATATGATGCCACTGGATCAGAACCATAACGAAGCAGCCGGTGCTCAGTCACCACACGCCGACACGGCAGAGGAAACACGATTTGTGTCTAACCGCCTGTTTGCCTTTTTCTCCCCGCTGACCCTCGATTCAAACATCATCCTCAGGAGGACATCCGAGGCTCAGACGGAGGTTCGCTCAACTTCAAGTCAGAAGATGTTTTTATTTTTATTATCGTTTTAGAAATCAGCTGACTTTTCCAAATAGTTTTTCAGGGTAAATCCTTTTTGTTCCCCACACTGCAAATCAATGTTTCAGTGGAGCCAGGCTGATACATCATAGATGCAGATATCACAGCATGCATGAGTTTACTGTGTGTCAGCCAGTAACAAAGAGGAAACTTCTGTATAGGAAGTACTTTGAGGATCTCAGATCAAATGTGTGACGTGGTGCATTAATTGGCTAAATGAAGCTTTTTTTTAGTGATGCTGTTTCTGAAGGAGTGAAATGCGGCCACTTAAACACTGTTTTAAACTACAGCGTGAAGCTCAATGTGAAAGTCTGCTGTGGAAGTGCTCTTCACGCTGTCTGCTTTATTTTGATCATTTATGGTCCACGTTTCTGACAATTCGACGGGGTAAAAAACCGACTTCTAAATTCTGCACTCTGGTCCATCCTGTACTGTTTGTGTGCTGTTTGTCTGACAGAGGCATCGTGTGTGCTTTCAGATGTAGTGCTGAGCCTTGTGTGGTTGATACTGAGTACTGCAGACAAATGTTAAAGTCTCCATTTCTGTGTTTCAGAGTTGATGCTCAGTAAAGAAGGCAGCTAGTTTCCCCTGTTAAAGGCTGTTATGGTGATTATTTAGCAGCACATCATCCTGACCTGTTTGTTCACTTGGAGGCTGCAAGAAATCCAGATTACAACAGGAATAATCCCAAATTCATAATTTAGTCTCCTTGCGTTGCAACATGAAAGTGTGCACACGCGTCTTTGCTGTGAAAGTTCATCATACTGTGATACCCGGGTCACAAACACTGTGTTCCAGCTTTTTCACATCAAGAGAAATGAAGAAAAAAACTTGTCCTGCATTACAAAAAAACACTTTATTGTTGTTCTGAAGAGTTGCTGTAAAGTTAAATCATTTGATCTTGATCAATGTTAATCAGAGGACTTCCTGTGCTGGGCAGTTAGTGCACATTGTGATTTGTTAACCTGAACTGGATTTAACAGCTAAAAACGACTAGAAATACAAGAACTGAAGTGTGAGTGAACAATTAAACAGTTTTTTAAAGAACATCATCTCATCTGAGCTTGTAGTGCTTTTGTCGTGGGATCTTATCCTGTTCTTCTTCTACTTGGTGGCGCCACCTTCCATGGAGTCGACGGTGAAGTTGGCCATTTGGCTGCCGACCTCACCCTCGACCTTGACATCGCTGCTAACCAGGGAGCCGATGGAGCGGCAGATCATGGTGGAGTCGTGACCAGCGGGGATGCTGCCGGTTGAGAAGGCTGCAAGAACGAGACAAAGGGAGAGTGAGAGATCCATGAGGAGGGCCACTGAATCCCTAAAGATCTCAGTGCACAGCAAAAAAGTGCATCTGTAACCAAATCTGAACAAACACAAAACTCTGTTTACATCTTCACCACGTTTACTAACAACTGAGTGATTACAGGGACCAAAGTGACCAAGTGGGGTAACTGATGAACCCATTATATTTTATGCAGGACTACTTTTATCATACAGTGCTGTGCAAGTCTTGAACCACCCCCCCCCCCCCATTTATATTTTGCTGGGGCAATTTATTGAAAGAGTACAAAGAGCAAAGACAGAGTTTGTACAAACTTAACGATGTGGAAAGTGAATATTTGGTATGAACAACTTCATTCTTCAATTTCTGTCTTCATAATTCCAATAATTTTGACAAGCTCTCCAACACCACTGGCTGACATGCAGGCCCAAACCACGACAGAGCATCACTGTGTTTTACACATGGCTGTACCCCTCTCCTGACCTCCTCCCTACATACTGATTTGAACCAAAACGTTCAGATTTGGGCTCATGTCTCCATCAGACCTGCTGCCACTGACTTTCAGTCCACTTCTTGTGTAATCTGGCAGACCTCAGCCTTTCCTCCCTGTCTCCCTTCCTCACGTCAGCCACGAATGGCTTCCCGACAGCTGCTCTTCCACTGAGACCATTTCTGATGAGGCTGCACCTGAAGGTCCAGATGCGTCTCTCAGGTCTTTGCTGGATTTCTTCCTGTTTCTCAAGGATGTGACTCTCAGATGCTGTTCATCAGCTGTAGATAGCTGTTAGGCCTGATAATTGTGCTTTTGTACTCCACTTGTCCAGTTAGCAGCCTTTTCTATGCCTGAGTGATTCATGGATCAAGTGCCTCAAGAAATGCTCTGAAAAAGGTCAGGTACAAGGACGGGACTGAAAACGAGCCAAAGTTTGTCTAAAGATAAACTTTAAAGGGCCTTCAGAAAGCTGGGAGCTCAGAACCACTTTATAAATTACAAGAAGCTCCTTGGAAACGAAATACAAAGAAATGAGGGGTGGCTCAAGACTTTTGCACAGTTATGTACCTGCACTGTTTGCTTTATGACAGATATTCTAAGATGCTCCTCATTAATTATGGTAAAGAAAAAGCAGTAAACTGGACTCAGCTCTGCTAGCTGAGGGTCATTACAAGTGGAAAATTACAATAAAATCAAAGCCTTTAAAAAAACATACAAAGTGTAATTTTTATTAACTTTGCTGCACCAACGATGAAACGTTTTAGAAGCAGGCTGAAGAAATTCCAGGGAGGAATCATTTTTTGATCAAAAACATCCCGGTGGCAGAGCTGAGGTCAGAAATTGACCCACTTGAAGGTTAAATTTAGTTTTCCTGTTAAAGTACCCGATCCTCTGCAGCAGCAGCAGCGGCACGTACAAATGAGGAAACTGTTCGGTGCGCTTTGCTGGATACATTTGCTTCCCATGACAGTAAAATATGATAAAAAAAATTGATAAACCTCAAATCTTTCACTTCTTTCTGGTATCAAGCTACAAATCTCTTCCTCAGATACTCCTCAGAGTCATTAACATGATAAATTCATATTACCTCAGACAGCGCAGAGCACATATAAAATAAACATGT
>JAVDPK010000155.1:0-31893 GCA_034780415.1 Cichlasoma orientale | reverse complement strand
CCCCCCCCCCCCCCCCCCCGTCTAACGTGGGCCTCCTTTACTTGCATCAACATCTCGTGGACATCGTAGTGAGTCCCAATGAAAAACTACAAAATGCAAATTCAACTGCAGCTCTTTGATCTGCTTAATGTACGGCGGATTACATCGGATAAATAAACTGCTTGTAGACTTGTAGCAAAAAGTGTCCATTGTCCAAAAACGTGCTCAACCTGACTGTAATTTATACTCAGCTGATAAAATGTGGATTAGTCTCAGCAAAACAAGGCCACAGTCTGAGACATGCACACACACACATTTGCACTGAAGCAGAGGAGTTATCTAACTACCAACATAGTGGACACAGCAGTCTACAGAAGCACACGTCATCTTCCAGCGTTGGGAGATACGACAAACACACACACACACACACAGATCTGCACTAAGCCTGGCACCTTGACAGTAAGTCAAGGACAACATCCCCCACCAAACAAACCTCCCTTTTAGGCTCTTCAAGACACTTTTAAAATATTTTTTGTGAGAATGAAATGATCTGACAGTAGTAGCTGTCAGTATTAGCCCATATCTTTCTGCCTTCACCTCAGCTGCTGAAGCAGACCTCCTCTCTGTCTGAGTCTGTTCACACCGAGTCATTAGGCTTCTCTTTATTCTGGTATTGACTATTTTACTATAAAACAAGGGAAGATCCAAACCAGGCAATACTTGATGTTCCCGGTACACTGTAAAAAAATGTGTTTAACTAACCAGCATTTCTGTTGCTGACCAGCGAGGCGGCAATTTAATCATCGAGTGGACTAGTCATGCACAGCCTTTGCTAATACAGTTTAAAGTTAATGTCTCTGTCAGTGATTCAGAAAAAGTAAGGAAATTTGTGTTTGGTCAATTATTTCTTTGCTGTAATAAATCTTATAAAGCAGGACCGCCTGTTTATTCCCCCTTAAATGGAGCCACATTTGTAAGGAGCATGCATTTGCGGGTTGAGCAGCAGAGTTGAGTATGTGGGTTGAGCCCAAGAAAAACTTCTCTGCCTGGTTGTTGTCGTTTAATGGACTGGATGAGTTCAGTCTGAAGAAACAAGACATATCGGCAATTTAACAGTTTATTAATTTAACAATCAGGAGCCTCAGTATCATGTGGAAGAACCACACACAGCCACAACAGCCTGGCACCTCCTCCTCCTCCTCCTGGTGGTCACCAGCTTGGTCACACACTGCTGTGGGATGGCATCCCGTGATGATCATTTTGTTTTGGTATCGAATTGAGTATCAAGAATGGTGTAATTCCACTGGTACCGGTGCCACCTACTAAATTTCTGGCACTGTGACGTATCCAGCGCAGCTGTGACGTATCCAAACACAGCGACGGGAAGACCGTCTCTGTGTTTGGCTGCAAGAGGAGGTCACTGAGCAATCCGTTAGCCATCATGAATGACCCTGACCACTCTCCGCAGCTCCCTCTATAACACACTGACTCAGCTCCACGGCAACAAAGACGGATACAGGAAATCGTTCATAACACATGCAGCAACTCCACAGAGTTCCTCTAACGCTCCTCTGCACCTCACTCTGCTGTACTGAGCCACTTTAACGTCTTCAGATATTTGCTGTTTTTACTGCATTCAGGAAGCCCGTTTTATTACTTGGCCCTTTAATTTATACTTATTTTCCTTTACTTTATTATTTATATTTACAGCTTAGTTTTTATTGAGGTATTTGGTCATACTGCAGTTTATTTAACTACACACCATTCTACTTATTTAAGCTGTGGTTACATGTTTGTTGTGATTAAATTAATATTGCTGTAACAAAAGAAACATTGTAATAAATAAAGCACATTTCTTCTTACCTTAAAGAAAAACTGAAGCACTCAGTTGCATTGCGGAGATTATCTGGTTTTGTTTATTATCTGTCTAGTTTTTAAGGTTGTTTTGTTGCTTTTGCAATCAGTCATTTTTTCTGCATCTTAATCATTCAATTTCTGAAATCTACAGGCTACAAATCAGATTCATTAAAAATACTTAAAAATATGGATCAAGTATAAGTACTGTAAGTACATGCTTCCTTATGAGATGTCATGAACCAGAATAAAGGTGAAAGCCACTGATTCAGGCAGCCTGTTTCTCTGACACAGACTGTGGGACCACCCACAGAGAGTGTTGTTATCTTGTAATGGAGCATGGCGAATCACAGCAGGGGGCTGACGTGGGACCCTCACAGGAAAAGGACAGGTGAAAGTCATAAACAAATACAGACACAAGGGGAGATGTGGGGGTCTTTAGGTTTGCAATGCTGGTGGTGTCAGCGCTTCATTTCACTACAAGAAGGATATTTATGTTGTACTACTGATGGTCTTCCCCTATGTCCTTTATATAGGAGTAATGATATACAATACAACCTTCATCTTTAGTTCCCTAAAACAACCCAGTTTTTTTTTTATGTAATCACCAACGGAAATGAGCGAAAGGGTAAGAAAACGGATCAAACTGCTGTATTTACATAAATGCCCGCAACTAAGCTGGCAACACTATAGAAAGCAAAAAGTGGTTATCCTGCCCCAAAGGGTCCCCAGCAGAGCTGGTTAATTAAAAGAAAACTTTAGTTTTGATCCACAAAACTGAATCTCCACACGCCTGCAGGTGCAACAGGTGTATATGAAGCCAACACAGAGAGCCGCTATCCTGCTTGCTGCAGCATTTATATGACCTAAAAGATAATGGCACAGCTCCTTGTAAACACACAGACACTGGGTAAATCAGAGAATCACAGAAATGAGCTCAGCTCTGGATCACAATACCCTCAGAAAACATGCATGAAGTCTTGAAATATTTATAGATCACAAATATCAAAATAACAACTCCAGACATCCAAAAGTCCAAGAATGAAATTTTTTTAAGAGTAAAACCAGAAGATTTAGTGGAAGCAGCCACTGACTGACCAACCAAACTAACCCTTCCTGATTTAAATGGTTATCTAACAACGTTGAAGGACATCCCAGCTCCACCACAGGGCTAACACAGAGAGACAAGCACTTTCTGTTATAGTGTGGGTGAAGAAGACACAAATTCTGACTCAGGCAAACAAAAAATTTGACAAAGATGGAGTGCTTCATTGGGCTGAATGCAAAGTCCAACAAATTAACACAAAGAGCAAAGAGGCCTGAGACACGGGCCAAACACAGGAAGCACCAGCAGACACGGTGAAAGAGGACCAGAGGAAGACGGGACTATAAATACAGGGAGGACTGACAAAACCAAACAAGTTATTAAAACAACTAGGACTGGGCTGACAATCTCAAAGCAGGTGAATATGAAAGAAAGTAGAATGAGATGACAGAAGACAAACCTTCAGAGTAAAACAGGAAGTAGACAAGAGACAAGAGGAGACAAGAGGACCTACGCAAAGCATGAAGCACAGGCAGAGAACTTCTTAGTGAAGAAAAACTACAACAAACACTAAAAATCACATGATCCCAAACACAGGATCACAAAACTGACACTCATAACTAACCGCAAAATAAAAAGTAATACCACGAACAGAATAATAAAGAAAGAAATCAAATATATTAACCCAAGAAATCAGCAGCCTCAGTCACATGTTTCAATCAATCCAGCAGCACCAGCTTACTCGTGCACTTACTTTGGGATGTTTCACTTAAAAAAGCAAATATTAACATGCATGCTGGAGTCTTCTGCTGGAGATGTTACAAGCTTATATTTACATCACCTTTTCAACCTGTGCTCTCAAAACACGTTCAAATCTAATACAGATGTACACTGCAGAGCAGTAATTGTTTATGCCACTGCAGTCTGAAGCTTATTATCCTGTCTGAACACTAACACTAACGAAAATGTTTAAAAGATCTGAATTCCCATTTACGTTTAGTCCTATTAGTCATGCCAGTCAACCCAGTATCCCGCTCTATCTCTTCTGCTTTGCGCCGGATTTTCTCTCTTATCATGCACTTACATGCAGTCTTTACAAAGTTCCAAAAATACTCTGCTGAACATGTGCAGCAACACATACACAATCTGATTTACCCACATTCACAGGTACTGAGAAAGGCCGAAAATCCAAGCAACCCTCGTCAGCAGCCACGCTAAGAAGAGATTGCCATCTGAAATTGGTGAAGCAAGAGTGCCAGAAATCTACTGCTGCAGAAATCAGGAGCTCAAATCTACTTCATCTTTAAACATGACAAAAAGAAACAGAGCTGCACTGCATTTAACTTTGTAGCTTTGCAGCCCACAACTACTGAAACACTTGGGTCAAGCCTACATTCACAGTACTGCATTAGTAGTAGGAAGCAAAAAGTATAGTAAAAGTAAAAAGTACATTTTATGGCACTCTTGACTTGAGTGCAACCCTCCCTTCAATGTACTGTTGATAAAGTCTGGGTAAAACTTTATGGAGCCTGAGAAGTGTGTGTCTGGTGTTCTTGTGTGTCACTCACAGGCTGCCATGGTCTCAGAGCAGTTGTTGTTGTCATCCAGGCCAAAGAAGGGTTGCACACAGGAGGTGGAGCCCAGGCCCTGAGTCAGGTAGGTGGCTGCTGGGTAGTAGGAGTGCATGCGGTACTGAGAGGACACGTTGTGGCTGGGCGGGCGGCCGTCACCATGGGGCATCTGCTTTATGCAAGAAGAAAGAAAAATACTATAAGTTGCAATAATCATGTTAAAAAGCCGAGAGCCTCATCCAGTGCAGGAGATGCTTTTCCTGTGAAGTAAGAACTTTGCACATTCTGGCTTCTTTCCTTCTCTGCAGGGACACCATCAACACAAAAGCACAAAGGAAACAACACAAGTTATAACACCACACTGGGTCACTTCATCATAATCGTACGAGCAGAACTTTAACTAAAGATTTTATATAAAATGCTGTTTATTTCCTCCAGTTTTGTGAGATTACATTTGTTTACACTGGCTTTATGACTTTCATCAGAATATCTGTGCGCGCTAACCGTAACACCACCACTGGATATATTTACAATACAGTATAAACACCACTGCTCCATCACTCTACTCACATATTCTGACTGTAAAATCACTCGACTCATACATCAGATTTTCACAGGCAACACTTTAACAACTTACAGTGACAGGAAGAAATACAGCCGTAAAATAATATATGACAGAAAATTAGTAGTGTCTGATTTCACAGGTCCATGGCTTGTTCTAAAAATGGGCTGCAACACTCAGAGCTGGCTTTCCCCACTCCTCTGAAAACTTTAAAACGAGCTGTCTACTCAGCAGCAAGGCCGCCTCGCTGAGGGTTTTCAATTTCATTTTTATGGAATTTGATTTCTGTCAGGCTGTAATATGTCACCCGTATTGTCCACACCATCAGTTCTGCGACAGCTTTATAAACTGTTATTTAAGCTACACTCAGCTCCTGTATTAGGCCGTGAAAAATACAATAGAGATTGGAACTGGAGTCCTGAACGTGCACCGAGCTCACGGTTTCCAGGACACACAGAGTACCAAACAAAACCGTCTCAGTGAAAGTCGCTCACCAAAGCTTACGTCCAGAGGCCACGAGCACATCCCCGTGTTTTAACTGTCCACATGATGCCACATAAAGACTTCATAAACGCTTCTCGGCGCATGCCGGCAGGGCGAACACTATTCTAACTACTGTGAGTTACCAGCTGTTTGTCCAGCCTGTCCATGCCTGCTCACTAGTCTGTGCCTTATTCTCACAGCTGATTATAAACCAGTCTTCTGATACAAAGTATTTTTGAGATGCAGGCACATCAACAGTAACCCTATATCTCACACTGCAGTTACTGTGTTTTTCAGGTTATGGAGACACAAATGAGAAGTCAAAGCAACACCAAAGAAGAAGTAAAGTCAGGTGAAATGATGACAAAAAGCTCCAAAGTGTAACTGTAACTGTAATTAAAGGCAGTTCAAAGCACTGTCTCCAGTGTTCAAGGCCGACACAATGACCGGCTCCCAGAGAGTGTCCCTGTCACATATGCTACAATAATCAGGCTTACATGGACAATGTAGTTATGATAAGGTTTTGAAGCATCCTGTGAAGTAGACTACCATTTTAATAAACCCAAACATTTTGGAGTACTGCCAAAGAAATCTGAAGTTAGTTCTGATTTATTTTCTATAAAAAGTATAGATTTTTATTGTTAATTTATTGGTTTTTCCCCTCACTGCTCTATAATTTGGGTTTCCTGTTTTATTGACTGTGTGCACTTTGGTCAGCGTCATGTATACTGTACGTCCTTTTCAGTTTTCTGAATGACGCTGACTATCAGTGAAAGTGCAGCTTCACCCATAAATTGGCTGCAGCAAAGCATCTTTGGAGCAATGCAGAAACAAAGTCAGATCTTTCCACGCTAATCAAGAGTTTAGGTAAGCTACAAAGTCAAACTCAGCTGTAATTCCCAGCAGGCCAGCTGATCCCAATGCCAGCCCCCATCAGCTGATAGCTCAGCTGATACCCTTCTACCATCCAACTGATAAATCTCATGAAGTGCACTTTTTAACCTGCTGTGCAGTTCATATGGAAGGAGGGGGGGAAGTGGCAGAGTGGTCTAAAACTTTGCAGGAGTGGAGACACGGCCACACTGCTTTACTGCACGAAAAGACAAGAAAGTGACAACAGAATGACAATGCAATAAATCACAGTCAGGGTTCTCAAAGTGTGGCCCGCAGGCCAGCAGCAGCTCTCAGCAACAGTTTGTGATGCTGTGGGCGAATGAAGAAACCTTACTAAGACTGCACAGTGCAGCGCAGCATCAAGGCAGCATTTCTGTCAAATATCAAGACTTCTATTTTCTATACCAAAATTCAACAAGGCTAATAAAGGCCACTGCTACATTTATTACAATTACTTTGAGCATGTGTGCATTTTTTCCCATGTTGCCCTAAATATGCTGGCTCCATATACAAGCTGTGCATTAGAGTGTTACCCGTGCAACTGAATGTCCACTAGTGACCAACAAGCAATGTTTTGCAAGCAATGCTCCAATCTCATTGTACATCCTGTATAATGACAATAAAGGCATTCTATTCTATTCTATTCTATTCTATTTTTCAGCCAATCTCTGCATGCATTTTCATGGCAGTGAGCATTAATATTTAAATAAATGTTAGCTAACAAGTCTGACAGAGGTGACAGCAACATATATGGCAAACATATAAGCCAGCTGTACGCTGCAGTTTTCTTACATAGAATGGTGCCACAGATCTGCAGTGCCTCCTCTGTCTCTGCAGATAACTTGTTGACTCCTTAAGGAGGGGCTTCCTTACCTCCCTGAGAGGGCCTGTCTTCTTATCTGGCACCATCTCCTGTCTGGAAGCTCTACACTACCCTTATATTATCATCCTCCACCTGCATGACAGCCAAGCATCACTGAGTGCACAGGAGAAAAAGGAGGAGGTAGATGGCCTTCCACTGATAAAGACCACTTTGTTTCCTCTGCTGTTACAGTGGGAAGAGCTCAGCACCTACAGATCACTTTATTATGACAGCTGCTAACACATTAGCGTCACGATTTTAAGGAAAATGCATCTTTCACTGGAATTTTTCCAGCTGATATTTAACTTGTAAGTCTTTCAGTGAGTTTGATTAAAGTAAAAATAAAATGAAATCCTCTTAATCATCAGAAACTGCAGGAGCAGTGTAGCATGGAAACAACTAGCCTGTGCAGTCATAAATGAAATTTTAAGGGTGGTGTGTGTAAGACGTGCCAAAAAACTGAAAACAGAACAGATGAAAACAAAATGACAACAAGCCTGAAGTGAACGCAGCACAAAGCGGATGCAGAATTACAAAAAAATAACAATGTTCAGAACTTTTATGGGCAGAATTTTTAGGCACAGCCTTGTGGCAGGTGGTTTCTGGACGGTGGCCTCAGGATCACCGCTCTGCTTTTTCCCGATCATGAGAATCTTTTAGCCTTATCCATCGGTGACCTCCAGCGTAAACTGGAGCGGTTCACAGCCGAGCATGAAGCAGTTCGGCTGAGAATTAGCACCTCAAAGTCTGAGGCCATGGTTCTCAGTCAGAAAAGGGTAGATTTTCAGCTCCCAGTTGGGGAGTAGTTGCTGCCCCAAGTGGAGGAGTTCAAGTATCTCTGGGTCTGGTTCACAAGTGACGGGAGAGTGGAGCAGGGATCAGCAGCGATCCAGGCTGTGCCACTCTTTTGTGGTGACGAGAAAGCGAAGCGTGAAATCAAAGCTGTTGATTTACTGGCCAATCGATGTTCCTACGCTCACCTATGGTCACGAGCTTTGGGTAATTACCAAAAAAATTAAATTCCGGATACAAGCAGCGGAAGTGTAGCTAACCTCTCCGTTAAAGACAGGGTGAGGAGCTCGATCATTTGGGAGGGCTCAGAGTAGAGCTGCCACTCCTCCACATCGAAAGGAGCCAGCTGATGTGGTTCAGGTATCTGGGCTGCCTCGTAGGTGAGCTGTATTGGGACTGTCCTATTATTAGTGTCTTGTGTAGGTTCTCAGTCTTGAGTCCTACCACAAGGAGGCCCCGGTGAAGACCTAGGACATGCTGGAGATGTTGTCTCTCAGCTGGCTTAGAAACACCTCGGTGTCTCCCAGGAAGAGCTAGAGGAGGTCTGGGTGTCTCTGCTTAGACTGACGCGGATCCAGACCCAGTGTTTAAATTTTAAAAAATGTATATATAATTTTAAAACAATATAAAGTATGTAATTATTCAGTGACTCCTCAACTACACAGTTACACATTTAGTTTTTCTACCTCGGAATCACTAAAACCAATAAATCTGTTACCAATGAATCTGTTACAGACAATTATGCATTTTCCTATTACTTCTGGCAATAAAGAAAAATGTCTGTAATTCTTAGCAGATGGATCCACAATTAAGAAAACCGTGCTGCCTTTGGCGTTGTCAACACTTCTTTGGGGGCACAGAAAATGTGCCCGCCACTATCAACAGATTAGTAGATGTCATTTGGTAACTCAATAAATGGAAAGTTGGTGTGAAAATATATGCAAGCCCAGCGGTGTTTAACTCACAAGTCCTCTCTGCATCATGCACAAATAGGGCAGCGATAAGTGCTTTGCATCAAATATGGAGACAAAATCTAAAATGAGTAACTCAAGGACTCACTTCAGTTTGGGATACTAAAATTGGACTATAGCCCACTAAACTGGAGGTTTAGGACAGGTAAAGGAGACAGGAGGAACACAAGAGTTTTTCTTTTTTAACCAAATGTTAAATTCAGGTAATGAACTGTTTCATCCCATTCCATATTTATGCTTATAGACTATTATTTACTGTGTGCTTGTTGCTCTAAAACTCATCTTCCAATAATCAGCTCCTCGTGCAAATACAAAAAAAAGCTGCCCCTGATATTGAATAACCGTAGCACGTAGCCCTCTCAACCTGACAACTTCACTGAAAATATCATAAATCACAAAAGTGGATGGCCAAATTATGCTAAAGAGCGCTAACTGATTAGCATTAATGTGCTCACTTTCTCTCTCGAGCGCTGAGGCATAGCGGTTTGTTCCTCCGCCGACAGACAATACCATTAACCTTTGCAATTCAGGCTCCGCTGTGCGCGGGCAGGTTCGCGGAGGCAGTGACCCCAAAAGTAGATGTTGCTACTGGGGCAACTGAGAGAGGAGGAGGAGGAGGGACAAATGTTCTTCATAAAAAAAACAAACCGCCTCAAAGATTGCTGGAGAGTTATAGATCTAATCTGCTTCATGCATAAGCTCAGCTCATCTGTGTGTGTGTGTTGGTGGTGGGATGCTAGCTGCTGTCCCCTGGTTTCACCACAAGAGCTGACTTAAATTAAAATCTGACTGTGACCTGCGTATAACCATGTATATTGTTTAACACATTATGTGTAATCATAAATTAGCGTGGCTGTGGAGCAGAGGGCACATTAATGCATCTGCACTGGTGCTGTCTTCTTGCTAAGCAGCTCTAGATGAATATTACTGACAATTGGTCTTGTACTCTTCATACAGATATCAAGCCTTCTGCAGTAACCTGCAGACACGGTGTGAAAGTGACCATGAGGCAAACAAAAACTGTGCTGAGGGCTACAGAAGTGGATTTTCTATCAGCCAAACAGATTCTCAGTATGGAGAAGTGACATAAGGACTTTATGGCACATGCTGGTGCAATGAGCTTGCTGCACTATATAACCTTTTCTCTTCTGCACCCCCCCCCCACCCCTTTTTTTTTCTTAACCTCTTTTCATCTTCTTCTTGAAGGAAGAGTATGTGAACAGTGCTGTTGAGATGAAGAGCGCCAGACAGGATCATGAGTTTGAAGCTGAGTGATACTGATTGTTGTCAGTGTGTATGCCCCACAGGCTGGACGTCAGTTAGAAGAGAAAGAAGAGTGGAGGAAGGTGCACAAAGGTGAACTACATCTCATACCGAAGGTACATTCCAAAAGACATAGGAGACTACAGGGTAGTGTCAGGGGACAGATGGTCTGTAGGATGGTTTTGGACATCAAGAAGAGGAAGTGATTGAAGGAAAAAGAAAGGATTAAATGATGGAAGCTGGATAAGGAAGAATGTTGCACAAAGTTCAGGAAGGAGCTGGCACATGCTCTGGGTGGTAGGGATGAGCTACCAGCTGTAGTCCTGAGGGGAACTGCCAAGAAGGTGTTTGGTTCATCCTCTGAACAGAGGAAAGAGGACAAGGAGACCTGGTGGTGGAATGAGGAGGTGCAGGAAAGTATTCAAAGGAAGAGGTTAGCAAAGAAAAGGTGGAACAGTGAAGAGGTGAAGAGATGAAGAACGGAGGCTAAGAGTACAGCGTGTGAGGCTGGACATTAAGGAAGGAGAAAAGGACTTGTATCAATGCGCAGCAGGTTAGAGTGGTTAAAGATAGAGATGGAAATGTACCAACAAGTGAAGAGAGTGTGTTGAGAAGACGGAAGAAGATGTGAGGAGCTGATGAATGAAGAAAATTAGAGAGAGAGGAGGACGAATGGAGGAAAATCAGGAAGTGCAGAGGATTTCTAAGGAGGAGGTGAGGGCAGCTGTGAAGAGGACTGGAAAGGCAGCTGGTCCAGATAACATACCTGTGGAGGTATGGAGGTGTCTAGGAGAGAAAGCAGAGAATTGTTTTTTGACCAGCTTGTTTAACACGTTCTTGGGGAGTGAGAGACTGGAGAAGAAGTGTACAGGTACTGATTTTCAAGAGGAAGGGTGATGTGCAGAGCTGTAGCAACTACAGAGGGATAAAACTGATGAGCCACAGCATGAAGATACAGCAAAGAGTTGTTGAAGCTAGGCTAAGGAGAGAGGTGATGATCAGTGAGCACCAGTATAAGAATAACTCTGTTGATCCCAGAGGGACATTCATGTCTGAAATAGCTCCTCTGCTGATCTGCTGTGGCTACAAATGATTCTCTGTTTTACAGCAGAGAGTAAGGAGTCTTCAGTGCTGATGTTCTTTGCTCCATAAAGATGTTATAAAGTGGGTGATCAGACTTGCTCAGGATGGCTTCTAACGTCTTTAGCGTACATTTTTCCACCACGTCTCTAGGTTGAATGTTTTCAGTTACGGAGGCCATTGGTCAGGGAAAAATAAGAAGTTCAGAACAATTACAGCACAAACACTTTATGAAGGCAGTGAATTCAGTCATGTAGACCTCCAGAGTCTCAATAAACACGACCAAACTGACAAAGACTAAAACTCGGAGCATTTTCGCTTTAGTTTTATTTTAGTTTGTTTGCTGCCTAAAGTTACAGGAGACCTGCAGCACGATGAACAACCTGCAGGCCAAACTGAAAAACCCAACAGAGGGACACTCGTGCCATTTTAATCCTCTGAATCTGAACTTTTATGCAAAGTTATCGGACAAATAAAAGCAAAGCAACATCTGCACAGTGGTGCACCCTGCACACGGACTTAGTTTTGTATTTGAGATATTTTTATAGTCACAAATGAAACAAGGGTATATAGAATTTAGACATTATATTATCGGTTTAATTATCAAAATGACGCGCTACTTGTGTTTTTGCATTCTGGGCTCACAGGCACCTTAATCCATATGTTGCTGTGACTGCCTGCATATATAACAAATGAGGTTGATCCAGTCTAACAAACTGCCTCCATCATGCCTCATTTACAATGTTCTCTGACTTCTTTGATCATCTGAGAGAGAAATGACAAAGTGAACCCTTTTCCTGCTGAAGCGGCTTGCTGCGAAGCCGCTTACCTCCCGTTTCTGTGCCATGAATTTCTTTTTGCTTCATAATGGTTCACATGCTGCTTCAGAGGCTTTGCCTCCATGAGAACAATAAACTATGTGCAGACTTGCCTCTAAAAAAATGAGAAACATTCAGAAGTTAAACACAAAAGCAGTTCTTTTATATCTGAACCCACAACAGTTAATCCCCAGTTGCGGGTCATGTTTGATGTAACAGGGCTAAAGTAATACGATTATGAACTGTAGTTTCAGGCACACGGACAGATTTTCCCTGCCGAGCTCACCCAGCGGTGTAAAAATCCTCTCCTGCACCAAGTCGAGGTATACGACATCAACAGTTCCCACAATACCTTCATTAGCTCCTGTCAGGTGATCACACGCACACTGAGGTGAAGTGCTTCGAACTGATGTTACAGATAATGAGCAGAGTGGCTACTGTAGGTCACCTGGTACTGTGGGTAGTTGTAAAGGTTTCCATAGTAGGTGGGGTAGCGTGGAGGCTGGTAGAAATTGTAGTAGGAGGTTTCCAGCAGGAGGTCAGACGACCCCTCGGTGTGAGCCCTGGCAGCAGCTGACGGGCTGGAGGACGATGCCGAGCGGGTCCCTGGACAAAAAATAATCGGAGACAAATGATGAGACAAAGATCAACTCAGAGGATGAAGTGTAGGGCTTGTGTCTGATTTTTTAGTACTTTCAGATTATGTGAAATGTGAAGTTCAGCATGTTCACACACGTATTGTTTGTTTGTTTTGATACAATTATAAGAAAAAAACAAGTTAAATCAGACTGAATCTGACAGTCTGAGATTTTACTGATGCTTCAAAAAAGAAAAGAAGAAAAACTTCTATCAGTATTTGCAGGATTTAAGTTTCACTTGGATGGATCGTTTGAGGAGAGGAGACTTCATATTGGAACCATCCTGCCCAAACACAGCTCAAACTACTGTCAACAGCGCCATCTCCAGGTGACAGCAATGTTTGCTGGCAAATGTAGAATTCTCGCATCATCTTTTAGGATGAAGATGATCATTAAATCATCAGTACTCACTATCTATTGTACTTTTCTTATCAGCAAGGCCACATTCCTCTCAGGCAGACCCTAATCTTTATACAAGGAAGACACTGTGCACCACTGGAGCCAAAGATAATGACATTTGCTGTCCCAGCTCCTGTCATCGGCAACTCCTTTTTACACCTCAATCACTTCTCTGTTTCCAAGCCAGAGACCCCCAAAACAGAGAAAAAAAATCAGACCCTGCAAGATAAGAGCAGCCTTGACCCGAAGTCACATTCCACCTCCTAAAAAGTGCTATCAGGGAGCCAGAACACAGCACTGTATCTGAATCTGCCTACACACAACCTGCAAGGAAAACTCAAGGACACATTTTCACGCTTCCGAGTCCAAAAACATTTTAATTGTCCTTTATAATCACACTAAAGTCTCTTTTTTTGTCTAGCAAAGTGTTCTTGTGTATGATTTTAACTGGTCACCAAGAACATGGAAGTTATTAAATACTGCAAAAAGGGAAAAAGTTTAATCACTTATTTCTTCAAATATTCTTGCAGAGGCACCATTTAGGCCCACAGAATCTTCTTTAGGCTTAAATTAGCACTTACATTCATTCAGTGAGGTGTGATTAGTTTATTTTAGGAGAAAAACACCCAACAGAGAAACTGAGACTTCAGGGCAGGTGGATGCTACTCAAACCAACAAATACAGCAAATCACAAAGTGACTTCTAGCTGAAGTGGAAACAAAAGAAAGGCCTGTGTCCAGGACCTACAGGCTGAAGAGTTTAAAACATTAAACTGGACTTTTTTTCCCCTTTTCCGCAGCTTACAGAGACTCTTTTTGGTCTGACGCCTAAAAAAAAAACTCTGCAGAGATGTGCAGACACGACATTTTTGAACAGACAACACACTGCATTTTAAAAAGGTTTAACACAAGTTAAGTTGGCGACATCTGGATGCGATGAGGTCGACGCAACCATGCACTACGAAGCAGCACGAGGTTATTTATTCCTTTCAAATTCTCTGATTTTCAGTTGCAGAAGTTGTTCCTGCAAATTGTTTTTTCCTTTCTCCAAATATTACTCCATGTGAAAAAAAAGCCTGGTACTGACTACTGTGCATCTGCAGTCACGCTGCAATAGCAGAGTTTTTCATTGTTACCAAATGCAGTATTTTTCCTTTTTTTTTTTTTTACAGCTTCACATGTCACCTGTGACTGCAGAAGTGGGGCCGCTGGTAGGTGTCAGGAGCTGTCCCTCCACAGAGAACAGGCAGTCTGCTGCAGCTTCATTCTTCACCGTCACCTCGGATCCGGACAGAGATACTGGACTACAAATCCCAAGCTCCTCTTCCTGAGCCTGCTGCCTCCTCAGGGCAACCTGGCAGGGAGAAGTGGATAGATAAGAAACTTTCTGGCAGAAGACAACACATTGTCCTAATCTGCTGACTTCCCAGAACAGACGTAAACACAGACCTGGCTGAAAATCACAATTACACACAATTAGACGATAATAACTTTATTTGTGCACAGATAAACTGTTGGGATCGCCATAAAACAAGAAAACCCTGCTGACTCCCAGTGAAAGCTAGTCTCAGGATCAGCTGAACTCAGCAACACTCGGTGTAATCGGGTAACCTGCCAGAAAGAAGTGAAGATGTGTCCATCAATGTATCTCAGGGTCAAAGGTTATGTACTCAAATGTTTTGCTCAGTCAAAAAGACATCATTTTAATTCTTTATCAGCACAATTTTTTTATTAATCAGTTTGCTGTAAGAGTCACTTTTCAAGCAGAAATACCAAATAATTTTTTTTAAACCAGCTTTTGAATTTAGTTTAAACTAGCTTTCTTCTGATCAGTTCATTAAAACGTTTTTTCCTTTCTTTTTATGTTTTTTGTTTTCCTGCTATAAATGTTTTCAGAAGGATTAATAAAGTCCTGTCTCTCTGTTACTGACGCAGCTGTTTATTGACTCGGCGTTATCTAACAACTCCACATTTACTGATGGAAGTGAACTGAACCATGCATTTATAGAACACTTTTTAAAAAAAAAAAAGTGCAGTTTTAATAATGCACAATATCTGGACACGCTCAAAACCTTCAGTACAGCTTTTAGTACAGTTATAGTAGTTTTACTCTTATGGTTTAAATAACTAGTTGAGATAAGGAAGTACATTTTTACTCCCGCATAAAAATGCTGACACAGCCTCACTTGGAAAAAGCAGTACATTTTTATTTTAAAAATTGAAGAGATTAATAACTGTGATTTTCACACCTAAAAAAGCTGGCTTTGAAGTCCAGAACTATAACTAGAGCAAAGCAAGAACACTGTAGGTTAAAAAAACAGATATCAGGAACACGGTGGGGGAAGAAATCACGGAAGAAGAAGTTTTTAAAGGATGAAAGAAAGTGTGTGGCATTAAAATCACAAAAACAAAAAAAAGAAAATGTGGTTAATGTTCAGTTTTTAATTTTACTGAAGGAAATGTGAGCTGGATCACATCAGCAACTGTTGCTTCATTTATTTTCTCTCAGTCCCAGCAAATAATAAGAGGATAAAAAGAGGTAGCCTGAAATTTTCATTCAAGTTAAAACAAAATCTACACCCTCCATAGATCATATAATCTGTGTAGAAAGAAGCGTTCTGCATTAATCTCTTTCAAGTCAATCACCTGCATTCTATTTGAATTCAACTTTGCAAAAGCTTAATAGAAGCCTGTTTCTACTGGCTAAATACTAAAGGTCACTGAAAGCCTTTAAAAGTGTGAGGGTATTTTTTTTTTAAAGCTGCACCAGAGCCAGTGTTATTTATTCCCTCAGGGAATCAAAGCAGTCTCTTAACTCCATCACAGTCTGTGATGTGACAGTCTGATAACCATCTTTTTTCTTTCCCTAGTACAAAGCGGTGGATAAACAATAAAAATACTAAATCTGCTGAAGTCAAACTTATTTTGAAAATCTATGACAGTAAAAGTGTTCAATAATTTTACACTTTAAAATGTTATTTTATAAACTCACAAATAGTAACTACAAAGTTACAACTTAACTAACAAAAAAAACCCTGATATTATTTTACTTTTCTCTTCCTTGTATCCTGGTTTCTCTCGGCCTTTATTCCTAAAATGTGAGTTTATAGTTAGCAGCAGCTAAGGTTAGCTCTGTTAGCGTTCCCTTTTAGGTGGTTCTCACTAATTAACAAACTCAGCCACAGCAAACAGAGCTAAAAAAAAATAAATACACATACACATAAAAAACATTCCCAAACAGGCTGTGTGGTGTTTCAGGCGTCAGAAATAGTCTGACTGGGTGTTTAAAAGCACCGTTTTTGCAGCTCCGGCTAGCCGCGCTAACAGGCGCCTAAACTGTTACCTGCGCCGCCATGACTCTCTGCCGCTCCGCTATAAGCTTGCATTTGGCACACTGGCAGTCCCTCCAGTTACAGAAGCGCTTGTGTCCCTTCAGGGGAGACACATATCCGTGGTTCCTGCAGCGGGAGCACTTGGGCATCCTGGGGGATTTCTGGGCTTTGGCTGGGGACAGCGGTCTGCTGCAGTCTGGGACCTGCTTGCTCTGTCGGTCCTTCCTCATGGCTGCTGGCAATAAGGAGTGGCGATACCTGCTGGACCTGCCCCGAGTAGATCTCTGCACACTCACAGTTTAGCTACTGTCTGAGCCCAGCAGGGGTTGGCTTACAAAGCATGCACTGGTGCCAGGCTGGAGGTCACTGTCCCTCCACACCCTGCTTTTCTGTTTTTTTTTTCTTGAAGGCCTGGGATCCAGTGGGAGGAAACTGCGGGGGAGAGAGCTGGCAGGACAGCAGCATCACCCTCCTGTTTGCCTCTCTCTTCAGTCATGAGTTAAAAGTATTTACGGTAAGACGGATGTTGCAGCCTGGTATTGCTGCGTGCTGTTAAATGTTGTCTTCTCTGTCTTGTGTTTGTCCTGTTCGTTGTTCATGGTCTCTGCTCACCTTCATCTCTTCTCATGAGGCCAGAACCCTCCGACAAAGAGTCCGATCAGGCCACAGGATGGCTTTGCATAATGCAGAATAAAAAAAAGTGGCATCAATTTTGGACTTGGCCTAAGAAAGTAGTAAAGTATGAAACACTGTTTTTATTTGTTTATGAAATAAGTTGAAAAAAGTTTTATATATATATATATATAAAATTTTACAGTGGGTAAGATAGATATATTTATAGGACAGCGTTTGTATAATAAGGTGTCAGTACTTTTGCATTCTGAACAAAATCATTTAAATAAGCTGGAGAACAGTATTTCATAAATCCTTTATTTTAAGTTCACCTGTGCAAAGTAAATCAGCTCAGGAACCAAAACGTGTTGTTTTGCATCCACGATATGAAGGGATTTTATTGTAGATTATCATAATAATAACATTATAATGTTTTCCCACAGTTTTGGGATGGTCTCTGCCAGGTGACCATCAGCTCTTGTTGGCACCCCTGATACCTTTTTTGAAAAACCTAAGCTCCAGGTGGAACCTCGAGTGTGTATAAGTGCTGAATACCATCCAAGCCAATCTAAAAGTGGAGTTTCTCAACTCTGCAGTGATCTTGAAACACCTCCAGATATGCATTATCCAAATTAAGGAAATTTTTATTGCATGTGTGGAATAACCAGTCAAATCTGAAAAAAAAAAAGGATTTGCTGATGTTGGTGTAAACTGAGGTTTTTCTGGCTGAAATGTGAACATCAACCACTATCACTGCTGTTTCTGAATTCTCCCATAACTGTCATATAGCAGCAAAGATTTAACCTGACTGAACTCCAGCAGAATTGTATTTGGTGCTGATTAGCCCCAAATTAAGTACAGGAGTTTGTTCTGCCTGTCAACATAAACATCACTATTATAATATTCTCACAGGGTTTATAGTATCTGAAACATATTTACTGCAGTTTTTCCCACCCTTGGCTACATGCTGAATTAATACTCTAATTAATTTACTCAGCTTGAGTGAGCTGAAACTGAACTGACCTCCACACTGTCAGCCAGGTGAGTGGATTTATAGACAGGGAGTGAGGTGCAGCTCAGAGGCACCCAATTAAAATCCTTACAGCCAAACGGAGGGGGATAAACAAAGTTGCCAATTAAAAAGCAGCCCTGAATCACCGAGTTAAAATAAATAGCTGCTACACTTCAGTGGCTCAGACACTAAAGTAACTGAAGGCAAGGCTGCAACACTGAGTTTAATTGCCTCTAAAGGTTATAATGACAGATTATAATGCAGTAATAAAGCCTGCAGTTTAATGCAGCTAACATTTCTTTTAGTCTGAATCCAGTCCAAGCAGGCCTGTAAAGGGCAGCAGACCAACATGGAAAACGTATGTGCTCACTTTATCATCCACTACTT
The DNA here is from genome assembly GCA_034780415.1 of Cichlasoma orientale. Taxonomy (NCBI): domain Eukaryota; kingdom Metazoa; phylum Chordata; class Actinopteri; order Cichliformes; family Cichlidae; genus Cichlasoma; species Cichlasoma orientale. The sequence continues at coordinate 13,340 of JAVDPK010000155.1, read as the reverse complement.
TATAATAAATATTAACAAACGCTGCCTCTCAGCAGCTGAGGAAGATTTTGAAATCATCAGGAGGGTAAAATGAACAGCAAATTCAGCCCTGTTATCTAGCCACAGGCTATAATATTTATACTTTAAACTGAGTACCAAACAATGTGTGTGCTAATTAGTATGAAATGGTACCCTGTTTTTGCAGTGGCCTGTGTCCTAATTACAGGTTCGTATTACATAAAAAGTGTCCATGCAAAAAAAAAATAAAAATCGGCAAACAGCGCTGTCTTAACTGTCTTGCATGCACATGTTTAATTTCACTGGCTGGACAGAAAAAGGTCTCAAAAAAATTTACGCTACTAAAAGTGAATGCATATAAGTAAATCCTTACAGCTACTTTGTATCATTGATTGTCTTTGCCGTTCTGTCTGACAAACACACAGCATGCAAGTTATTTACTGTTGGGGGGATATCAGCTGAAATAAAGCAAATATGATCTGATTTTTGTTTTGTTACCATTTAAAAAATAACCATGGAATATTTTCATTTTGTTTGATTTTTATGACTTTCTCATTATGCTTGTATTTTTTATGTCTTTAAGACTAGCTGTCATTAAGGAGCACCTGAACTTTACGGAAAAACTAAAAGATTGTTTAAACATAATAATTGAATCGTATAATATCACCACATAGCTTAAAAGAAATGTCATATATGTAAATATTCCATTCATGCACGGTCTGTATTAAATACTTCCTCGCCGTCAGTGGTCATTGTAAGAGGTCGTTAAGAAGTCACCATTTCCGAGAAGTGCCTGAAGGCAACATTGCTTAGCAACAGTGCAGTTTGGGTTCTCGCGCCGGACGGCGGCTCTCGGCGGAGATTTGTACTTTCTGAGAGACACAATGCCCAAAAAGAAGACCCAAAAAAGCAGCGCCAAAGAAGACGAAAGCAAGAAAACAGCGAAAAAGGGCGGCTCCGAGTTTCCTGCAGATCAAAGCGGGTCTGACCACAAAGAGAAGGAATTATATCTGACGCAAATAGGATATCTGACCGACGAGCTGGAGAGGTCAGGCTGTTTGAGTGCATGTGTGATTCCGGAAAAAGCGCTTCCGTAATGCTATGGTGGCTTATTTTTTATTTGATAACCAAATTATATATTGCACTAGTAAAACGAATGTTAAAACATGAATGAAACGAGCTGATTTTAAAGCCTGCAGTGAGGCGTTCACCTCTCTCGGGTAAAAATGATGCTGCGCTTCCTGAATGAATTGTCACTGTTACAGTTTTTTAAAGATTACTACATTTGTTAAACATAAACATTAACTCAGAACTCTAAACACACTGCGGTCATAAAACCTCTCACTCTTTGTCCTTCCTACATTAACATGAGGAATACAACAAAAATATGCAGTAAATGTTTGTTTTATATGTTCAGCATGTCTCATCAGACTTACTATAATTTATGATAGTGAAACTTATATCAAACAAGAATGAACCATTTTAAGTTTTTAAGAAATGACATTTGTGAGGTCACTGTGCTGTAAATGATGTGTTTAGAGTTTTGAAAGTGGTCCAATCAGATGTGCATCTGTCTAAGTGAGACACTGTTTAAGGATGATTCACTGCATCTGCTTCAGAGAATGGACGTTAGTGTTTTAGCAGTTTCGTACCAGCATCAGTCATATTTCATTGGGATGCCTGTGCAGGCTTGGATTGTACATCTCTCTTGTTCTGAATCCACTAATTTTAACTCACTTTGACTTAATCTGCCAAATGAATGAAATGTAATCCAGCGTGTGAGCACACGTGCCCTGTTAGAGGCGTAGCTGTGCTTCAAATCCAGAAAAGGACAGATAGAGCTTATAAATCCTTAAAGCTGTCATCCTTATCCCCTCAGATATCAGCTGAAATGTGATGACCTTGTGAGGCAGAAGAAAGACTTACTCTCTCAGTACGGCACCCTGCAGCAGGAACACAGAGACATGCTTATGCACCTGGACACCTCCCAGTCAAAGGAGCAGGGCGAGGTAGATGAACTGTTGGAGCGGCTGGAGAATGAGCGGCGGGCAGCGGGTCAGGAACGAGACGCCCTGCAGCTGCAGCACAACCAGCAGAGGCAGGAGCTTCAGGACCGCGTCGATAAACTCATTAAAGAAAACGCAGCACTTGGTAAAACCTCATCCTGGCTCAGTTCAGCTCTACTGCTGAAAAATAACATTTTTTTTCACAGTTTTCAAGCTTCTAGACTTCAGGGAGGCTTTGACTGCAAAGGATTTTCATCCAAGTATTAAAAACAGTCCTTATGTTTAAAATTATGTCAGTTTGTCCAATTGAGCCTCTGAAACTGGAGGACTTTGTTTAAAAAAAATGTCTGTAATTCCTAAACAGCAAATGAAGTGCTTTAGTTTTGTTAAAATCTGCACTTCAAGTACAGATTGATTTAAAATCCTCTGTAGATGTGCACAGAAACAAAGACTATTATTGGACACAAAAAACAACCTTAACAGGTTCTGTTTTCATCTCGGTGGAGCAGAAATATTAACAAACTGTAGCTAAAGTAATGCAGCAACTATAAAACTCATTAGAGGAGAGACTGAGCTGATCAGAAACCTCTGCAAAACACAAATTAGTGGTGCAAAGTGTTGCAGGTGGAGCTGAGTGAATGAAGCCGCACAAAGCATTTTAGGGCATTGTATGCAAAGGTGGGAATCTTTAATATTATTATTTTAATTAATTTGGAACCTTGTGATAGAAAACCAGCAGTTTAAATACATATTTGCAGCCTTTCACTTTGTGATTGGAGAACTCAAACTGTGAAAGAGTTTTTGTTTTGAGAGAAACTGAATGGGAAGGAAGAGCTTTTCAGCAGAATATATCTTTCCATTTAACTTTCTGAAGCCCTTTTTATTAGAATCATAACAGTCTAATATTGAACCATAAAGTGGCTGAAGTAGTTTCTTCTTCTACTGCTTTTTTAGCAAATCAGTGTTCAGAATAGTTTTGGGTTTTTGCATTTGTAGATGTTAAATGTGGCAACCTTAACCCACTAAAGGCATTTTTTTGTCTCAAATGTAGTCAATAATTATGCATACTTCCTAAAAATAAAAAAGATATTTACTTTTGGATAGGTCAAAAATAAATTATGATGGGCTGGAAGAAGTATCAACCAGGACTCGTCCTGACAGAGACTCAGAGAAGCTCAGCTTTATGTTATTCCTTGAAAATCCAGCCCACATTTCTTTTGGATGCAAGTCTTTCCAGTTGGAACTATAAAACTTTCAGTAGGTTGATTTCAGCAGCGACTGGGTTCAGCAGATGATTTAAAGTCTCCTCTTCTCTCCTCAAGCGGAGCGGCTTGCGAGCCTGGAGGCGTTTCAGAAGGAAAAGGAGAAGATGATGTCCGGCATAGAGTCTCTGGAGAAGCAGCTGGCGAGCCAGAAGGAAGAGCACAGAGATGACATTCACAGCCTGGAGATGAAAGCGCTGCTGGAAAAGAAGAGGTGGAATCCACTTCAGTACTATAAAAATCACAGCACAGGCTCTTTCCGTTAGCCGGGTCGAGCCAAAATGTCCTCATTGCACGCCGCTTTGAAAATCCGCCTCTTGAAAGTAGTTTAAGTTGGCAGCGCAAGTTCAGATTGTAAACAAAATCATGCCGTCATAGCAACCCAGTGAAAAGTGACAGATAAGCAGCTGGAGGAGTTACCCGTCCTCTGAGTAACCAGCCTCCCATCCTGCCTTCAGGAGGGCGGCATAGAGCTCTCCGTGGAAAGAAAAATATGAAGCACTTACGTAGCATCCTTTTTCTATTTTTGTCTTTGTCTTGATAAAACATAAGGAGTTAACCCGAGCCCAAACTGAGCTGTTCTCATCATCGAGTACTCGCCTCAAGGCTTCTGCTGCAGGAAATCCTGCTACTGTACCTCAGTGAGCCACGCTTTACAGCATCACAGTGTAGTGATTAGAATTACATCCAATCAGTGCCTGCAACATAAAATAAAACACACACCGTATCCTCGCCTCACCAATGCTCCCCTTCCTTTGAAAAACAATGGGGGAGAAACTGAAAACGCTACGTCCAGAGGAAATAGGTGGAAATGGACGCTGGCATGTAAGTGAAAGGGATGTTAGGTACCAGGGTAACCGGCATTAGAAATGAAAATAGATACAGCAATCCTCACACGACTGCAGACCTAAATTATCCACCTAAAAATACCCTCTAATTTCACCTGCTTTCTCTTGTTTCCTGCCGCAGATCGGAGAGGGAGCTGGAGTCCCGCGCTGCAGCCATGGCAGCAGAAGTGCAGCACCTGGTGGACCAGAAGGTTCCGGAGACCACCAGGCTGGTGCTACAGGAGAACGTGGAGGTGAACGCTCGTGTCAGGCAGCTGTCGGAGCGGGTGCGGGTCCTGATGGAGGAGAACGCAGCCCTGCGGGACCGCAGGAGTCAGCTGAGCGTGGATGTGGAAAACCTGGAGCAAATGCTCAGCAAGACGTCGCGCGCCAGCTGCGTCCGTAAGAAAGTAAGAGAAAGACTCCAAAAAGGGGCGTCTTTAGATTTGTGTGGTCTTTGTGAAAGTTTCATGTTATTTTTTTAAATTACACGTGAACAGGGTTCTGCTGTTCTGTCTCACTGTCCACTCAGAGCACAGTGGGTTTGAACAATTCAAATCTGATTTAGTTAAATGAAGTTTACTGGAAAGTGGACCAGCTGCTTACAGGGGACACGAGAGAGGGAACGTTAGCACCAAACCCTTTTAAATAACAGCAGAGCACTAGCAGGTGCGTCGCCGCTCTTGCTCTGCCCACAAAACCAGGAGGAGAAAGTGAGGGAGAAGCAGGTGGAGTGGGCGGGGCCATCACACCTGTCAGATCAGGGCAGTTGCTTCCATCCATCCATTTTCTGCTACTTATCCCCATTAAGCCTCTTCTGAGAGGATACAGAGATGTTCCCGAGCCAGCCAAGGTCCAGGAGACATCTGTATGAGATGCCTGAACCACCTGAGCTGGCTTTTGATTTGGATGAATAGCACCTTGTATCCAGCACCTTGTGGCCATGGGTGAGGGCAGGACCATAGACCCCCCCCCCCCCCGCTCCTCTCTGTCCCAGCTGTGTTCCTCTTTACATTATAAACATTGTATAATATCTTCCCTCATTTCCCACCAGTGCACAAATGTGGCATTAATCATGTTTTAGCTGTGTCTGCTTCTTAATGCGGGAAAAAAAAAACAGATTCACTAAATATCCAACCCTCAAACTCTCTCCATCAGGTGGTGGAGCAGCTCACAGAGAAGTGCCAGCAGCTGCAGGCAGAGCAGAAGGACTGCAGGCAGCAGCTCGAGCAGCTTCAGACCCAACACACAGGAGTCCTGGCTAAGATGGAAGCTCTCAGGTCAAAGTTCACTCTGTCCCTGCGCTCCTGACCAATGACCCAGGTCTTATTCAGGTTCACTTTCATGGTTTGTGCAGGGAAAGAAAACAGATAGTAACAGATAGTAATAGTTTGAAGGAAATAAATAAATAAGATACAGACAAATGGAAAAAACAAGACAAAGAATTCATTACTGATAAAATAATGATTCCCATTACTGTATCAGAATAGCAGCAGCTAATGGGCCTGAGGATGATGATGATGATGATGATGATGATGATGATGAGGCCTTCTTCTTATAGAAGAGGCAAAATATGAGACAAAGATTAGTTTGGAGGCTTGAGTATGAGGCGTGCGGCTATAGGCCGCAATAAAGAATGGAATCACACCACCAGCTGAATAGGAATTACCAAAGATTTATGGAACTTAATAATAACCATGTACGTGTCAGTCCATATCAGCTGTAACTGTATGCGACATGATGTGTGTGCAAAAAGCTAATTAAGGTAACCCAAACAAAAGAATCAAACGTGGATGCCGGGCCATGGAGACGGCACAAACACCACCACAGGACCTAGAGAGGCGGGCTCTTAAATACACACACACACACACATCACGCACACAGAGCAAACTCACACAAAGGCCTGAGGCCACAGGCTGCTCAGTGCGCCCAAACGTCTGTCTGCAGCACCACCTGCAGGTGACAGGCTTTGTGTTAAACTCAGCACACAGCACACGAAATCCTCTAACAATAATGGAGAGATTTGGACTCCAGGATGCGCTGCAGTGGTCAGCACTGTTGCCTCGCAGCAAGAAGGTCCTGAGTTTGAATCCACCGGGGCCTTTCTGTGAGGAGTTTGCATGTTCTCCCCGTGTCTGTGTGGGTTCTCTCCGGTTCCTCCCAAAGCCATGCAGTTAGTGGTGTTAGGTTCATTGGTGATTCAAACTTGCCCATAGGTGTGAATGGCTGTCTCTGTGTGTTAGCCCTGTCCAGGGTGTTCCCTGCCTCTCGCCCTATGACAGTTTGGATGGGCCCCTCTGTGACCCTGAAAAGGATAAGTGGAAGCAGATGGATGGATTCTGGAACATTCAGGATGAATATGAACATTAACATGAACGTCATTACTCATTATCTTCTGTACTTTTCTTATCGGCAAGGCCGCATTCTTCTCAGGCAGGCCCAGATCTTTCTACAATGAAGGTTCTGTGCACCACTGGAGACAAAGATAATGACATTTGCTGTCCCAATTCCTGTCATCAGTGACTCGGAGTGCTCGACTCCTTTTTTCCACCTCAGTCGTTTCTCTCTGTTGCCAGGCCAGGAACAAAAAAAAATCACTTTCACACATACAGAGAAGAGACACTGCAAGATACGAGCAGCCTTGACCTGAAGTCACAGTCCACCTCCTATAATGTGCTATCAGGGAGACAGAACACAGTGTCCAAAATCACCCTGCTCTTAAACTGTTGCTCTATTCTTATTGAATAACTCATTTTTTAAACATAGAAATATAACAAAAGCTTTTCATTAACAAATTTTAAGACACAGTCAGTGAAATTCTGGACATGTCAAACTGTGAATTATTCCCATTATTTCCTGCAACTAGGACCACAGGAGGATCAGGGCATGTCCCAGCTGACAGCAGACAGGTTGCTAATCCATCACAGAGTCGCAGCATCCACTCCAAGCAGGTTCAAGCTCAGAGCATCTTTCAGCAGGATCAGGAAGCTGTAAACTACACTGGAATAAAGCTTCTTCAGGGGGCATCCAGAATTGAACCCGAGACCTCTTGGTCTGACAGTCAAATGCTCTTCCACTGAGAAAGGGGGGGGGGGGCTGTTTGTGTTAAATACACAGCAGTCAGAGAATTGATGGGCTCCATAAACCAAACAGATAAAAATACTTCGGTCAATAGAAGCAGAACTGAATATGGAGGAACAGAAACGGCCCCTTAAATGGAAATGCAAATAGATGCAAATGGCGCTCAAACATGTCCTGCTGCCACAGTAAAAGTAATAATAATAATAATAATAATAATAATAATAATAATAATAATAATAATAATAATAATAATAATAATACATATTATTTATAAGTGCCTTTCATGACACCCAATGTCACTTGGGTAACTTTTAACTAAGGTTTTAAAAAGTTAGAAGAAGGCAGGAGACAATAAAGAGAAAAATAAGAGAACAGCTCTACAAAGCTGCTGTGGGCTTCCTGCTCAACACCACAGAGCAGAGAGACGCAGGTGAAAACTACCTGGGAACACTGTGAAGCTTTTAGGGGCCGATGAAAGAAGAAAAAAGATTCTGAATCCAAATCCTTGCTCCCGGGAATGATAATGTTGCTCTGTAACAGCTGCACATCTGTCACATTTAAAAGGTAACAAACATGTTTGATCCATCAGTGTTACTGCAGTCCACAAACCAAGACAGCATCACAGTAAATGAGTGCAATTTGCTGCATGGTTTCATCGTATGTGACAATAAATAAAATGAATCCTGCTTTCTGTGCTGCAGGCATGAAGTTGACAGCAGGTGGCAGACTGTTGCAGTATTAATAAGCTATGAGCCCACAGCAGCGAGGGATGAAGCATCCACAGGGGGCATCCGGAATTGAACCGGAGACCTCTTGATCTGCAGTCAAATGCTCTACCACTGAGCTATACCCCCACTGCTCAGCACTGCTGTCTACCTTGTGTTTTCAGGCAGGATCAGGCCTCTCTGTGTGACCAGTGCAGTAAAAACAGAGCCGAGGTCAGCCGGCTGGAGGTGGAGCTACAACAGGAGAGGAGGAGGAGGAGCAGGATGAAGGGCAACATGCAGGAAGCGGCCGTCACTCTCAGACAAGCACTGATGGTAAAGCAATTGTGACGGCCCTCGGCCTTGGCCAGGGCCTGCTGCTGCTTGTTTGTCTGTTTGTGTGTGTCTTGCAGGTTCCTGGTGGGTGGAGCTAATCAGTGCAACTGGGAGCACCTGGCCAGTCTCCCTGGAGCATTTAAGGGCTGGCTGTCTCAGCCCCGGGGGGGTGTCTCCTGTCCTTACCACCTTCAGGCAGCCTCATGTTTTCTGTTTATTTGCCGATAGTTTATGTTGGTGTGACAAAATAAACGGGCGTTTTTGAGTTTTACATGTGTCTCTCCCATAATTTGTCATGGCCTTGAGCCGGGCTATGACACAATAGACTGTGGTGCAAACGGCACATTTATCACACGCATCACATTTTCTGACCAATTGGCTCATTTTAAATCTGATTTCTAGATGATGTAAAAGAGCCTCAGCACAGTCGACCTCACTCCAATCTCTGCAGCTTTATTTGCCTCACCCCTGCGTGCAGCACTTACTCATCTGACTTGTTTTTTTTTTTTTTTAGTTTTTGGCCACAGCGGCTTTATTGGCAGTGTAGAGGGACAGGAAACAGGGGGAAGACACGCAGGCAAATTGGCAACAGGCCAGGAGTTGAACCTGCACCGCAACATATGCATGTGGTCACCTGCTCCACCACTGAGCTGCCCGGGCACCAACTTGTTGACTTTTTGCCTGTGATGAAAAGCATCAAACATATGAGCACTGGCAGCAAATCCACAGAGTCTTACTCATGCAAATGGAAGAAGTGAATTTAAAGGCTGTTAACACAGACTGAGGGATCGGCCTCACAGAAGCTTTATTGATGAGAATACAGAAGTGTAAAAAGGAAATTCATGACAGAGCATCATGGTGACATTTATGATATCTCTGAAAGGTTAAATTGCTGCATGCAAAGTGAAATCATTTTACACCACAGTTAATAAAGAAGGTTTAATCCTCCAAATTATAAAGTCCTGTGAAAAGCTTCTTTATCTCAGCCAATGAAAGGTCACGACGTCAGCTCTGACACCGTCTCCGCCCCCTGCAGGAGGAACCTGCCAAGCAGGACTCGGAGGCGGACTCGGTGGTCCAGTGGAAGCAGCTGATGCAGCAGATGCTGGTGGTCTTGAGCAGACACGGGCTCACCAGCTCCACCGCTGAGAACGACAAAGCCAGCGAGCTGCGGACGCCTGACTGTGCAGCACCCCGGTAACAACACCAGTGCTCAGCGAGATCAGTGGCGAATAACTGGCAGATTAATGGGTAACAAAAACGCTCCATCTTTGTTGTCCGTCCTGTGTCTGCACAGAGCAATAACTCGCGATCCAGACTTGAGTTTCCAGTTCCAGCTGGCCCGCTACAGGCCGGGAGATCTCGGTTTTGTGCCTCGTCCCGTGCTGAAGCACAACAACGCGCTCTCCAGGGTGGAAGCTGGCTGCAGAAGGTTCGTGAGAACCTCAGAGCTCATCTGCAGGAGTACAGTTACAGTGACGTTCATCGTATGCTATAGCCTTTTACAACCAACATTTCTTTTTAGAGGAACACAAACGCCACCATTCATTTATCATTTTTAGGTAGAAGACATGCTGATATTTAAGCAGCTTAGGTCATAGATTGTATATAAAGACTGAGAGAGCAGCCACTGTGACAGCATGTTAGCCTCTGCTGTGCTGAAGAGACCATATTTGTATGAGAGATTGGTGTGTTATCAGCTAATGGCAGCAAGCAAGTTGTTGCTGCTGTACTAGTTTTAGTTTTAGTGTATTTGTATTCTGTTTTTACTTATCCTAGTTTAGCTACTTATTTATTTATCATTTATTTTTCTGTACTCATTTAAAGTCTTTTTTTATTATTACTCTAATCCTATGTTTGACTTTCACTGAGACCTGAGAATATACATTTCCTTCACACTGTGTCTCATAGTCTCAGTGACAATAAACCTGAGTCTGAGTCTGAAGCTGCATTCATGAGCTGTAGAGATGCACACGTCTGCTAGTTAGTGCAGAGTAACAGACTAGATCATCAATTCTGTCTGTTCTTTTATGAGTATAGCACGGAGAACCACTCCTGACGTTCTTCTCCTCTCCTTTCGCCCAGGAAACCCTCGAGCCGACAGACAGACAGCTCTGTGAAGCTGACTGATTCAGCCGTGGGACCTTTGACCTCCAAACACTCAGTGACCAAATTCAAATGACAGCAACAAAACTCGCTTCCTAAAAACTCCAGCAGTCCATTATGTGGCACTTCAATCTAAGATCGACTGTAAGCGGTGTTGTTCGGGTTACGGTAAAGGTGACGCCTGTGACCAAACTCTAAATCTTCCTGTTACTATTTGATAAAAACAGCAACTTTTCTATTATTCTGTAGAAAAAGAGGCAACATTGCTTAAAAAACTGAATGTTTATCACAGTCTGGATTATTTCAAGTGGATAAAGTGCTGAAACTCTTTTGCTAAAAATTGCTTTAGCCAGGAAAAAACACTGAGTGGTGACAGATCAGCACTTTGGGCTCTGGGAAGCTACACTATGCACTTTATGGTGTTTCAGATTATTCTACAAATTAGTTGGCACACAACAAATGATAGCTGCAGCAGAGAAACCGAGAACATGCTCTACATTCCCCTGTGGAACATCAGCTCAGCATGTATAGGCCTATAAGTGAGGGAGGGTTCAGAAGGCAGGAGACAATAAAGGGAAAAATAAGAGAACAGCTCTAAAAAGCTGCTGTGGGCTTCCTGCTCAACACCACAGAGCAGAGAGACGCAGGTGAAAACTACCCGGGAACACCTTTAGGGGCCGATGAAAGAAGAAAAAAGATTCTGAATCCAAATCCTTGCTTCCAGCAATGGTAGTGTTGCTCTGTAACAGCTGCACATCTGTCACATTTAAAAGGTAACAAACATGTTTGAATTTGCTGCATGGTTTCATCGTATGTGACAATAAATAAAGTGACTCCTGCTTTTGAGCAGCTTCACAGAACTTTCTGTCTTTGGGACTTTACTGCAACCATGAAGTGGACAGCAGGGGTGTCAGACTGTTCCAGGATGTATAAACCGTATGAGCCCACAGACATGTCAGCAGCGAGGGATGCAGGGGGCATCCGGATTTGAACCGGAGACCTCTTGATCTGCAGTCAAATGCTCTGCCACTGAGCTACACCCCCTCTGTCTGCATGGGTTCTCTCCGGGTACTTTGGTTTCCTCCCAAAGTCCAAAGACATGCACTTCCTGGGGTTAGGTTAGTTGGTGATGCTAAATTGCCCATAGGTGTGAATGGTTGTCTGTCTCTCTGTGTGAGCCCCCCAACACCCGAACGGGATAAGCGGAAGAGAATGGATGGATGGACAGGAAAGTATAAGGCAGTATAATAAAGTTCATTCCTCTTTGTTCCAACCTCCTTGCCTGTCATTTATTTCATTTAACATTACAGAAGTCAATAAGCGTGTTTAGAGTAGAAGAAATACATCGTACACAGGTCTCCTCGACCAGAACACGATCTGTGCTTTGGCAGAACCCTGTCACTCCTTCCTTACCCTCCCCTCTCTGCTCTGGCCTCAAGAAGCCAACAAATGAGCAATAATAGCAGCAACCAATCAGAATTCAGATCATCCTCTCGCCAAATAAAACTGTAACCTAGTTCTAGAGACCTCGTACTATTTTGCCATCAGTTCAATAACATATCAGCTTAAACTAACACTTTAAGGAAATCGCCTGCTGCCCCATCACTGCCAGCCTGATGCAGCGTGTTTGACCTGTGTTTGTGAGGAACAGGAGCATACGCCCTCTCAATGAGCCGCTCCCTTTAAAACACATTTACAAATGGAATGTTTTAATCATCACATGCAACATTAGCACATTTGCAGATTTATTGCACATTATCATTATTTTTGAAGTCTGAAGTTCAGACTTTAAAAAGTTGGACTGAGATGACGGATTCTATTGCCAGAAGAACACAACTGAGCGCAATATGTTGCAAACAACATCAAAATGATGTTGACCTGAAAGTGGTGCCACTGTGGAGTTGGTGCTGGGTTCATGTCCCTACAAATGTTAATACCAAACCTATGCCTTTGCTGTTGGGTGGTGGCCAAGGGTGGAGGCCCTGGTGGACTGATCCCCAGCTATTGAGGCTGGCTATTGGGACATGGAGTGTCACCCCTCTGGTTGGGAAGGAGCCTGAACTAGTGCAGGAAGTTGACAAATGCGGGCTCGATGTAGTCGGGCTCACCTCAACCAGTCTCCTGGTGAGGGGTTGGACTCTATTCCAGTCTGGAGTTGCCCTCAGAGAGAGGCGGCAGGCTGGGATGGGTATTCTTGTATTCCCTTGACTTACTGCCTGTATGTCAGAGTTTTCCCGGTGGTCGCTTCCCTGTGCCTTTGGGCCAGGGAACGGGTCCTAACTCAGTGATGGTTGACTTACAGCCAAATTAGTTTCCGTTCCATTATATCACTAGGACATATAGGGCCAGTAAAATGTCAGACAGCGGAGCTCTTTAGAGACCAACAAGTGTCTTGTTAAGCCAGTGAACTCTGACCTGTGAATCATTCCCATTATTTCCTGCAACCAGGGTCACAGGAGGATCAGGGCATGCCCCAGTGTATGTTGGGGGAATGGTTTGAGAAAACCGGAGACACAGCATCCACATCCAGCACCATCCATCTCTTAGCAGACTCAGGAAGCTGTAACCTACACTGGCATAAAGCTTTGCCAGGGGGCATCTGGAATTGAACCAGAGACCTCTTGATCTGCAGTCAAATGCTCTACCACCGAGCTATACCCCCTTAGAAAACCAGGATTTAAATAGGACTATATCCAGGACTAAACCAGGACCAAGGACAGGACTAAATCAGAGCTTAATTAGGACTAAAGAAATACTAAAACCAGAGCTGGATGAGGGGATGTCCCCGCTCATATTGGGGGGAAAGGTTTGAGGAAACCAGACTGGTTGCTAATCCATCACAGAGGCACAGCATCCACATCCAGCACAGTCAAACTCAGAGCTCACCACGACCATCTCTTAGCAGACTCAGGAAGCTGTAACCTACACTGGCATAAAGCTTCTCCAGGGGGCATCTGGAATTGAACCAGAGACCTCTTGATCTGCAGTCAAATGCTCTACCACTGAGCTATACCCCCACAG
>JAVDPK010000154.1:825270-840356 GCA_034780415.1 Cichlasoma orientale | reverse complement strand
TTTCTTTCTTTCTTTCTTTCTTTCTTTCTTTCTTTCTTTCTTTCTTTCTTTCTTTCTTTCTTTCTTTCTTTCTATTTTGCATGTTTGTGTTTATTTTTGTACTTTTACTTCACATCACGACCCACTCTGTTTTGAGTCCACTCTATAACTGACATTGTGTGCAACTAATTAGGACTGAGCATTGCTCAGCTTTGACCAATGGCATACCGCGGGCAGGGACAAATGGGCCGTACACAGGAGAAACAGAGCAGAAGTAGAGGTGGGGCATTATGTGATATCCCTTTAAAATCTTTCAGCTTTTTAATTTAATTGAACAAGCAGTTATTGAGGCATTTTGTATTTAAAAGTTTAATTTTCCAGTACATCACGGAGCTCTTCAAGGCTCACACCTTGGTCCTGTACTACTCTATTTCATCTCTAGGTCTGAGCTTCTTGAAACTTATTTCAAGTGGGTCAAAATGCAAATACGTACACTCACCAGCCACTTTATTAGGTACACCTTTCTAGCACTGGGTTGGGCCCCCTTTGCCTTCAGAACTGCCTTAATTCATCACGGTATCGATTCCACAAGGTGCTGGAAACCTTCCTCAGAGATTTGAGTCCATATTGACAAGATAGCTTCACGCAGATTTGTCAGTTGCACATCCATGATGCAAACCTCCCGTTCCACTTCATCCCAAAGGTGCTTCATTGTACTGAGAACTAATGACTGTGAATTGTAGCTTCAGTTTCCTCTTCTTAGGAGTGGCACCCGCTGTGGTCTTCTGCTGCTGCAGCCCATCTGCTTCAAGGTTCAAAGTGTTGGTCTTTCAGAGATGGTCCTCTGCATACCTTGGTAAGCAGAAGAGGTTAGTAAATCTATTTTACAGACCTATTTTTTTTTTCACCTGGCCAAACACGCAGCACCAAGTCTGCTTGGTAACTTTTATGTTTTAGAATTGATTTTAAATTACTGATTATTTTACAGGCACACTTGGTGGGCTGACCTTGATTCCATCTTTTACAAGCCAATCAGTCAGACCTTAAAAACACTCCTATTGGGGCGCTGTTTTGGGAAATGGTGCTATGGGTCACATTTGAGAATAGGAACAAGACTTATGCGATTGTTTGGATTGGAGGACTTGTTGGTCTGCCCAGAATTCAGTCCTTTAGGTCCTGAGTCAGTCGATAACAGCCCTGCATCACATTATTAGCTCCCCTGCATGCAGACCTTGTCATGATTGCCAGTCCCTTAGAATAAAAGCTATTTTAGACTTGATCAAAGTTGGCACTGTTTCCTCTTTTTGAAAGGTGCTCTTGAGATTTCTTGCACTTTATTATTATTATTATTAATGGGCCCCTGTGTTTTAGTCTGTCTGAACCTGGTCACCTTTCCTGTAGAGGTCACTGTTTCTCACTCATGCTGTTAATAATGTTGGAATGAAAAAGCTTAAAATACACTCAGTGCTGCTTTTTCCCTCCTCTCTCTCCATGGTGTTAATTCATTTTCTGGTAACAACATTTAGAAATAGTATTTATTTCAGTCTTAAAAGTTTATAACAACTTTTGGATAACATTCCACTCAAACAAAACATCAAAAATAGTTTTAAAAAATTGATATTTTTAATCGCGCCCCAGGTTGACATTAGTATTTATGATAGAATCAAAGAGACGTATTTCTTCCTCCTAAAACAGTCCTTGTAGACTTTCACTGCATCAGGAAATGGTGACTTGAAATGGAGCAGGTGACCACATACATGCTGCGAGACAAAAGCTGGCAGCACAAGTTCAAGTCCCGGCCTCTGCTCTTTGCCGCGCGTCTTCCCCCATCTCATCTCCTGCCTTCCTGTCATAACCTACACTGTCAATAAAAAAGCCACTGTGGCCAAAACAAAGTTTTCAGGTGTCCATCTCTGTATTCGCTTTGTCACATCACTGTTAAAAAAGTAAGTCAGTGTTTTTGAAGAATGTACATACTTATTTTAACACATTAGAATTGATATTATGTTGATTATTAAAATATTAAATAATATTTATAATACATTTGTTATCACACTTAAATAATGAAAACTACTGAGAAACTTCATTAAAGATTCATGCAGTGGAACAGGAAATATTTCAGCAATAATATACATTTAAACTATATCATACAAATGTTACGTGTGTTTTAATATATTGATGCATGTTCATGAATGGCATTCATCATAACTGTACAGGAGCTAGCCACCTACCTAAAAGCATGAAACACGGTTTGATTGGTTTTGACTGGATTTGCACTGATCACTGAACAGAGAAATGAGCAACACAGAAACAAAATCAATTCACAAGCTGAGATTACTTTACTTTTCTCACCAGGTATCTGTTCGATAAACACTGTCTACATCATCTCATTAAGTGTAGCCTTGGTGTCATTCCAAAAATTCTTCCAAATCCACAGTCCAGCATAGAGCGGCTCAGTGAATGTGGTGTGGACTCTGTGGAGGAGGGTCATGGTGTCAGAGACGCTATAGAAGGACAGAATACCTGCTCTGGGATCCACGTACACTCCGACTTTGGAGGACGGAGGGCCTGAGATGGGAATTGTAACGTTGTTATGCCTGAATTTATAACAGTCACTGTAACAGTCTAATGCCCAGGAATTATTACTGCTTCCAAATTCACTTTGATCCAGTTTGTTTTCATTCTTGTACGTCACTGCCACTGAAACTCCTCTTCCTGTCCACTCCACCTCCCAGTAACAAGGTCCAATCAGACTCTCTTTACTCAGGACCTGCTGCTGGGTGGAAAACCGGTTTCTTCCATGAAAAGAAAAGTGATCATTATTATCTTGATTTGGAGCAGTGTCTGACACCGATCTGTTCTGATTAGATAAAAAAAGTTTCTTGTGGACTGTATCGGGGTCCAGTGTGAATTGACGTGAATGTTTCATAAGCTCCTCTCTGGTCTTGGGCTCTGCCTGCGGCAGTAACACATCCACTGATCTCAGTGTCAGAGTGATCTTCCTCCACTCCTCACTTAGAAATGCTTTGAGTTTATCTCTGGCTTCTGACACGGCTGTTTGCAGATCCACGAAGTATTTAACTGGATGCATTTCGAAGCTCGATGAGTCTGTATAATTGTTGAGTTTGTATGGCAGAGAGTAACTGAGTAGAAACTCGGTGTGGTCCTCTGTGTGTGAGAGCTGCTTTAGCTCCTCGTCCATCCTCCTCAGCTCAGTGATCTCCCGCTCCAGCTTCTTCTGAAACTCTTTGACTCGACTCTCTTCAGCTTTCTGCTGGGTTTTGATCTGCTGCTTCAGATTTGAGCCTTTTTCTTTGATGAAACTCACCAGCTCATTTATTATGGTCTCACTGTCCTTCACTGATGCGTCAGCAGACTGTTTGATCCCTTCTCTCTCCTTCTCAAGCACTTTCACTTCCTCTTCTCTGTTCTGGATTCTCTGTTTGACCTTTTGTAGATTCACATCAAGTTCTTTCTGCTTGGCGATACTTTCTTCTTCAGCTGGAACTGTCTCGTGGTCTTTATGTTCATTCACGCAGCAGAGGTAACAGATACACCGCTGATCCGTACGGCAGAACATCTTCATCACCTCATTGTGGGTTGAGCAGATGTTCCCTTTCAGCCCCTTGGAAGGGTTGACCAGTTTGTGTTTTTCAAAGGCAGAGGATTCATAGTGAGGCTGGAGGTGCTGCTCACAGTAAGAAACCAAACACACCAGGCAGGACTTCACTGCTTTCAGCTTCTTTCCAGTGCAGACATCACAGGCCACATCTTCAGGTCCAGCAGAGCAGAGATCAGCAGGAGCAGTTTTCTTTTGCTCCTCCACTAACTCTGCTAACATGGAGTTTATCCCCAGGACAGGCCTCGGGATGAATGTTTGTCTGCACTGAGGACAGCTGTGGATTCTCTTCCTGTCCTCTGTATCCCAGTGACCATTAATACAGTTCAAACAGTAGTTGTGTCCACAGGGAATAGTCACCGGGTCCTTCAGTAGATCCAGACAGACGGAACAGCGGAGTTTTTCTTGATCCATTGTGTGTCCTCGGAGTGCCTTTTTGTGTGTCACGGTGAATGACAAATGGTTTCGATGTGAGAGGAGAAGCAGAGTTTATCAGGTTACTGTTTGTTTTGGGAGATGATGAGCTTTGCGAAAGTCACACCCCCCCCAGCAAAAAAAAAAATAAATGTTTCAGTGGATGAATGTCATTAGTTGAATTATTTCATTACTACTTTTTCTGTATTTAGTTGATTATTTATTATTTATTTGGCTTTTATTTTCTATTTATTTTATTTATAATAAATTTTTATAAGTTTTAATTTCCATCATGACCCACACCTGTTTGCATCCCCTCTGTAAGTGACATTGTGTATTACCAATTAGGACTGAGCATTTCTCAGGCGGGACCAATACCATGCATGGGGGAGGGACAGATGGGCTGTACACAGGACAAAAGAGCAGTGGTAGCAGAAACAATGGAGCAACAGAGGGCCACTCGAGATCGGGATTTAGAAATAATGTGATACCTTTTTACAATTTTCTACCTTTCTAGTTTCAGTAGCGGTGTGCAATACTGCAAAATTTGGTATTTGGAGTTCAATGCGTTGCTCCCATTTCATTAAAATGCAGCTACTGCTCCTCTCATGCAGCCACACTGTGCTCTGCTGTGGTTTGTTGCTGAGGGATCACATCGCCATGTTTGTACCATTTTGTGCACAAAGATGAGTAACTGTCACTATGAGGGAAAGAGATGAAGGAAATGTTCTGTCTTCGAAAAAGATGTGGTTCACTGGAAACACCTCCCAGTTGGTAAATTTTCCAATGTAAATTAAACAGCGGGAACAAATATTTAACAGCTGGGAGGTGTCCTTTCTGGCACACTTCCCAGAATTAAACTGTGGGAATAGATAGGCCCCCTCCATGAATCAGCATCTTATCATGGTGGAGGGGTTTGTGTGTCCCAGTGGGGGCCAAGGGTAGAGGCCCTGGCGGACTGATCCCCGGCTATCGAGACTGGCTATTGGGACATGAAATGTCACCTCTCTGGTGGGGAAGGAGCCTGAGCAAGTGAGCAATACCGGCTAGATATAGTCTCAGATTCTCATCTCTGCTCTTTGCAGATGATGTGGTCCTGTTGACTTCATCAGGTGGTGGCCTCCAGCTCACAGTGGAACAGTTCGCAGCCGAGTGTGAAGCGGCTGGCATGAGAATCAGCACCTCTAAGTCTGAGGCCATGGTCCTCAGCCGGAAAAGGGTGGAGTGCCCACTCCAGCTCAGGGCCGAGTTACTGCCCCAGGTGAAGGAGCTTAAGTATCTCTCGGCTGGCCTGGGAACGCCTCGGGGTCCCCCCAGATGAGCTGGTGGAGGTGGCTGGAGATAGGGAGGTCTGGACTTCACTGCTTAGGCTGCTGCCTAGGCGATACCTGACCCCAGATAAGTGGAAGAAAATGGTTAATGGGAATAGGTAGGTAACTATTTAATCTGTTTCATTTTTAAAAAAGAAATCTCACTTTACTTTTGCAATTAGTCCATCCATCCATCATCTTCCGCTTATCCGGGGACGGGTCACGTGTCCTGCACATTTTGCAATTAGTATCAAAAATATTAATTAAACTTTTGCTATTGTGTTAGAAACGTCAGGATGCACCAAAGAGTCCAAGGAGAAAAGAAGAACACCTTAAACTGGAGCAAAGAGGCAGATAAGAAGTGACCATATGTGATGTGATATGTACTCTCGGCAATGCATGAATTTTAATGTTTGACAGGAAGCAAATATTTTAACAAAAACAGTCAGAATTTGCATTTTATAAATAAGAGATTGTGTGTGTGTGTGTGGGGGGGGAGTATTGTTGAAGCAGACAAAGATTTCTGCTTGTGAAAAGGAAACTCTTTTGTTAGTCAACTGTAGTACGTGACATATACTACAGATCTTTAACACTTACATAATGTATGTAATAAACATTATTATTATTAATGTTTCCTATCTGTTTTTTCAAATGGGTTAACATTCAATGAACTAGAACATGGCTCATCACAGTACTTAACATTTTGTGATAAACGTGTTTTACTGAGTGAGAATGTGTCCTGCTTCTATCCTTGTGTTGCCATTTTGTGTGTAAAGTTGAATGCCAAACCATGTGAGGGAAAAGAAAGGTGAGGTTTGGAAAAGCAAGTCACCGCAAAGGAGCGGCTCCCAGTTGGTAAACAAATGTTCCCATTGGTGCGCAGCATGAACATACAGTGAATGAAACTGTGTGTTTCTATCAACGTTACTCAACTAATATCTAAAACTATTATAATATCTAGATACAGTGTACTCAAAGTGTACTTACAGTATCAGTCAAAAGTTTGGACACACTCAGTGTCAGTATATAACCAAACCCTGAGTTGTCAGCCTATCTCTATGTTTTGGAGAAAAACTTTTCTGGGGGAAAATGTTTTTGATGTTTTTTATTTTTGACTTGGGAGACTTCACATGTTCTGATGAGGTTGGGTTGGGAGGGTGGGGGAGAATGTATGGGAAATATCTTAATTTCAGTCATTTTAGTCAAAGATTTCATTCAACACAACCAGTATGAGGAGGTCTTGGGTCATGTGTTTGTTAGAACTAGGATGTTTGATTGTGAGTCAGCTATTCAGATTCTGAGCTTCTAATTCACAAATACCAACCATAAAAAACGCTACAACAAACACTGAAACTACTAGAAACTAAACTTAAATGAACAAATCCGCACAGAAGCGTGTTTCCTCCATGGAAGAAATTCTCAGGAAATACTTAAAAACTGAGAAAATAACTTAAAATGTTAAGTTATTAAGTCAAAGGTTTCAGATAATAATAACCCTAAATTTTGACTTACAGTACCAGTCAAATGTTTGGACGCACGCACCCATTCATGTGAATAATAATGTGCAAACATACAAAGAAATACCACATATAAGGCAAAAACAGAGTTTGTACTATTCTAACAAGCTTGAAAGTCAATATTTGGTGTGACCACCTTCACTTTTCAACACAGCCTGAACTCTCTGAGGCGGCATTCTTGTAATCTCGTGAAGTAGTCTTCAGGCTTCTTGAAGGACATTCAAAGCTCTTCTCTGGGTGTTTGCTGCCTTTGTTCTGTTCTATGACAAGATGATCTCACATTGCTTCATCCAGGCTCTGGGGAGGCCAGTCCATGACTCAAAGCGATCCATTGTGTGTTTTTCTATCCAGGTTTGCTTTTTCTGCATTGGCAGTGTGTTTGGGATTGTTGTCATGAAAAATGAAGCTGCTGCCAATCAGATGTTTTTAAGATGATGCTGTTTGCTGGATCAAAATCTGATGGTAATTGTTTTGGTCATCTAGATCTCCAAGATCTCCACCGTGTTTCAAAAATGGCTGTAGATACCCACTGGTGTATCTCTCTCCTGACGCCCTCCATACATACTGACGATGATTTGAACCAAAAAGGTCAAATGTGGATTCATGACTCCAGCAGACCTGTTGCCACAGGCTTTTAGTGCAGTTCTTCTGTGATGTGACGTACCTCAGCCTTTCCTCCCTGTTTCCCTTCCTCAAGAATGGCTTCTTGACAGCCACCCTACCACTGAGACCATTTCTGGTGAGGTTTCAGTGAACAGTAGATGGATCAGCTACTCTGCCACTAGAGTTGGGATTTTCTGACAGAGACGCCTCAGGCAGTACCGATGACCCGCAATGCCTCCATCATCTTCATCACACTGTTGGACCACAATTTCTTCTTTTATTTACACTGTGTACACTGTGGACCCGGAGCCTTGCAGTTTCATCACTCTGTATACTTGTATATGGCTGTGATGACAATAAAGTTCCCTTTGACTTTTTGACTTTGACTCATGATTGAAACTAGCTATCTTTCATTGTGCACTCCTGCCATCTGCTGGTCATTTCTGGGAGCTATTTGCTCTATGTCCTCCTTCACTACATCCATGAATCTTCTCTCTGGTCGTCCTCTTTTCCTCCTGCCTGGCAGCTCCATATTCAACATCCTTTGAATGTATATCTTTGTTCTGGTTGGCTGACTTTAAATGAGCTTTAACATTAAAGTGCCGTTCATGTGTCAGTAATGTCAGAATCAGCAGTTAAGGAGTGACACGCTTTTATTTTGAAGTCTCCACACATCCGGGTTTTTTTTCTTCTTCTTTGCAGCTGCTTCCGGTGGCCACCTTATCGCAGCCAGCTTTGGACTCGGGTTTCAGCTTCTGGATACTAACACCATCGCTGCTGAGCTGGTTTTATGATAGCCAGGCAGCACCTCCTCCGGTCGCCGTGAAAGCTGTCCTACTTTTTGGCTTCTTGGACCCCAGAGAGGCGCAGAGGAAATGACTTTCCTGTCGGGTTTTTAGGGTGTTTTCGTGCCCTCTGTCCTCCTGAAGTGAACCATTGACTTGTCACCATGAGAAGTCGGAGCAACTCGGGCGTTAAACTGGACAACTATGCCCGGATAGTGCAGCAGACTATCATGCGGCACCAAGTGAGTGCTAAACAGTGTTGTTCCGCTTATTTCACAGCAGCTTAACGACCTTTAGAGTTAAAATACACACTTAGGCGTTGTGCAGATAGTGTTAGCTCCTCCGCTGGGAGGTAAACTCGGATGTTTTCATGCATGCAGGAGCTGAAGTAAGGTGATATTTCGCAAGGCTGCATCGCTCTTTGAGAGTGTGTGTGTATGTAGCAGTGTGTGTAGCTATGAGTGTAGCTGTGTGTGTAGCTATGAGTGTAATGGAGGTAGAGGTCTTTGATGCACTGGGGAAGTTTTTGCCATTTTATGTGAGCAGCCACTGAAGAGACCAAAAGTATGCGGACATCTTAAATTTTACATCCTCATACAGGGGCGGTTCCAGGGTTTTTCAAATGTGGTGGCCCAAGAGAAATTAAGAGTATTAGGAAACTAAATGGAAACATTTTAATTCTTATTTATGCTTCAAAATCATTGGGCTGAAATGCAAAATAAAGTACAAATGTTTTAGATCATCAAGCACTGCTAAAATATTAAAGTGAAGCAGGCTAAAAGATGTCAGAAAGCAACACATCATGCCACAATCTAAATAGAATAGAATATTCTAAACAGGTGAGAAACAAAGTCAGTGACATCTATCAGTCTGGAAGGGGTTACAAAGCTATTTGAGGCTTTTGAACTCCAGTTATAAGAGTCGTTGTCCACACATGGAGAAAACTTGGAACTGTGGTCAGCCTGCCAACATTACTCCAAGAGTGCAACAACGACTCATCCAGGGAGTCACAAAAGAACCCAGAACAGCATCTAAAGAACTGTAGGCCTCACTTGCCAAAGTTAATGTTTAACAATAAGAAAGAGACTGGGCAAAAATGGGGATAGTTCTAAGGAGAAAACCACTGCTGACCAAAGAGAACGCAAAGGCACGTCTCACATTTGCCACAAAACTTCTTGATGATCCCCCAAGACTTTTGGGAAAATATTCTGTGGCCCGAAGAGACAAAAACAAAACTTTTTGGAAGGTTTGAGTCCCATTACATCTGGAGTAAAACAACCACAACATTTCATAAAAAGAGCATCATTGCAACAGTCAGTGTGATGGTCTGCTTCAGGATTTCAACGACTTGCTGAAATTGATGGAACCATGACTTCTGCTCTCTACAAGAAAACTGTGAGAAACAGTTCAGCTATCAGTTTGTGCCCTGAAGCTCAAGAGCACTTGGGTTATGCAACAGGACAATGATCTGAAACACACCAGCAAGTCCACCTCTGAAAGACTCAAAAAAGACAAAATGAATGTTTTGAGGTGGCCTGGTCAAAGTCCGGACTTAAATCTGATCGAGTTGCTTTAGCATGACCCTAAACAAGCCGTTTGTGTTGGAAAACCCTCCAATTTGGCTGAATTAAAACAATTCTGCAAAGAAGAGTGGGCAAAAATTTCTCCTCAGCAATGTGAAAGACTCATTGCCAGTTAATACAATTGCCTGATTGCAGTTCTTACTGCCAAGGGTGGCACAACCAGTTTAGGATTGGGGGCAGTTACTTTTCCCACATAGGGCTGGTAGGTTTGGAAAGTTGTTTCCTTTAAGAAATGAAATTGTCACCTAAAAGCTGCATTTTGTGTTTACTCGGGTTATCTTTGTCTAATATTAAAACATTAAAGATTAAAATACTCCCCATCATCCTACACAGAGGAAAGTAGTAATTTTTTGTCAGGAATTTTTGAGATCTTTTCATCTTAGTCTCTTAGTTTAGAAGTTAAAATAATTAAAACAATCAGTAAATTTTTAAAAATCAGTGTCTTTTCACTGTGCCACTTTCACTGGGAGAGCGCTGACCTTCAGCAGGGGTGTCATATTCACTTTCACCAAAGGCCACACCGGGAAATGAGAATCGTATCAAAGTTCAGACGTGTTGTTTATTGACTTGCTTTAATTTAATCAAAGGTGCATGTCTCACTCAGCTGTTTCATGTACGCTTTGGTCAGATTATTAGCCTCTGTAACACTCATTCAAGCTAAATAATGTATTCACACTACAGGTCTATACAAAAGCTTAATTGCAGCCAACTGAAAATAGCCTGTTTCATAAGCCTGAATATGAGAGCTGCTGGTAGTTTGTGGCATTTAATAAACCCAAATGTATCCGCATGTTAAAGCAACATAATGGGTCTTTAATTTTATTCATGTACATGTTTCTAGGAATCTTACCTCACCTGTTTCATATGCCTGAACATGACAGATCAATATCTGTGCACAGCAGTCATTTAAAAAGTGAAATATTGTTGCTCATGGAGCATGCAGCGTGGGTGTCTCTATGAATCTGGCTGTACATAAAAATGAACATCCATTCTGTACCGAGGGGCTCCGTCAAAATCTGCAGTAGAAACGTTTTTAGGAGGACGGGTGTGGATACAAAGCATTAAAACATTAAGCGCAAAGAGGCGGAGCCATTATCGAGACGATGAGCTCAGGTTGAGTTAAGGGAAACGTTTTTCTAGCATCCAAAGCAGCATCGCTTGTTCCTGTAACTGGGAAACAGCTGGAGGAGCCCTTCATCAACCAGCTGATCGGCAAGTGTCAACCTCCCAGTAGGGGCAACACTGACTAACTTAAAATTGGGGGTCTGACCCTGAGGTCTCCTGACCTTTTAGGTCCCGTTCAGTTTTCCATCCAAGGATTCTCCTCTTCTGATGTTGTGCTATACCTCCTGGCCCACAGAAGGTGCTGAATGTAGTTCTGTGCAGGCCAAAAACAGTGAAAATATGCTTCATCAGGACAGGGAACATAAGCTGTCGCAACAAAGGTTAAAGTGTATTATTCCTTACAATATCCCTACATGTCTCAGTATTAAGATTTCCCTTCATGTGGACAAAGAGGCTGAGCACAAAGCAGGACAAAACAACTCCAAAGAACCTGAGAGAGCGCAAAGGGATGCACACATATTTACACTAATATTGGCTGGTGTGTCTTTGTCCTGTCCTGTCAGTGTTTCCATAGAAGTGGCAGAGATTAGGGAGTCCTGTTTACTGCAGCCCTTGATAAAATCAGTGACGCTTTCGAGATAGAAACAGAGAAATCCCAAAGGAATGGGTAGATGATGGTGGCATAGAGGCTGAGTGTCAGAGCAATATGTAATGATCCAAATTAAACCCATCAACTCCACCCATAAAGGACTGAGGATAGTAATCAAAAGTGTTTTTTCCAGTATATAAAAGCCCCCAAAGAGGTCACCTTCTTTCTAGAGGCAATCACCAGGGCTGATTACCCCTCAAAAGCTAGTTTTCTGCCTGGAAAAGCTTTATGTAATAGATGTGTTTCGGATTTTAGATTTCATAGAGTTGATGGAGAGGAAGAAGAGGGGAAGAAGCCTGGGGGTTGGAGGGGTGAGCCTGAGCGATCAAACTGCTGAGTTTGTAGTCCTGTAGAAAGCAGACAAACTCAAGTGTGAGGTCATTTTTTGAATGAGTCCCAAGTGGCTGCTTAGCCAGCCGGCACTGCATTCAGTTCACTGCTCAGATGGATCACCGCACTAAGGACCACAAGTTACTCACTGAGAGCCGAGGCCTGCTGCATGTGCAAGCCAAGAGACTGACAGCTACGTTTGAATAAGACAGTGTTAAGCATCGTGCTGCCTTTCAGCAGTCTGACCTATTAGCAAAGCAGCTAAACACAATCTATTCTACACACACGGATCACTCTGGACTGGCTCACCTTTAGAGCTCGACGAGGTCTAACGCCTCACAGTGTTTCTGCGACACATTCAGAAAATGCTCTGCGTGAGATTTCTGTTAGTGATGAAACCTGTTTTGATGCTGAAATGGCTGACGGCTATGGTGTCTTGCTTGCGTGTGATAAAATGACGGACATTCAGCTGTTGTTCAGGAAGCAGGTCCAGCAACACAGACAGACAGCAGGGTTTCACATTTGCTGATCCGAAAGAGCGTTTTGCTGTTAAATAAGCTGCAGCGCCCTCATTGCAGCAGGAAGAAAGGGAGTTTATGGGCTCATACTTCTGGAACATGCAGCACCAACCGGAGAGGACTTTGCAATGATCCGGTTTCATTAGCAAACACCAGCCCTAGGGGAAATGAAGAGAAGCATGCACAGTTGCAGCTTTACTGCTGGTGCAGCAAGAGGAAGTTCATTCATAAATGCTAAGAAACTGTTTAAAAATGCTTCAAAACTTGATCTTGAACTGACCTGTTTGTTCTGCTGACTTGCTTAAAGTTTACCTCTGCATTACAGTGCCTATTAAGAATCATATTATCATATTAAGATCTTTGTTTCACATGTGACCTTTGACCCCTGCGTGTGACCCCTAGGATCCAGTCACAGGCCTTCTCCCAGGAAGCCCAGATCACCCTGACGCCTGGGTTCGAGACAACGTTTACAGCATCGTGTCTGTGTGGGCGCTCAGTCTGGCCTACAGGAAGAACGCCGACAGGGATGAGGACAAGGCCAAGGCCTATGAGCTGGAGCAGGTAGGGGTGTGTGTGTGTGTATGTGTGAGAAACATTAAGGTCAAGAGGTCATATTTCTATTTCCTTAGTTGGCATGTTGGCTCCTTTATTTAAAAGTGTACAGGCTGAGGTGAAAATGTTGATATTTAACCGTGTCTCTGTATCTCCAGAGTGTGGTGAAGCTAATGAGAGGGGTCCTCCAGTGCATAATGAGGCAGGTAGGACATGTGCATTCTGTTTTTCTCTCACACACCTTTTATTGATCATATTGATCTTTTAGATGCACATCTGTTCCTCTGTCTTTTTTTTCTCCACCCACGCTTTTCCCTGTCAGCTTCTCTCTTTTGCTCTCATTGCAACACTTGTTACTGTTATTACACTCACAGCTACAGTGTGTTGTTATTTTGCTTTAAATGCACTCACAGAGACACAATGAGACTCAGAGCAGGGAAAAGGTGAAACTGGCGTCAACGTAAATGGCAGTTTTGTTGGATCTTTTCAGTCACTTCAACTCATTTGACCAGTTTTGGGTTGAATTAAGAAATGACTGCAAACATACGAGTAAAAGTAAAAGCTGTTGTTGTAGCTCGAGTAAAACAGCTTGAGTACAACACCTCCAAGCTGCTGCTGCTTTGTTGTTAGGTACATCGAGTGGTACGCCAGTCTGGTGATGTATGATGCTGTGATCAACACAAAGTTATTTTGTTTTTATTTTAAATCACCCCAGTACACTTGGTAGGGGTGGCGCGGTGGTTAGCACTGTTGCCTTACAGCAAGAACGTCCTGGGTTTGAATCCATCATCTGACCCGGACATTTCTGTGGAGTTTGCATGCTCTGTGTCTGCGTGGGCTTTCTCCGGGTACTCTGGCTTCCTCCCACAGTCCAAAGACATGCAGTTAGTGGGGTCAGGTTAATTGGTGATTCTAAATTGCCCATAGATGAGAATGTGAGTGTGAATGGTTGTCTGTCTCTATATATTGGTACTGCAACAGGCTGGTGACCTGTCCAGGGTGTACCTTGCCTCTCCCCCATTGGTAGCTGAGATAGGCTCCAGTATCCCTGCAACCCTAAATTGGATAAGCGGAAGAAACTGGATGGATGGAATATATTTTGTATTGCAACAGGACAGAAAAGCAGGGAGAAAGACCAGGGGAAGACGCACAGTAAATGCCCTCTGCATTAGCCTTACAGCACAGGGTTCACCTTCTCTACCCAGTGAGCTAAACCGGCGCCCCACACAGAACTGAATTGACTGGATTGTTCATATTTTTTTGAGTCAGTTTCAGCTCATTAATTTGAGGTTGGTGTCTGATTGATACTCTGTATGTGCAGCTGCCTGAAGTCAAGGTTATGTATATATTTCAAGTAAAATATTTTGTTTTTACTCGAAATATATACCCAAGACAACCAATCATGTACTTCCAATATACACGTATAGCAATGAGGCACCGGCTAGAATGGGCTGGGCTTATGGGCATGTGGTTTAAAGTAGATAATTTTCACCTGAAATGAAGAGTGCCCAATAGAAAACCTGGGCAGTATTGTAGTTAGCAGGTAAACAGTGTAAGTTTGGGGTGGTTGAAGTTAGTCCTTGGTAAGTGGTGCTAGACCGATAGTTTCTCCACTCACCTGCAAAATATTTTTTCCAAAGTGTTCAAAGACAACTTCTCCGATGTTTCTGTAACAAAACGTGTGGTTACGATTGTATTTTTTGCCATAAAACCAAAACAAGAAGCTGAATGTTTGAGGTTTTTTTTTTCATTATTCATTTGGCTCAATGTTAAAAAAAAAAAAAATTTACTTTGGCAGTTTTGTATGTGTTACTACTATTGTGAAATGTTTTTTCATTTTCAGGAAAGACGGTAAACAAACTGATCACAGCCAGAGAATCTCGTATTGTCAGTTTCCACAGAACACATCAATAAAACATAAACATTATTGTTGTAATTCAATATAAAATTGATTCCATATTTATAACCACTGCAGCATTCTTGACATTTTGTATATTGTGCAGTTTTGTGGTTACATTTGTTGGATAATTTATTCATTAATACAAGTTAGGATTTATTACACTTTTTTTGGACTCGCTCTTTTCTCACATTTTAATAGATCTCTCCTCCCTGCTTACCCTCCTCCTGCCCCCACAGCTGGATAAGGTGGAGAAGTTTAAATA
>JAVDPK010000154.1:802436-817198 GCA_034780415.1 Cichlasoma orientale | reverse complement strand
TAGCCGCATCATATTATAAGCCGCAGGGTTCAAAGCGCGTGAAAAAAGTAGCGGCTTGTAGTCCGGAATTTACGGTATTTATTTATTTATTTTTCCTTCCAGGGCTTTCTGGCACCTGGAGAGATTGACCCTCTTAACCGGCGTTTCTCCACCATCCCTAAGCCTGACGTGGTCGTACAGGGTGAGTTCACTGTGAGGTCTCAGTATGTTGCCTCATTCACATTCAGACAAGGGCTTTTTTTTCTATGCCTTTTTTAAGCACTTTTATCTCAACGTTCACACACTGATGGGTGCAGCGGGGGCCACTTGAGGTTTAGTGTCTTGCCCAGAGATACGTCGACATGCAAGCTGGAGGAGCAATTTGGAGGAGTCTTTTGGCCAGTAGATGAACTGTCAGAGGTTTTTTTTGTGTGTCTCTCTCTCTCCTCCTTCAGTGTCAATTCTGGCAGAGACAGAGGAGATCAAAGAGCTGCTGTTGAAGCACGGTATAGAAGTGCAGACCGTGGCTGACATCCACCCCATCCACGTGCAGCCCTCCAGAGTCCTCAGCCACATCTACGCCCGACTCGGTACAAACTCAGGATGAACTTATTTTTTTCTTATTTGTCTGAAGTCATGTATTTTTTCTTGTGATCTCTTTAAAACTGAAAACTTTGTGCCACTAGAGTTTTGCCTTCTGTAGCGTAACAAAACACATGACAGCTTTATGATGAGCACAACAGTTGTGATACATTTGCCGCAAAATGTCTGTGGTATTGATTAACGTGAATCCAATTGGAAGCTTGTTTCCACCACTGAAAAAAATTCAATCTTGCCGGGCAGAGCTAAGTCACACTTTTGAGTTTGGTATCTCCACATTCCCCAGATAATAACCCCTGACTTAAGGTAGGCAAACAATTTTTTTTCCCCTCAGTGGCGGAAACAAGCTTCCATACAAATGTGCTACAATCAGATCTGAAGGACACAAAAAGGTCCAAATGTAGAATATGGATGCCATCAGTGGCTTTAAGAAGTTCAAAATTTAACGTCTGCACAACTTCTGAGTCTCGTTCCTTCATCGTTTTCACCCGCTGTGTTGCAGGTCGTAACCCACGGCTGGGTCTGACAGGACGCCCCTACAGGAGAATAGGAGTGCTGGGAACCTCCAAGTTCTACATCATCAGGAACACCATGTTCACATTCACACCCCAGGTTAGAAAAGACTGAAGCAAGCATAAAAATAACCTGCACATCTCTCCTTTTTACTATCGTAACAGGTAAATATTGGCAAATAGAGACTCATTGGAGTTACAATCCTAATTCCAAAAAAGTTGGGACCCTGTTTAAAATGTGAATAAAAACAATGCATCAGTTTGCAGATCTCATAAACCCATATTTTATTCAGTAGAACGCAGAAAACATACAGATTTTTAAAGCAGCACGTCACAAACAAGTTGGGAAAGGAGCAAAAAAAGGCTGTAAATGCCGGCGATGCTAAAAAGCAGCAGAGGGAGGAACATTTTGCAACTAATTAGAAGATTCTAGGTAACCTATCAGACAGAAATGGTACAACCTTCCTCTCCCAAAGGTCCAGCAGCTGCTCTCCTCAGTTCCCAGATGAAACATGGCCCTGCCCCAGCTTTGGAGATTTGTTGCTGCCATCAAATTCAAAATGAAACCGTAAAATATCTCAGTTTAAACATTTGATATGTTTTCTATTGTGAATAAAATCAGAGTTTGAGATTTACAAATCATTGCATTCTGTTTTATTTACACTTTACGCCACGTCACAGCTTTTTTGGAACGACAGTTGTACATGACAATCTGAAAAAGATGTAAAAGACCAAATTTTCCTGTAAAATAAATAATTTCCACCTGAAATCTATTGAAACTTTTCCTGGAGTTGAAAATTTTTCTCTTCATTAGTTCATCGACCACCAGCAGTTCTACTTGGCGTTGGACAACAAAATGATTGTGGAGATGTTAAGGACAGAAATCGCCTACCTCTCATGCAGATGGAGGATGACTGGAAGACCGACGGTCACTTTTCCCATTTCACAGACTATGCTGAGTGAGCGCGGAGACCTTTTTTTTTTTTTTTTTTAAACCTGCTAAATGTCCAGATACATCCTGTTTATAATAAAGCACACCTGTGTAGTTAAGGGTGGAGGTGGCTTGAGATAAACATTTATTTAAATATTGAAAACACTTTATTTATTCTTGGGATTTTCTCTGCATGTTTTCCTCTTTTCTTTTTTTTATGCGCTTCAGCTGATGATCACTCAAACCTGGACCCCGCAGTTCTGGCGACGCTCAAGAAATTACAGGATGGATATTACGGAGGGGCAAGGTGAATCTGTTTTTGTTTTTAATGAAATTTTATTTGTGTTACATCTGGTAACTTGTAATAAATTCAGTTTTTGTTTTATTTATTCTCTTTTCATGCTTCTGATTAATGATTTTATTCATTTTTGCTGCACAGTAACATGATTTAAAAGCCCTCTTTTATCGGTCTGTGTAGGTTCTCAGTCATCCAGGCTCCAGAGGCCTCTCTTTCATCGATTAATTTATTGCCAAGCTTTGCTCATTTGCTATTGCATTAATTTATAAATTACACTCCTCATTAGTATTTCCAAAATTCTCATACCTGTCTCCTCGTCTTCTCTCTAGGATCCAGACAGGGAAGCTGTCGGAGTTCCTGACCACTTCCTGTTGTGCTCACCTCAGCTTTCTGGACGGTAAGGCTTCTGGCAGCATGGGCCGCCACGACGAAGAGTATGGTGGTGATGATGATGAGCGCTACGGCGATGGATACGTGCATGAGTTGCGTTATGATGCTGGTAAGAAAAACACGGCAAGGATGGAGGAGGAGTGGTGACACCAGCTGTGGGGGAAAAAAAAATGGAGACAAGTTTTTAAAACGGAGTTCACGCCGCCAGGTGGCGCTCGTTTGTTTTCCAGGGTTGGTTTGACCATTCCTAAAACACACACAGCTGTAGACTGCCGTAATTTAAAGTGATCACACAGGACTGACCCACGTAAAAAATGTTACTGGATGTTTCTCTTTTAACATTTGCTGATTTTCAGGATAATATGGCATGTTTACATCTCATTTCTTTGTTCAAGCTAACTCATTCTGTAATCCAAATAAACCAAGTCATATCTTAATACCCTTTTCTTGATTAATCAACACTTCCTGTTTTATTCTGTCATCACCACCCCTCATCCCTGTGTATCAGTTTTTCCACTCAGGGCTTTAGGGTGCCTTGTTTGGCAACTTGAAATACATTGGAATAAAGTAAAACAACATGTATATATTTAGAGCTCTTTCTTTGCTCTAAAATATAAAAAAGTTACTCAAAATCTTAATTGTAGTAGACTTTAAAGTGGACTTGTTATGTTTTTTTTATTTTATTTATTTTCTGTCATAATGGGGGGAGCC
This sequence comes from Cichlasoma orientale, assembly GCA_034780415.1. NCBI lineage: Eukaryota > Metazoa > Chordata > Actinopteri > Cichliformes > Cichlidae > Cichlasoma > Cichlasoma orientale. Next base: position 813,777 of record JAVDPK010000154.1, on the reverse strand, counting down.
CAGGAGCAAGGCTTTACACATAATTAATAAAACTTTAAGAGCAATTCGATATCTAACAGGTGGCCCGAATTGCTGCTACTCCTAGAGCAGGGGTGTCAAACTCCAGGCCTCGAGAGCCGGTGTCCTGCAGGTTTTAGATGTGTCCCTGCTTCAACACACCTAACACCCATTATAAACCTGCAGGACACCGGCTGTCCTAGTATTGCTCAGAATTTAATTAAACTTGCACACCCAAATTATGCTCAAGCTCAAGGCCATATTATTTGTTTTACAAAGAACCGCCTATGAATTGTGATGGCTTGTGAGCTGGAAGATGTTCTGGATTTACAATCTACAGGTGGAGTTTTGGAGTGGTGGAAAAATAAAAGGGTTCAGACTAAACACTCAAATTCAGGCACTTTTTTTCTACTTCCCATATGCTCATATGGATACTGCAGTACTGAAGCCCCACCCACTTGCAGATCAGCTCTTTTGTTCAACTGTTGTAGCCAATCAGAAGAAAGTTGGGGGTTAAAGGGGGAGGAGCTAAAGCAACTTGTCTCAGAGTGTGAACTGAGGGGCTGCTCCAAGGCCCAGTGTAAGATGTTTTTGAACTGCTACTCCAGGAGAGTTCTTGAGTAAAATATGGAGCTGAAAATAAAGATAATGGGCCCTCTTTTAAAACTGCATCTTGGACTGTGGTGCATTTAAAACAGCTCATGATCTGAACTTGAGTGGAAAAATGATTCAAAACAACAGTTTCTGGTTTTGTTGTTTGTGTTCGTGCACGACTGCTTAGATTTACTGTGAATGCATGTTTACAGACAGCCTGTTGGTTCCTGAATGCATCACAGTTTGAAAGCATTTTGACTGTGACAGACAAAGCCTTCAGTTTTAAAGGGTCAATTCACCCAACATTTCACCCACAAAAACGTTTATTATAATTATTACAGAAAATTTGTTTTCATAGTTAACAATATTTATTAATGTTTGCAGTTTATTCCTCTCTAAAACAGGAATCTGTGGTGGCTGTCAAAGCATTAAAACATTACTTTTAATTGAAAATATTAATTTTGTTGTAATCCACGTCTGAGGTACCACATCAGATATTCAGATTTGGGTGAACAAACCCTTTAAAAGCTGCAAATTACAAGATAGTAATTTAACATTTAACATAAAAGAACTGATTATTTTTAGAGACCTTATTTATTTTTATTACTTATACAGTTTAGATAGAAAACCCCAGAATTTAAACTAAACTGACAGTTTTAGAATAGAATAGAATAGAATGCCTTTATTGTCATTATACAGGATGTACAATGAGATTGGAGGGCTACTCCTGTTCAGTGCCAGCAATAGAAAGTCAAACTTTCTAAAATAAAGATATAATAATCTAATATAACCTAAAAATATACAGAAAATAAAATGTATAAAAATATATACAGAAAAAATTTCTTTTAAAAATACAGAAGAGTGTATAAAAATCTATACGTTGTAAAAATAAAATAAGTATACATATGATAATGATTAACACCTGTGTACACAAAGACAGGTGAGTTGACTCTACTTCGGTAAATTAGCCTTTTCTGCTTATTCACGTTTCTTAATTTTGTTTCCGTATTTCTGTTGTTCTCTGCATCCCATCCTCCTTTGTTTTGTTCTCTCTGTCCATGCCCTCCAGAGGATGACGACCTCGCGCAGTACCTGGACCATCTGTTGGCCCACTCTGCTCCCAAGAAGCCTAAGCGTCCAGTGGGGGGTCTCGGCAGGTTCAAGGCTGCGGCCACCAAAACCAAAGAGATGGTGACTCTGATGAACAAGGCTCAGGACCTCAACATACAAAGTGAGTCAGTGCATTGTCTCCGCCTGAGAAATTAGATTAATAACAGATTTAATACCAAAACTTTGTATTCTATTTTCCCCCCAGATGTCAACATGTACCTGCCAAGCAAGCTGTTTCGTTCTTCTCAGCCGTTGCTCAACCTGAATCTTCCAGAGTTGCCTGCATCACAAGACACTCAGGTTCTTCCTCCTCTTGTTTTGTTTTTTCTCCTCCAGCGTCAGCTCTTTGCTCACTTACAGACTCCTCGATACGCCATCTTTTCCTTGATCTCTCCAGGGCCCTAGTGTGGCAGTTATAGCAGACAGCGGCATCCCCAGAGACGCCAGCGGAGCCATCGACTACAACGCTTTGGGCCAGCTGCTGAAAGACACACAATCTCTGCAGGACCAGGCCGACATACTTCATATCCTCTACAAAGACAAGTGAGAAACACAAGGTTATGGCAGGGCAAAATGAATCTCTGAATCTTCTACAAAAGCAGCGTGTTAGACATCAAGATTATTTTCATAAAATGCAATTTGAAGTGTGTATTCCCCGACAACATAGCAATTGAAAATCTGCGTTTCAGTTCAGCGGTTAATGGACATTGCAAAGATTTGAGGTTGCATGATCAGAATATATCAATTAAAACCGTATTGTCTCAAGTCTCCTCGTCAGGCAGCCTGCGAAAAACCAGGCTGAGGTCTAAAGTTTTCTTTTTTCCTTTTTTATGTTTCCTAGAATTTCAAAACTTCTAGACATGCAAAAAACAGATTTTATTTATCCGTTTATTTTCTATGAATTTTTATCTTGAAGATGTCAAAGTGTGCCTGCTCGTTGAATTATTGTTTTGGTTTAGTGGTGATGCAAACAGTCATAAACTCCACTAGGTTTACAAGAAACCCTTGAATCACAGTCCGCACAGCGTTATTATTGCAGGCTAAAGACACAAAAGTCTTTACAGGGCTGACGGGACAGGTCGCAACCCAGGTGTGTGTGGCTGTGCCGAGTGGAGGTTTTCCCCTCACAGCCGAGAGGTTTGATGGACGAGGGTTTGGGGCAAAGTAGTGCTGGTTATTTTCAGGTTATGCATCAGGAACTGTTCAGGAAACATTTGGTTATGAATCAGTCACCACTCTTGATTCATTAGCCACTCTTAATGAATCAAAAAAGTGGTGAAAAAAGCCTCTTTGTCTTTTTTTATTAGGGGTATGGACTGGGACACAGGTGTGCACGGTAAAGGCTCCACAGTGAGAACTCTGCTGACTGACCTTTATGAGAAGGCGGGTGAACTGAAACACTGGGGCCTCATCAGGATGATCTCCGGCATGCTGAGGAAGAAGGTGGAGGAGCTGGACTCGGTACGGTGCAGTTATAAATAGCATGGAGCATCTTTCAGCAGCTCGATACTGTTGTCAGGGTGGTCAGGTTTTCTGGAGATGTACATTATGTATACCATTCATAGATTTACTCAAAATTTGTTGAAAAAAAAATCGAAATGTCACCGTTTGGTGCTATTAGTGAATGTCCTGTTTTTATGACTATAAAAGGCACACTGTCTAATATTAAAATTAGTTTGATGATCTGAAACATTTTAAGTGTGATAAATATGCAATAACTAAGAAATCAGGAAGGGGCAAACACTTCTTCACAGTACTGTATTACTGCTGGGTTGTAGCAGCAGTTCATCACTAGCACAGATTTGAACTTTAAACACTTGGTTATAATTTTTGCCTATATTATTGCCAATAATTCATCTCTTACACATAGAGTGCCACAGTAAGTCCTAAAACCTAATCTATGTGTGCCATTTTTCCAGCTTCCTTTCCTGATTGCTTGTGATCTCTCTCGGTAGGCCTGCTCTGCTTTGCTGGCCCACCAGAAGCACCTGACAGTGGGTCTGCCTCCTGAGCCGAGAGAGAAAACCATCACGGCTCCGATACCTCTGGACCAGCTGGCGAACCTCATTGAAGAGGCCAGCGACAACAACATCAGCGTTGCCATTCTCACTCAGGTGGGTTACCCCCTCGAAAAACATCTGTCAAACCCATCTTCTCCTCCTCCGTCCTTCATCCTTTTCATTTCTGTCCACCAGGAGATCATGGTGTACCTGGCCATGAGCATCAGGACTCAGCCGAGTCTGTTCAGCGAGATGTTCAGGCTGAGGATCGGTCTCATCATCCAGGTGATGGCCACTGAGCTGGCTCATTCACTCAGCTGCTCAGGTAAGGCAGGAAGATGGTTTCAGACAAGGCTGTAATAAATTAATGAATCACTTAATAAGCTTATTCCCGAGACTCGTTGTGACTTTTTAAAAACTATTTGGAAGCAACGCAACATACAAAAGACAACATACAGTATATAGCCATAGTGGAGTAACAATGTTTACACAGTGGGCTAACTGCCACAGCTCTGCTTCACAGTACAGTTACATGGAAATCGTGTTTTTGGGTCAAACCTTAAAGCCCCAGCTGGAGATAACGGCTATCACCATGGTGATCAGCTTTCTCTGCTAAGTTGGTATTTTTGCTTCAGGCTCCGAGTGCACGCTCACAGAGGCAGAGGTGTTTCATCTGAAACAGGGGCCGCCTTCTCTGATTAGCGATGTCATCAGCTCATGATGATAAAATGGTGATAAAAATCTATTGTATTCTATTGTAAGTTACCATGGTGATTTAGCCAGGGAAAAAGAGCCTCTGACTTTAAGCTCGACACAAATCTCTAAACCATCAATTTTGCTTTGTAGGCGAGGAGGCCACAGAGACTCTGATGAGTCTGAGTCCATCTGAACTGAAGAACCTGCTCCACCACATCCTCAGCGGGAAGGAGTTTGGAGTGGAGCGCAGCGGTGAGTCCTCTAACTTCACATAACATAAGATCCTGCCATATACTGTACCTCCGACACAGTCTCTGCTGTTTCCTCTGTACCTGCTGTTAACCTTTGTGATAGGGTGGGGTAGCCATTATATCAAAAGATAAATCTCTGACAAGAGTGTAACCAAAACAATATGCCAGCAGTTATGCTGTAGAAGAGGGGTAAGCAGCATTTCTTTAACCAGGGGGCTGCTGACTGGCCACACACATGAATTGTAACATCACACAAATTATGTTAAACTGTAATGATGATGATGATGATGAACTTTAATGATCCCACGATGGGGAAATTTGCACATTACAGCAGCTCAAGTACAGAGAAGAACAGAATGAGAGCAGCAATTAAGAATAAAATAAAACTATATACATAAAATACAATATGAGAAAAAACACTATATACATTTTGCAAAAAATCTAGAAAAATTTAGTTCTAGATTTTTTTTTACAATCTAGAAAATGTTTTTCTAGATTATATGGAATCCAGAAAAAAGTTTCTAGATTTTTGTATGCTCTAGAATTTTTTTCTAGATTATATATTTTATATAATCTAGAAAAATTGTTTCCCAGATCATAAAAAAATCTAGAAAAATTTAGTTCTAGATTTTTTTTACAATCTAGAAAATGTTTTTCTAGATTATATGGAATCCAGAAAAAAATTTTTCTAGATTTTTGTATGCTCTAGAAATTTTTTTCCTAGATTATATATTTTATATAATCTAGAAAAATTGTTTCCTAGATCATAAAAGAAATCTAGAAAAATTTTTCCTGGATTATATATATAAAATCTAGAAAAGATTTCCTGAATTGCTCTTTCTGTTTTGTTTTTTGTCTGTTTTTTTTGTTGGGGAGGGGGGGCAGCATTGTTCTTGGATTGTCCTTTTAGGATGTTGAGGGCTTGTTTGGGATGGCAGTATTTGCCTGTGTGCTGTCCTAATCTCATTTGCAGTAGTATTACTCCAGTCTTTCTCCAGACTTAATTTTAAACAAAAATCCATCCATTGCTTGAGTTTATGGCCATGTACTTTCCTTTGTATGTGTGTGTGTGTCTGTGTGTGGCTTTTATTTATGTGTTTTTTGAATCCTGCGCACAGTACGGGAGATGGACGTCGGTGTCAGTCCTGCCATCTCCATCCATCATCTCGGGAACGTGGGCGCCACGAAGAGCGAGAGGGCCGGCATCAGCAAACTGAAGAGCGACATGAAGATGGTAGGGAACCACGACTATGAGATTAGTTACCTCTGTCTCTTCTGCATACTGTAGATGTTCAGCACATTATCATCACAATAAGAAGCTCATCTCAGAGTGCTTCTTGAGACACAGTGTCAGCTTTAAAATGTGGGGGGTGGGCGGGGGGGACAAACTGTCATCAAATGGGTAAACTCAGCAGCTGTTTAGAAGAGAGTAGGCGATTTAGGCAGGAGAGGCTCTTATTTTAAGATTGTTGAGTTTTTTGGTAAACTTGACTTTTGTGTTTTTGCAGCTGGAGCAAAGGTTGTCTTTGACGGATCCGAGCAAGGTGACGTTATTGGTTAAATTAGGTGTTAATTCACCTGGAGGAAGCTGCTGGTGGGGACATAAAGTAATTCACAGAGAGATGAAAGCATGCGCGCTGAATGAGATCGGTGGCTGAAGTCTTTCCGAGCTAATTGATGGCAAATTGTCGGCTTTAAGATCGAGTCTTTCAATCGATTTTTAGCATTTTCTCTATAAAAACTGCTCAGTCATTCATTCATGACGTGGTCCTTGTGTTGCAGGTGGAGCACAGGTTATCCATGACCGATCCACTTAAGGTGATGATCACATGAAGGAAGATTAACTGTCACAGTACTTAAATCAGTTTCTTTTCTCTCGCTCTTTTTTTTTTTTTTAACTTTTTAAAATCATGAGTTATCATTAAGTGCAGAAACATGCTGTAGCCCTTACTTCACCTTCCATGTAAACATCGACAATCAGATCGACCAGAATTAGAATATTGGTCCACTAGAATAGAATAGAATAGAATAGAATAGAATGCCTTTATTGTCATTATACAGGATGTACAATGAGATTGGAGAAAATTTGTTCAGTATTGAAACTCAAGGCCTGCTTATTTGCTCCAGAGCTTTCAGCTGTTTCCACTGTCTTCATCATGACATGGTTAAAAAGCTGTAGATGTGAGCTTCATTAATAAGTTGGAGAGTAGCCGACAAAAACAGCCTCAGGTTGAGAGCGTCTTACTTTGAATTTGTGTTTTTCCACATCAGCTGTTTCCACCTGTGCAGCTGGCTCCTCTTCACTTGCTCAAGGATACATTAGTTTTTTGAACCACGACCCTCCTCATATACTCTAATTAAAATTGATTTAACTGTCGTCCTTTTTCTTGCCAGTTTTGCTGTCTGTAACTGACCGCGGGATGGCAGATTATCACCCAACTATCCCAAATTCGTATTTAAGGTTTCATCTTTGTTTACTGGAAGTAAACTACAGACTTGTACCTCTGCTTAACCATGCAAATTCCTGCACTTATCACTTTCTTGGAGTTAAAAGAATTTGGAGTCTTCTCGGTCTTCTCTAGGTTTGTTTTTTGACACTATGTCAAGTGGAGAGTCAGAAGAAATTGTGAAGATGCTTTAGACTTGATTTAAAACCTGTGTAAACGCTCTGAAGATGAAGACTGTGCGAAAGCTGAAAGCTCCAGGAGAACAAGCTAAATTAGTTTGTTCAGCCACTGTAACGCTGCTTGTATGTTTTTGTTTTGACCCAGGAACCCATGCTGTCTTTGACAGATCCAGTTGCAGAGGTGATGATGATGATTTCAGCAGTATTGAGATTTAAATGTGTCTTTGGCTTTGCTGTGGAGGAGGAAGCCGGGGTTCCATTTGGTTACTGTGCTTCATTATATTTTCTCTATTGCAGACGGACCGCAGGGTATCTTTGACCAGCTCAGTTAAGGTGGCGATGATAAAGAAATTCATAAATAAGAATCTGGACATAGTGAGAAAGATTTAGATGCTGAAATTTTTTATTCAAATTTTTAAATTTGCATTTTACACTTCATTCAAATGAAGCTGATCAAAGTAATCCATGATGTGATGAGTAATAACAACTAGAGCCCATCATCTCTAGTTGTTGTTATTGTTATCTTCTATTATAATCATTGTCGTCATGTTGACTTTCATGGCTGTATCATTCACAGTTGTGAGTCTGGCATATTGACCGCGCCCGTCTTCAAACAACCTTTATTTGTATTTCAACTACACACCTTGAACAGTGTGTAGCACACTATCCCACTGTCAAAATCTGTCTCCAAGCAAACATGTTAACACCTGCCATAGTGCTTAAAATCACCTTTGTGGTTCTCTATGGGACACCGACAGACTCACAAGGTGAAAATGATACTAGCCACGCTGTCATTGCTGGTATTGACGGTTCTAGTGGTGATTCGACTCGTCTCTTATTGATCTGAATGCTAAAGGGCGCTGCAAAAAGTTAAATCAAAGCTTGCATCTGTGGATCTTTCTTCTCTTCCTTTCAGCTCGACCAGTCTGTGACATCCACCCTCAAGGTGACGGTGATAACGATGTTAAAGTCTGAGTGTGAATTAATATTATAATGATGGTTCAAGCCAGAAAAAAAAATTCAGCCCGGCGCACGTTTGTGTTGGGGGTGAGGGCTAATTGGCATTGGCTTGCTAATGCTAAATGCTGTGCCAGCTTGCTAATTGAGTGACGGTGAACAGTTGGATAATATAAGCTGTGTCCAAATTCAGGGGCTGCATTCTTCGAAGGACCCAGTCTACGTAGGTCAGGTCCTTCGAAGACCGCAAAGGCCGGAAATGCTGTTGGACATCTCCGAAAACGTCGGGGCACTTTTGCAATTAAGCGATATCTTGATAAATCGAACAGATATTTGAGGTTTACACATCTACATTCTCGCCTGAAAACATTTTAAAAGTTAATCTTGTGTCACAGAAACACTCATACTTCAAGCTTTTTGGCTGCTCTTCTGCATTTGGAGGAGCCTTCGAATTTGGACAGCCTTCGTCGCCTCGCTGTGACGTAATCGGCCTACAAATGCGGCCTTTAAAGGATGCAGACCCTGAATTTGGACACAGCTATTGAAGGCACCTGAATCTGATTGGACCATGTGACTTGATGCCGATAGGGAGTGTGGCTCCTCTGAAAATAAGGTGCACGTTTACCTGTACCCAAATGTGGACAGGACCTTCGCGAGATCGTGTGTGCACGTTGTGAATGAAACTGGCCGTGCCTGGTGGCAGGTTGCAAATTGTGGTGAAATAATACTATAGAGCGATGATCTAGCCAGAGGGGGAAAAAATCAGTCTGGTATCGGTGAGGGGTGCGCGGCCGCTTGCTAATCACAGTCATTAGCAAGCAACAGTTCCGATAGATAGCAACCCAGTGAAATTCTCAGCTCAGCACAAGGCGACCTCAGCATGGCGCAGCGCCGGGCGATCCGAACCCTGTTAATATTAATAATAATAATATTAATTCACATAATTTATGGAGTCCATTTGAGTGATTAACACTCTGCTAATGTAAATTCTATTGGAATTTTAATACCTACGCAGCTAACCACAGTTTTAAACACTGATTTGCCACTGATTATTAATCACTAATAAATATTGCTGATTAATCTGCAATTATGATTATTATCCAATAAATTGATTTGATTTACGGAATGAAATGTAACAGATGCTTCATTGTCCAATCAAAGTTGGATGTAACTTTTAATTTAAGCTGAAATATTTGTAAGATTTGTATGAAAATGTCACATTGGTTTAGTCCATAAGAATTTGTATTCCACAGGTCGCTCTAGTATGTCATATGTCACTGGTCCATTTGCTCTTTAACCAGCTGCAGGATGGTTTAAGTTCATGATTTGTGGTTTTCTAACAGAATTTCTCTCATTTCCTGCCCTTTTGATTATGATTTTTTTTGATTTATGCATACTGCCTTTTCTGGATCTGTAAGTCTTTATAATTATTTTCATGTGTCACTTTTTTCTTCTGTGCATCTTTTTTGTTTTTTGTTCTTCTTTCCCCTCTTTTCTGTTTTATTCTCTGCCTCTCAGGGCATGCAGTCACCGGACATAGAAAGCATCGAGCCTGGGGTAAAGATTTGCGTTATTCTGCTTTTTTTTTTTTTTTTTTTTTTTTTTTTTTTTGGTGGCCTTCTAACATGAGCCACTTTGTCAGATTCGGATTAGCAGACTGCTGGGTGTCATTGTTCCTCGAAGCAAGAAGAGGGCGCTGTTCTTCCAGAATGAACAGAGGTACAGAGAGTGACTCCTGTTTTCTCTTCCAATCTGCTCAGAGGTTCCGGCTGCCAACCATGGAATCCTTTGACATCCCAGAGAACATTCCAGTGACTAAGGATACCAAACACGGTCAGTGGCTACGTAGGAGGCGTCTGGACGGCGCTCTAAACCGAGTGCCCGTCGGCTTTTACCAGAAAGTCTGGAAGATCCTGCAGAAGGTGAGTTATGACCCCAGCCGTATACTTACATGTGCAATTGCCAGGAATTGGTTCCACAGCTTCTTTTGTAACACAAATTGATATTTCTAGATATTGGAAAGTTGTTTATGATCCCAGGAAACAAGTTTTTTTTTGTTTTTTTTTTAAATTAAAATTTTTTTTTTCTTTAGCATTATTCACTTGAATCACCGAATGAATGATTAAATCGCATTATCAATTTTAAAAATGTAACTATTGGTTCCTCATATGAATTTTGGAGTTTTCAGGTGGTTAAATTGTTTTTAAACATTAAAGCACCACTTAGTGTAAAATGACAGGGAAAGATGAACCAGACGTTTTGAATTTTAGCTCTAACAATCACACTTTTTACATGCTAATTGTCATAATACTAATGTGTTAATTGCAGTGCCACGGTCTGTCCATAGAGGGATTTGTTCTTCCATCTTCAACTACCAGAGAGGTGAGAGATCACGTATTTCATGGCCGATTTAATACGTGACATTGCTTGTTTATATTTTTGTCTTATTATTTAAATGCTGCGTCTGGGATAGTGAGAAGCTATTCATTTTTGTTTAGGTGTGTCATTATTAAGTAAGAAGCTTTTAAGAATTTAATTATAATAAAAATTAAAAGTATGGTTGCACCAATTTATTGGCTGATATTCAGCTTGCTCAGTGTCAAAAAAGATGATCTGTTGTCTCCCATCAGTATTTTGATGACCTTTTTAAAATTTGAAAATGGTTATTTGTTTGTTTATGATTCTTTTTCTGCCACGGAGAATGAATTGTTGTAACAAAAGCAAACTAAAACAACCAAAACATTATTAAAAAGGTTGATTTAAACATTGGTATTAGTGGGTGTATCCCTAGTCAGAAGAACTGAAATGAAGGTATTTTTCTTGTTTGCTCTGATCTTCACTAATAGAAAAAGATGAAAGCTGTAAGTATTTTGATCCAGAGTAAATCCGGGTATATACCAAGTTATCACAAATTCCCAAATATCCTTCCATTTGTCTTCTACACTTTACACATGAAAACTTTAACTTAATTTATAATTTATAATGTAATTTATTTATTTATTTAAATTAATTAATTTTTTTTTTTTTTTTTTTTTTTTTTTGGGCCTCAGACAAAACAATCTTAACAGGTACCCTGGCCAAGCAGCCGAAACATGTAGGAAAATGAACTT
>JAVDPK010000154.1:787841-802336 GCA_034780415.1 Cichlasoma orientale | reverse complement strand
AGAGTGGCAGCTACTCTTTCCATTGATATGTGCTCAATCAGGAGATTTAACCAGTGATTAATATTGAGCATTTGCTTATCTTTCCAATTAACAAGTATTGTTTTCTTTGCAATGACCAGAGCTGTGAGTATGACTTTAGCTTTTTTGGTTGAAAGATTCATTGAAGTTATTTCACCGAGTAAGCACAAATGGGGAGATAATGGGATTCTGCAGCCCAAGATAGAGGAAAGCTTTTGTGTGACTTTAAGCCAGAAGTTCTGGACAGGTGAGCAGAGCCATAATGCATGAAAATAACTGTCTGCGGTGTTTTGAGTACACTGAGTACAATTCTCAGACTCTGAGAAACCCATTTTATACAACACATGCTGTGTGATATAGGTTCTGTGCAGAGTTTTGTATTGGATAAGTTGCAAATTGGTATTGTTTGTCATTGAAAATGTATTTTTACAAATCTGTGTCCAATAATCAGGTTCTAAAGACAGTGGAAAGTCTTTTTCCCATTTGGAAATGGGTAAACACGTTGAGTCTGTGACTGAAATTAATTTATAAAGTTTAGAAGTAATTTTTTTGTTTATTGTATAAAGAGTTGAAATCTCTTTTACAAATGTAGATGGTTGTAAAGGGCTGCTAAGTGTAGGAAATCTTTTCTTAATTGAGTTCTTTAATTGCTGATAGTAAAGAAAATTTCCACTGCCTAGTCCAAATTTTTTAAACAGGTTTGTGGCAGACATGAGTTTATCATCTTTGAAGAGGTGATGGAGGTGTGTAATTCCTTTTTGTTCCCATGTTCTAAAATAGACAGTTTCTCTGTTAATCAGAAAATCCGGGTTATGCCAAACTGGAGAGAGACTACAGGGTTCCACTTGCGAGTTAGTGATCGCTAAGGTTTTCCACCAGGCTGTCAAGGTAGATGAGATCAACGGGTTTTTGAAACAATTATGGCGTTTAATTGAAGCAGTGATAATTAATAATTTTAATTAATTAATTTTTAACTTTTGACGTCTGCGTTGACTCACTGCTCCATCTTGTGGTACAAAGTGGTATTACATGAAAGTGCAACCTGGCTCTAGATCAGCTTTAGTAGATGTCACTTAAGCATATTCCTTAAAGTAATAGCTTTTGTTTCTTCATGTTCTGTTGACATCTTTACAATATTTATAAATGCAAAAAGTACCTTTTTACACAAATAAAAATACAAATTATAAAATAATAATTCAGCTGCCCTTTTCCCTTTTTCTTCCACCATGTCCAGATGACCCCAGGCGAGATAAAGTTCTCCGTCCACGTGGAAACGGTTCTGAACCGCGTGCCTCAGCCCGAGTACCGACAGCTGCTGGTGGAGGCCATCTTGGTCCTCACCATGCTGGCAGACGTGGATATCGAGAGCATCGGCTCTATAATCCACGTGGAGAAGATCGTCCACCTGGCCAACGACATGTTCGACAAGGACCAGGTGAGCAGTCACTCTAAACTGCAATTTTCTAATTAATGTGGTCAGTTAAAGCAGGTTGTTCTTCCTTTCTTCTCCAGAGGGACCTTGGAGCAGAGGAGCACATCCTGGAGAGGGACCCGTCCACAGGAGTGTGCAGGCTGCTGTATGACAGCGCCCCCAGTGGCCGCTTCGGGAGCATGACCTACCTCACAAAGGCCGTGGCGGTGTATGTGCAGGACTTCCTGCCCAGCGGGTCGTGTGCGGTGCAGTGAGAAAACGAGATCATACAACAGTTTTTATGTCAACCTGAGAATAAATTAACAGCTCCGCTTCATGTTGTCACCATTTGTGCGTTAATGCAGAAAATAGATGAGGCGGTGCATTTGTAGGTTTTATGTGAAGTCTTCCTCCTCAACCAGTATTCGTACAGCCGCACAAAACTGTAGCAGCCACGCTAGCTAGCCTCGTCTGTTTCTCTTTGTAAGGGTGGTGACTTCCTGAGTTTATTTTACTCTCAGTAATCACAAACAGTGCCCTACTTTAAGTCGCTTGAATACAGCTGTGGTGGAAACCCACAAACATTTGTCCCTAGGTGCAAGCATTGGGAGGATGAAAAAAAAGATTAACCCTTCAGCATCACTAAGCTTTTCCTCCATCTCTGATTATTGCCGGTGTAAGAGAATCCAGGCTGATGGGTTTGCGACACTGCCTGAATTAAAATTTTTTGCCAGAGCTGAAGTATTTTAACCAACCGTCTATTTTAACTCGTCTGTATTCACGTCAGCCGATGCAAATTTGCATTACTTTGCCTTATTCCATAAACTTTGGATGTACGCGCTGTGCTAAAACGTTTAGTGTGAACGCAGAATAAAAGTTGGTCTAAACTGCGTGAAACCACAGATCTTTGAACAGATTTCCTAAAACATCACGACACTGTAGTTATTAGCAAATGTTGTCAGAACTGTGGGAAATACACCTTTTTGTTGGGAACTATTTTCAGCTGCGGATTAATACACATTTGGTGCTTTTTTTTCCACCCTAGAAAGAAAAATGTATGTGAGATTTAATTAAAATTTGGCAACAGTTAATGATAAAGTCATATAAACTGTGTTTTCAATAGATTTTACACTGTCGCCTTCTGTCACACAAAGAAATAAGCTGCACACATGATACTGTACTAGTTTTAGGGGTTTTCCCACAATAAGGAAAAAAGGGAGACTTTTCCTGTAAAGCAGCCAAGATCAATTTCCATCCATTTTTTCATGCAATAATGGGGGAAAAGAGCCAAATGTGTTAATTTAATCTGGAAATGAATGTAAATTGATCCCCAGCTATGATCAAATCGGCCAGAAAATAGTTTGCCCACCTTTTTCTTGTGTTCATCGCTACTTTAAATATCTTCACGTCTAACTACTCTTACCTGTGTAACTTAAACATAACATTCTTCAAATTCAAATTGATCCTCTAACTGTTGCTAATTTATTACCTGGTAGCTCAACCACTAAGACTCTCATAACTTTGTTTACCTCCAGTCTTACGTGCTTGTATGGTGTATAAAATAATGGAGAAAAAAAGAAATCTAGTATTTATTTTTTAGATCTGATCCGTTAATTAAAGTCAGCTCCTGTAGGTAGGGTCTTAAAGAGGACACGATGCCTTAACATAGCTGTATTTTGGTTTGAAAAGTTTCTGTGTGACTGAAACTTGCAGGAGTGCTGTTTTTATTTAAAGCTATACATAAACAGCAAACTTTTTTTGGACACATTGAGCTTTGATTGTATTAATTTCTTAAAGTGTTTTTGGCATGTAGTGAATGTACTTCTTTGCCTTAATCCTCTGATGGCTAAAACTGTAAGTTTGTTTGTCTGTTTTTAGAGTAATTACAGTTAAACTCGTGGTCGTTGACCCGCACGTGTTGTTTTACATCATGCAAAGTGGGGAAGAAGTGATTAAGATCACTCTAGAACATACCTGATCGTGCCTCTTGTTTAAATGTCCAATAACCAGCTGATGTCAGTTATTTGTGACGTTTAAGCCCATGCCACGTGAACACAATCCGTCATATCAGAGCGAGTGAGCCAGTGTCCACTGAGCAAGCCACTGGTTGACTGTTTTTGTTTGTGAAACTAATTCTGTAATAAAATAATAAAAATCTGTTATGTTTTTATTCAGTGACTTTACTGAGTAGCTGTTTTCAAACTTTTGCTCTCTATCTTGCAATTTGCTCGAACTTTCAGCTCCATCACGTGGCCCGTGTTGGCTTAACTGCGATGCATATCACAGTACGCACCTCAGCTACAAGGATCCCACTGGATACATGGTGAAACGAGCTTAATTAATCTTGAAAAATATAAGTTATTTTTAGATTTAGAGGTATTTAAGCAGAAAGGTTAACTAGAAGTGGATCAACAGTAGAAAAAAAGTGAAATGATGCATAAATTATTTAAATGGAATAAGGTTGAAACCAATGACTATACAGTCTATGGCTCAACAACACGCTTCATTAACTGTTCAACTACTCATTAACACGAATATCTAACCAGCTAATCACATGCCAGAACCTCAGTGCATTCAGGCACATAGACATGGTCAAGACGACCTCCTGAAGCTCAAACTGAGCATCATAATGGGGAATAAAGGTGATTTAAGTGACTTTGAATGTGGACTGATCCGAGTATTTCAGAAACTGCTGGGAGAAAATTCCTTGTTGAGGTCAACGGTCAGAGGAGAATGGAAAAACTGCTTTGAGCTGATAGGAAGGCAACAGCAACTCAAATGACCATTTATAACCAAGATATGCAGAAGAGCATCTCTGAATAGCAGCAGAAGAGCACACTGGGTGCCACTCGTGTCACTGTCAGTGAGGCTGTTTTAAAGTACTTTAAAACCTCAAAGGAGAAAATATTCAAGTAGAAAAAGTAAGAAAAGTGCTGCTGAACTTTGAAACATTGTGTTTAGAGTTCAAAGTGTGGCTGGTTAAACAGGCAGTAATGCATAACCTGGGTTATATACATATGAAAAGCAAGCAGGTGAGGAAAATAAACACTGGGCAGGCCTGAAAATCTTCACTTGTGAGGGTGAACGTGTACACACACAGACGCCTGCAAAGCGCTCACCAAATGATGGCAAACATGAATCTGTTTGTGTACCTAATCAAATGGCAGTCTGTGACGTTTCCTCCTGTGGTTTCATTTTCACGAATCCTCCTTTTAGTCATCTTTTCAGCTCACACGCTGAATTATGTGATTAATTAAACAAAGTGAAACCAGATGTGATCTGAAAGCAAACAGAGCGCTAACACTTGGTGATAAATCGCCTTCTTCGTTTGCCAAAAAACATCAACACATTTCAGCTGTAAGAGCCACTCTGTTTCTAACACAACTCAGATGTTGCATTCTGGCAGTTTTTATTTGCAAGCCTACTTAATTATAGGATTTGATCACACAAATTTGCTCAGGGTCGTTTTCCTGTTGCGTGGTCCAGTTTGGGCCAAGCTTTAGCAGTCAGACAGATGGCCTCACATTTGACTTTAGAACACTTTGGTATACAGAGGAGTTCATGGTTGACTCAATGGCTGCAAGTCAAACCCAAACCGTCACCCCTCCACCACCGTGCTGACAGTTGGTTTGAGGTGTTTGTGCTGATATGCAGTGTTGGGTTTGACCAAAATCTCCACTTTGGTCTCTTCTATCCAAAGGACATTGTTCCAGACGTCTTGTGGTTTGTTCAGATGTAGCCTCGCAAAGCCAAGCTGTGCTGCCACGTTCTTTTTAGAGAGAATTTCTCCTGGAAAACCTACCAAACAAGCCATACTGCACTCTTTTTCTAATTGTACTCTCATGAACTGAGACCTGTGGAGCTCTTGTATTTTTTTCTGTCCTTTTTTCTGAGCATGGTCTGACCTCTGGATGAATTTGGTCCTTTTAAGATTGTGTCACTGTGTTAAAAAACACCTGAATACTCCAGACCAGCAAACTGCCAAAACATCTGGTTTTTAGAGGTGCTCACACTTCCTGATGATCATCGAATCAAATGCATTTTAGTATCAGCACCTTGCTGCTATGTCCTCATGACTATTAAAATAACAATTAAAATGACATATTAAAAGTCAAAGAAAATATCATAAAAGGTTCGGGGACCTTTTTGAACGTTGTAAAGGATTGGATATGAATTACCATACATCGATAATAATATAAAAAATATTAATAAAGATATTCTGGAACATAAAATGTACAGTAAAGTTTCCCTGCACAGATTTGCACAGATTTTTGTCCTTCTTCCACTTTTCATTTTCACTTTCCATTTGTCTCCTCTTCTGAATGAAAGCTAAATTGTTATTAAATGCTTTCTGCTGAGTGACGTCAGCAGGAATGTGCAGTCTCACCGTGCTGCAAACATGCAGACAGAGACTGCTGATGATTCTGTGCATTCTGCTAAGATGTGGAAAACTCTTTCCTCTCGACTCAACACGACTTGTGTCTTACATCCAATCGCACACTTGGCTCACGTCTGTCATTGTGAAAGACCGAACCATGTGAGCGCCAGCAGCTGTTTGACTTTTGAACCCTGGCAGCAGATTGATTTGTTTACCTTGGATTCAAACGTCTGCTCTGTTCACATCATGTCCCAGGTGAAAGGTGTGCGAGAAGACACGAAGCAGAACAGCATGAATGTGGTACCTTTAAGGCGCTGATGCATCAGATTCTTTTTTTTTTTCCAAAGCTTTTATTTCACTTGGTCTCCAGCCCTGTACATGTAAGTAACACAGTACAGTAAGCAGTACACAGTACAAAGATAATTTGGGTTTAAAAGTGCAACCTGAGCGTACAAAATATCAGCATCCACATGCTGTGTGCATGAAGTAAACTGTGCAGGTGAGCTGAATGTAAATCTGCAACCACCTCATAAATTTCAGGATTTCACAGATGTGCAAAAAAAAAAAAAAGCGGAATCTGTTCCCAGTATTTGTACACTCAGCACACAGGTCAGCTTTGAGACTGCAGAGTTAAGACTGTCTGAGCATGAAGATATATTAAAGTTCCTGCTTGAAATGTAAAAAAACAAAAAAAACCAAAACTAAAATATGAACGGATGATGTAACCAAAATGGGAACATTTTGACATTTAAACAAAGGATAAAATAAATAAAATACCAGAATCATCATGCATGCATTACAGATATTGGCAGTTACTCTCATTGCCTTTTATTCTAAACTGTTTGCACATTTTCTCAAGAACCATCGGTGTACTTTAAATAACTTTTAAAAGAATGAATCTGAAATCCATAAAGACATTTGGGGGACATAAGCACTGATCTTTTGTAACTTCTGCTCCTCTGTTTCCTCTTATCTTTTTTTGTTCTGTAGCTCCGCCTTCTCTGGATTTTTATAGCCCCCCTTAATGCAATTTCCACTGCTTTGCTTAATCTGTTTTTGGCTCTGTGCTTCACAACTGCCCTTAGAGTGGAAATTATAGTTTATAATATGTTTTTTGAGTTGCTTGTTGACTAATATTTTGGAGATTTTTGAAACAAACTTTGTTCTTTGTATAATTCCCAACAGCAAGCGGTGTCCGAAGGCTAAAGGTCAGCACTGCGTCAGTTGCTCTGTTTTGGTGTGTTCTCAGACTCTTCATTTATACTTTGCCTTTTAGTTTAACCAAACTTTTCTAATGTGAAATGATGCCATGATGGCCCGGCTGGTCAGTGCACGGTCATAGAAGTTATAATTGTGCATATAAAAATGTGAAAACACATTCAGGTCAGAAGTTCCTAGAAAGCAGGGCAGAACTCCCTGTTACCTTTACCTTTGATAAAGAGCCTTATCATTAAAAATAAGTGTTTATCACACCTTAAAAATAAATAGAAAAAAAAAAGGAACAGTTACATCTGGTTCAATCATAAGGATTTAAAAACTATGTCTGAACTTTTGTGCTCAGAGTTACAGAGTTCAGATTGTAGGAATCCTTTAAAAATGTTCTGTTGTCTCATGATAAGAGTGAAGGAGGGGCTGTCAATAAAAAGTTATGTCAGTCATGGAGATAAGTTCAAGGCCAGGGTGCCTACCAGGAACACAGCCTCTGAGATAATAAAAAAATGCTCCACAGTAGCAGAAATACAAGAACTGTGATAGAAGGTTTAAGGTTTGAAGAGCTTGAGGAGCCCAGTCCCTCACACCAGCTCCTGCTGATTTAACTGAACTGCTTGAAAATCTTTGTGGGCCATTTAAAATGCATCAGGTGGAGCAGTAACTGCCTGACAGGTGCATTGACAAAGTCATTTAGATATCATTATACTGGTAAATAAATACAAATTCTGATTAAAAAAAAAAAGAAGAAGAAAATTCCCGGGTAAGTTGATATCCCAGTTTTCAGAACCCGTCAGAATGAACATGCTGGTTGTGTCCTCGGATGTCTAGTAGTTCACTGGCTCCGATGGGGAATGGTTGATTGTGGAGCAGTGTCCTGCCCTAAAAGCAAAACACAGACACACAGCAAAAGTTTTTTTTTTTTTTAAATTATTTCCAGAGCAAGCCTCTGAAAAGTATGGAAGTTTGTTCCTGCCAAAATTTCCAATTAATTAATTAATTTATGAGAAAAAAACCCCTCCAAATTTCAAGTTATTAAATTAAATTTTTGAGATTTTGGATGGCATTTTTTTTTCTTTCAGTGGCATAAACAAGCTTCCATAGAGAAGATTTGTTTGGTTTTGCACAATTACCAACTTTTTCATTAGTAAACCAAATTAAGTGCAATCCAGCCCAATGCATTTATCTGCAGGCATGTGAATAACTTAGCTGATGAGGACAATGTGATAAACATGAAAGAAAACCCATTAAATACTAATAAAAATCAGATTAAAGAGACTTTCCTCAAACAATAGTCCCAGCAATCACAGTCAAATTCATATTTTTAGTAAATGTGTGTGTTACTTTTTTTAATGTTTTAAGTCACATATAAAAGGGTAAAAGCATAATTTTAAGACCTTCATAAGCATTTTCATGTAAAGATTGATTAAATTATTGAGTTCAAAGAAAAACCAGCTGAAAGTTAGCTTCTTAAGCTGCATCATTTTTTATTTTTATTTTTATTTAACCTCCTACTTTTACATACACTGGTTATTTTGCACTTTTTTTCCCAGCACAGTTACCTGCAGAGCCCCGTGGAGCATTCGTAGTTGTTTTGGCAGTAAGCTCCAAAGGGTTTACTGTTCATGATCCTCCACAGTGGGGTCATCCGAGCTATCCTCTTTGGTGCGTGGACGGCGTGTGACCCCCTTACATCTGCACTCTGGAAGGAGCTGGACTGAGCCTGTGAAACCAAAGGACCTGCACACACCTGGAATACACACAGGGATACAGAAAGGAACAGAAATGTTCATTAAGGAAGAACCCAACAGAAAACATGGAAAATCAGGAAGACCACATATTTGGCTCTGATGTATCACAGCGCATACTAAGTCAAAGCAGCAGCAGATGAAGAAGTGACAACTGATTTGGAGGCACAATTTAAATGTTTGTGTTTTAACAATGTACTGGCTAAATCTAGGCACAAATATAAGAAATCTATTCAGTATCAGCTCTTCTGAGTAAAGAATTTGGACTTTACTCAGTATCTTTTCCCACCTCTCACGGTCTTTATCAGTCAGTAAGGAGCTGATTTCATTCAAACTTCACTGACAATGTAGTAAACTACAAATTTTCTTAGTTGTTCCTCGGTTTTAAAAATAAGAGCAGCTGTCTCAAGGCACAGGACTCCCCAATATCAGAGAGAAAACCCCAACAATCAGATGATCCCCTATGAGCAAGCATTGGCGACAGTGGGGAGGAAGAACTCCCAATGAATAGGAAGACACGTAAGGCAGAACCAGGCTGAAGACAGGGGCAAGAGAGGAGAAAGAGAAAACAGAAAAGGGGAGGAAGACACAAACTGCAGGAGAGAAAGCTCTTTACTTCTTCTTTACTGTAGCCTGAAATCCCCACTAGCAAGCAACTGTCAGCTACAAATCAGTGCACAACGACCACAAAATACTTTTTTTAGTGTAACATCAGTTTGTTATATTAAATATAATTTGGAGAAAAGCAAAATACACTCTTTTTTACTTTTCATTTTTTTATATATCTTTCTTGGTTCCCTGATTGTCGACACTCAGGAGAACAATTTAATAAAAGCAGAAATGACACATTCTGATTGCTCAGGGTTTGAACTAGGGTTAGGGTTAGGATTGGGATTAGGGTTAGGGTTGGGATTAGGGTTGGGGTTAGGGGTTGGGGTTGGGGTTAGGGTTGGGGTTAGGGGTTTTTGCTGATGACAACTTAGACCTCAGAGGGTTCAGTTAAAACCATTAAAATCAGAGCTGTGTTTATTAGCATATTTAGTGCACTCACCTGTTCAGCCACCATTAATAGGACAATGCACAGTGCTGCTGCTGCTGCTGCTTTCTTTTGGGTGAAGCCTTTCTTCTGCATCTTTCCAGTGCACTTGGTTGTTGCTTGTAAGTTTACAGAGATTCCCTCTTTTTTGTCTTTCTCTTTCTTTCTCTTGGGCTACGCTTCTCGACCTCAACCAGGTGGCTTCCCCGATTTCCTAAACTTTGTGGAGGACTCAAGCACCTCAGCCAACTTTCAATCCAAGTAGTGAGCCTGGAGCTTTTAAGTCTCTTCAATTGAGTCAGCGAACTCCAAGAGGGCTGGGCTCGCCTTTATATAGTCAGGGCTGGATCCCTGGAAAGGGAGAGCAATGAGGGAGGGAGGGAGAGAACGAGTCACAGTTCATGCTGTGTCCACCCATTTGCTTCATCTCGCCCTCTTTACCTCTCTTATCCAGCCTAAATGTCACATGATGTCCAATATATTCAGAGAAAGTCCTTTCTTATTACAAAGACAAACACATTCCTTTTTCCTTCTTCTGTGTCTAATGTGAGCACAGAGCGAGCACACACTGCACACACGCCGGTAACACAAAGACACAGCTGGGTCGAACTTGTTTGAAAGAGGTTGCTAAATTTATGTGTGTGTTTCTATTTCAATGCCACGCTGCAAGTGAATGAACTTTGAGAATGATAAGGTTTTATCAGTCTGTGCTCTGCAATACATCTTTGAATACCAAGGCCACTGACACCATGCACTCTTATGCTCCAAATTATGTAATATAGGTGGTGCAAATTTATGAAGGTG
This sequence comes from Cichlasoma orientale, assembly GCA_034780415.1. Lineage (NCBI taxonomy): Eukaryota > Metazoa > Chordata > Actinopteri > Cichliformes > Cichlidae > Cichlasoma > Cichlasoma orientale. The sequence goes on along the minus strand of JAVDPK010000154.1, from coordinate 791,732 downwards.
TGGTTTACATGAGCAGGTACCCAACATGTACTTGCTTATGACATGTTTGACATATTCATGCAGATGTGCTCTGAGACGAGCCAGTTCTCACTGGGGGGAGGGGGGGGGGGGACAATTGTGGTTCTAAAATTAAAACCTCGTTTCCTCAAAAATACAAAAAGAGAAGCACATTTTATTCATCTTCAAATGATCAGACTTCCAGAAGGTCTCCCTGTTTATCTTTTATTGATTTAAGCCTACAATAAACCAGCAACTACCTAACAACTTGTGATTGACAAGATGTTAGCCAATAGCCATCCCGTGGTTTATCCATCTTTCTGGCTGTAAAAATGACAGAAGTTTACAAAATAATAGTTTCATTTAGGAGTTTCAGAGGCTGCATTTGTCTTTTAGACTTGAGAAGCTCTGCATGAGTCTCAGTAAATGCTTAGCCTGGCTCTTGGTGCCTAAAACAAGATGCTTTAGCTCCTCTCCCTTTAAGCAAACTTTCCTCTGATTGGCTGTGCCTCAAAAACAAAAGGTTTGTACAGCGGGTCATTGGAGCTTATGTGCTTGGAGCCAGAGCTTTGTGTGCCTAGTGCTGACCATATTAGGAATGTCACCTCTTACTGACATCATAAAAATCCAAAAGAAGAAAAAACAAATGTCTGAAGCCTGAGCTTCTGGCTCACAGGGATAAAAAGCCAATAAATCCCTGATAAGTAAAAGTTCAGCTGTGACAACATTTATCACTTATCACTTATGTCAAGAGTTAAAATAATTTTTTTTAAATCAGGAAACTTTTTAACTTTTTTAAGCAATAACATGATTAAACTGCTTGAAATGTACAAACAAGAGAGAAAGAGCAGGTGGATTTCATAAAGAGGAGCTGAGAACCGGCTGAGGCTGGATGCAGTGGAGAGTTACTATGCTGATTCCTGTAATGTTGCTCACCATTGAGACCACAAGACTGACAGGAATCAGTGCAACATAAACTCAGAACATCTGCATCATGATTCATCGCCAAGTGTGACTCATCAGTGTGACAGGAGAGAAACTTCAGGGACGGATGGAGCTCTCGGGGGCTTTGGAGAGGAACAGTAAAGACTGTTATTGCACCCTGACTGCGTGCTGATACAGACAGGGACAGTTTTGAGAGCAAGTTACAGCAGCCTGCAAATTTCTCCTCCTAAGAATGGCAGGCAAAAACTGCATTATTGCAGCTGTGTTTTAAAGTAGTTACCTTTATCTTCTGTTTATACATCAGCTTTACAGTGATTACAGTGAACACATCACTAACTCTGTTTCCAGCTGCATTACAGTCTACAAATGTGTGTTTATGGTACCAGAAGGATCTGATATCACTGTAATGCAAATTTTCAACTATGCCATAAATTTTCTTTGCATGTTACAAAGCAGTAGTTTTCAAACTAAAAAAAAAAAAAAAAGAAGGCAAAATTTCAAGCCACACCTGCATTCATGTACAGTCAAAACAAAGTTTGGACACACTCACACATTCACATAAATGGGTGTGCGTGTCCTTTATCTTTTTGACGTTTGACTGGTACGTTCAAAACAGTCTTTCAAACATCCAACCTTGGCCAGAACTGACCTGCCATAGGTCAAATTGAGTCAAAGTAATTATTTACTCACCATATTTCAGTACAATGCACTGGTATTCCTGATATGGTTACTGCAAGTTACGACCCCAGAGCTTCTTATAGTGTTGCCATCTGTGTTTTGTGTTGCAGGGGCTCTTACTGTAAGTGGAGCTTGCAGGAAGATTGCAGGAAGTGCAGAACACCTGGCCAATGTTATCCAGGACCTTTTAAAGCCCGCCTTCCAGGGCCTTGGGCTTTTTGACCCCATTTGGGTTTATTGTTTTAGCGTGGTGGACCATGCACCATACATTTGCCAGCCCATGCATACACTACAATTCACCATCAATATGGATTTACACACATCATGGGTATTATTGAGTTTAATATATCTTTATTAATCAGAGCCTGTCACAACGTCACACAGGAGTGAGAATGTACCAAAAGTTAAAAGTATTTTTCAGATGGATGGGTTCAAATACTATTGTTGTTTACTTACAAACACCCTAAATGAGGCGATACAAAACTTCACTGTGGACAGTGATGCTGGTGTTCCACCAGATTGAGCCTTTTTGGTTCCTGGGTCGTTCATGAACATCCTAAAGAAGTTCCTCTCATCTGAGGGCGACAGTTTGGCTCTTGTTCCAGACCTCGGCAAAGAGGTGACGCATCTGAATGACTTATACTAAAGTACAGCTGTTTGAACTGATGATCTTGGAATCTGCAGTTGTTTAGAAATGGCTCCAAGAGACCTTCCCGACTTGTGTAAATCAACAATTCTCCTTCTCAGAGCTTCACTGAGTTCCGTGGACTTTCCCATCGTTTTGAATATTGGTCAATCTGATGCTGTCAAACAAATCTATTTTATGCTGAAAAAGATAAACTACCAACTGTAGTCAATCATGATCAATAATGAGAAGTTAATAGGCTTCATAGAATCTTCAGCACCACATTTTTAAAGATTTGAGTTTATGTATATGAGCCTGTGTGTATATGTTTGAGTTCTTGTTTTTTAAAGTCATTAAAGGTGCGTGTTGTACAATCATTCCACCCTGGAAAAAGAACAGTTATTAAAGAAATCAGTGAAAGCCTAAAACTACCGTGACATGTTAGTGGACGTAAACTTCTGACAAGAACTATTTATTCTTTGACAATGATAGTTTCATGTGCTCATGTGAAGCAGCGTCCACCTTCACCATAACTCTGTCCGTGTGTGGAAAAAACCCAAAACACTCTCCAAACTATAAAAGAAGAGAAACTGCAATTGGCTTCTCTTGGCTCGACAGGTCCCTCCTGATCAGCAGCGTCAACAATGCAATGAGGGCTGTAATCGATGTGTTTGTTTTGTTTTGTGGTTCACGTTCATTGCCAAATAAACAGTTTCCATATGACTGACTGTTCTTGCAAAGAGAAAGAAAATGCAATGACCTTTAATCATCATGTCAGGGGCTCATTGTGGGAGGCAGGCTGAAGCAACATTGGCTGGCTTCAAGATTTATGGCCTGATTGTGCCAGTTTCTCTTCCAGCACAGACAGCCCACTGTCATCAGTTCTGAAAAAAAATGCCTGACTGGGCAATGATACTTGAACTTTAAACTAGGACTGAATTCCACTGGACAGCCTGATTGAAGGGTTTCAGACATGACCTCATCTGACCAGCATCCAGTCCCCATGTGGACTGTGCAGGCTGATGTTCACAGAAATGGGCTAGTCAATAAATGCTTGATAAGTAAATATGGTGAAGGTTCAGCAGTGGCAGCACTTATCGCTTATCTCGCTCTTAAAAAGTAATCAGAAGCAGAATTAGCCAGAGTTACGATAATTTTTATCAGGAGCTTTTCTAGGCTTACCCATCACCTTACACAATTCTGACCAAATTGTAGTGTTAAACCTTTAGTTCATTTTAAATTAAACACATTTCCAGGGACAAAAATAAAGGCCATCCTCTCAACTGGTAAATTTATTGGGTCCCAAAAGAATAATCAAAGCACTGCCTAACTGGAAAAAGCACAAGCCAACAACAGCTCCTCAAACGGGAATTGTTGCAGTCATTTCCAGCTCCATACTTTTATTCTTTGACTCAACGCGAGCAGCTTTGCATGATTCACCGTTTAAAATAAACTATATGCATTACAATAGAGCCGCTCAATTTATCCTCTCTCTCAAATAAGACTCTTCTCTCTTTAAGGCCTCCCTCTGTTTAACCTGCCTTCCTTCTCATTGGCTACTCCTCAACTGGATATCTATCTATCTATCTATCTATCTATCTATCTATCTATCTATCTATCTATCTATCTATCTATCTATCTATCTA
>JAVDPK010000154.1:766432-777544 GCA_034780415.1 Cichlasoma orientale | reverse complement strand
CCGTGCCTCTGTTATTGATCATATCATATGCACATCTGTTAAATACAGAAAATGCCGACTACAGAAATAATTTTCCCACATTGCTTTGGCGCCCCCTTTGTGCGGCGCTCCTATGCATTGCATATAGTGCATACCCACTTTTTGCGCCACTGTGTGTATCTAAGACAACCATTATCATGACTTTAGTGTGTCCACTGTCCTGCTGCTGAGAGAAATCTGGGTGTTCTTTTGATAGCAGTTTTAAAATGGAGAAGCAAATAAGTGCTGTTACCAAAATCAGTTTTTATCAACTCAGAGTCACTGCTAAGGTAAAACCTTATCTCCCACAACAAGACCTGGAAAAAGTTATTCATGCTTTTATCACATCCAGCTTGGACTGCTGTAATTCCCTGTATTTTGGCATAGATCAATCATCTGTGCGCCGCCTGCAGGTAGTCCAGAATGCAGCAGCACGTTTTTTAACTGGTATAAAAAAGCATGAACACATTACCCCGGTCTTGTTATAGAACGATCCACCTCTCCATATCTGCACAGCTCAGACGACACACACATTTAAATCTTTATTACAAACACATTTCTTTTCCTTGGCATTTGACTGCAATGCTACCTCCTTTTAGATGACTGCATTTTATGGTATTTTTTTTAAAATGTATTTATTTATTTTATGTTATTTATTGTCATTTAATGTTGTTTTTTATTTGATGTAGTTCTTGGGGCTATATATTTTAATGTGCAGCATTTTGGTCAACGTTGTTTTAAATGTGCTATATAAATAAACTTGACTAGACTTGCTGGGAAGTAATAAAATATACAGCAGAAATGAAAGCAAATTAATTGTTTTAATTACCTTTTCAAATGTGCGACAGGGCAGAACAATCAAAGTATTTAACATAAATCTAAATATAGAGAAGTTCTGTTTCAAACTGGGGCAATGGGAGTCACATGTCCCCTTACTACACTGCTTAAAAAAATTAAAGGAACACTTTGAAGACACATCAGATTTAAAAAAAGGGAAAAAAGATCATACTGATACCTATACTGATGTGGACTGGGTAATGTGTTAAAAATGAAAGGATACCACATCGTGTGATGGCAAAAAAAAAAAAAAGATCAGCTTACAGAGGGCTGAATTCAAAGACATCCCAAAAATCAAAATGAAAAAAAAATTATGCAGCAGGCTAGTCCATTTTGCCAAAATTTCATTGCAGCAACTCAAAATTGTGCTCAGTAGTTTGTATGGATTCAGTGGAACACCTGCTCATTTTGCACCTTTTCTACAGTCTGTTCACTTTTGCAGTCATAATGCGCCAGAACCTCTAGAAACAGATTCAAACTGGCAGTAGATGTGGTTCAGCACCAGAAGCTGATGTTTGCTGAAGATTCTCAAGAATTAGGAAATGTGTCTAAGACTTGGCTTCATGCTCAGTTATGTTGAGGAGAGTAAGAGAGATTCCTGCTAGAAAGTTGAAGGGAAGAGTAAAACCAACAGCTGGAAGCACGGTAAAGAATTACTTTCAAGAATTAATGACTTAACTTGAAGTTTTGTTACCCGGGGATTAAAAACCGGCCTATAAACTCATACAGAACCCTTAATTTGCAGTCTGTTCCGGAAGAAACAGCAAAAATCACCTTTGACATTTAGTTAACAGTTATGGCTTTTCCCCCAATTTCATTTAAGCTTTTAGTTACAACAACTTGTTAACTGTATAGGTCAACACTCAACACGGAAGATCAGCAGTTTCTAAAACAGACCAGCTCATCTGGTACCAACAATCACGCCACATTAAAAGTCACTTAAATGATCTTTGTTCCCCATTCTGTCATGAATATAACGTTACACTGCATCTTGAATAGTATAGAATAGAATAGAATAGAATGCCTTTATTGTCACTATACCGAATGTACAATGAGATTGGAGGGTCATTCCTGTTCAGTGCCATGAAGTCACGCTTTCTTAAATATAAAATAGAACTTCTAAAAATATACAGAAAATAAAACAGAATGTATAAAAATATATACATTGTAAACAATAAAATGCGTACATTTCATGATGATGGGTGAGTATTGCACTGGATACTGCACATTATAGAGGTGATAGATATTGTTCAGTGGGTGAGTGTGTGAGTTCAGGGTGGTTATTGCTAACCTGATGCAGTAGCCACTGTCAGGACCCCATCTATGGGTTAAAACGCTGGCCTATCAGCTGCCTTTGGTAGAAACCCCACCAACTGAATAATCGTTGGATAGAGGAGGCTGCTTAACCTCAATTGGTAGCTTGTCTAGGGAAGGATTTGATCTGAAGCCTCCACTGCCTCATACTCATATTCATTTATGGCAAAGGCATTAAGACTCAAACCCTAGGAAAAATCCGGAGTCAAAGTGCCTAAGGCAGTTTTAGGTAACTCCTGCGACGGCAGTGGAATCAAGCATTTTGGCTTTCACCTTTCCATTTGATCACTTTATCAGTGTGGACAGGGTGGGGCTGATCGTGAGGGCTAAGAGCTGGTCCTCCACATCTGTCTGCTTAGACTTTTCACACAGAATAGGCCAGTGTCAACATAACATGGGAGGCAGAAGTACCGGTGTAGACTCCTGCCTGATTGGTGTCGAGCCAAAGGCAAGGAGCTGCTTCTGATGGTGGGAGTGATCATGACACTTCACTGGGCAATTACTGCCCACAACAAACTGGACAGCCCCAGCAAGTAGGGTCCTGTCTATTAACTCAACTGCATTTGTGGAGATTAGGGTGAAAACCAAAACCTGGATTGGTAATTGTGCACCAAGAATTAATAAAAAGAAAAAAAAGAATGTTTCCAAAATGCTCAACCTGAGTACTGCCTCTAATATACTCACTTGTAATCTTGTCTATCCCAGTGAAAATCTTAACATCTTGATGTTAGTGCCACTGTCTCCAAATCATACATAATAGCAGGTCTCACTACTTGTAAACCTTCCCTTTCACTCTTGCTGCTATCCCTCTGTCACAAATGACACATGTCTCAACCCACTCCACCCGGTCTGGGTTCTGGTCTTCTATAAAGATATCTACGCAGCACCGGGAGAGAATAAATTAAAAATTTCTGCACTGCTACACACTCAAAGTACCCAAAAAATTTATTTAAAGGCCAAAAAATGTGATTTTTGTATGATATGTCTCCTTTAAAGTGGCTGCAAAGCCATCGGAGCAGCGCATTCATCTGCAGAATTTTATGTTTTTACAAGCACTGAAATCCCAGTTAAGCGTTAGTTTGTTATTTTTGTGTGTAACATGAAGCTTTTACAGTCGTTCACTCGTCAACAGGCTGTAAGGACGGAGACAGCGATGATGGCACGGAATTATAATGAGCGCAGCTGCAGCTGTCAGACTGTCAGTCAGTTCCTCTGAAACATTTACTGTAGTTACTGTAGCATCACTGTTACATCACACTGTATGAAGCTTTAGACACAGAACACACTGACCATTGATCAATGACCATTGATCGATCATTGATCAATGACCAATGATCGATCATTGATCATGTTGTAAAAGGTCAATGATGGAAAAATGTCTAGATCTTGGATATGATGTTTGAGTGAAGATGAGGCTGAAATGATTTTAAGACTGGAAAACTGAACTAAATGGATTTAAAGTGACTTAAATGTCAGCATTCTGAAAGTTTTGGTGTCTGAAATTCAGAGTATGAATCTCAGACATATTTTCCACCGAAAATCACCTAAATCGGTGATCATCGGCTCTATAACAGATCAGCAAACCGTGTCGGAGTCCATCTGCACAGCAGGAGGATCCAAACGGATCAGGATCACGGGTTCAGACCAGATAAGGTCCGGATCCAGTTCAGGCTCCAGTCATTTTCCAGCTCATCCAGTCTGGATCCGTTCATAATGGATTCATTTTCCCGACACGATCTGCATTCTTTAATTAAAATGTCTCATCCTCCCAAACTGCACTGAAATATTTAAAGCCTATAAAGCCGAGACATTCATTATAACATGTTTGACTTTATTGGTAAAACTTTACATTCATTACAGACTACAGAAAGCTGCTCTGAATGTTTTCAGCTAAATATCAAACTGTGACTGAACTCTGACCTTTAACAGTAACTCAGTGAAACATCTCTGCTGTGGCTGTCAGAGAGCTGTCATCTATCAGTGAAGCTGATCTCAGATCAGAATAGTAACAGTTAAACTGGAAACATTAAAGCAGTTTTTCTGTAAATCTTATTACTCATTTTTATCCAGTAGTGGCAGAAATAATGAAATTCTCGATTGGAAAAAATGAATACAGTGAGGTGTTATTCGATCAATAGATTCCATTTTTATTACATACTTATTTGAACAAATAAACGGTCATAAACTGAACTGTAATAAACTGCAGCAAAACCTGTTTTTATTAAATAAAAACTGACCTGAGGTCAGGTCTTTCCCCAGGTTCTGCTGCTGTCTCAGTCTCTAACAGGTCCCTCAGTAAACTCAGTCTGAGCTGTTTCTCCACATTTTTATCTGCGCTTTCTCTCTTCTGCAGTTTGTTCGTCAGGCCGCAGCTGAATAATTCGATTTTGTAAATCAAATGTAAAATTAGGATTCAGCTTCATCTGATGGAGATTCAAGTTGTGTAGATGATGACAGCAGACATTATAAAGAAATTATATATTTTATAACAAACTTTTATTCTGTCTATGATGATGTCAGAGTGGGTCAGGCTGATTAAAGTGACTCGTCATGCTCCACACTGACACGAGCGATCCTCCATGTTTCCGATTAAAATGGAGGCTCTGCTCTTTATTTATCCGTTGCCATGGTGAATCCTGGAATCAGCGCTCCACTGATGATGGCTTTCTTTCCTTACTCACACATGCTCAGGGTGAACATACTCAAGAGTTGATTGAACTAACTCTGATCAGCTGTGCTGGAACGGAAAACTCAGAGTTGCCGATCTCAGAGTCGATCAACTCAGAGTCTGTTTTTAAACTCAGAGTTTGTTGAACATGCTTCCTGGAATAGGCCCCCACTCTACTGATTGAGCTACAGCCGACCCAAGTGGGCTGTTTACTTTTTACCATTTAGTTTTTGTTGCACTTCTGCAACTTTTTAATCTCTTCTAGCGTACCGTTACTTTTAACATTTATTTTCAGTCTTACTGTGGTTGTTTTGTGTGTTTGTTTTAAATGTTCACACAGATCAAAAAAGCGATGACAGTCTTTATCTGGTATTTTGTTTACGTTCCAGGAAAAAAAAACAACCATGCAGATTAATGAAATTCAAATCTGCTGCTAGATGCAAAATATTTGGAATGGTTAATAAACCCCAATATACATTTTTTTACTTCCTTATTTTTATTTTTATTATTATTATTAAGCCTCACAGTTAGAATGCCATCTGGAAGGCCTGGGTTCGATTCCACCTTGGCCCAGGCCTCTCTCTCACTGTGTGGAGTTTGCATGTTCTCCCCGTGTCTGCGTGGGTTTTCCCCGGGTACTCCGGTTTCCTCCCACAGTCCGAAGACATGCAATTACTGGGGTTAGGTTAATTGGCTACACCAAATTGCCCATAGGTATGAATGTGAGTGTGTGTGGTTGTCTGTCTTTCTGTGTTAGCGACAGGCTGGTGTCCTGTACAGGGTGTACCCTGCCTTGCGCCCGACATGTACGTCTGCTGGGATAGGCTCCAGCCCCCCCGCGACCCTAAACAGGATAAGCGGAAGCGAATGGATGGATGGATTATTATTATTATTATTATGTGGCTACTGCTGGATCAGAATCAGGAAACGTTCTGACAGTATTTTACTTGCTACTAGATGGAAAATATGTGGAATGGTTAATATTTCCCATGGGCAGTTTTACTTCCTTTTTATTATGCGGCTACTGCTGGATTTGAATGAGGAAACTCCCTTGACAGTATGCTACATTATGACATGAGGTGCTAACAGGGGTTTATTTGTTTGAGTCATGAAAGACCCTGTGACTGATTTAAGTTTATTCCCACACATTAGTTGTACACAGCACGCAATTTCTACAAGGAAGACGGGGGGCGGGATTTCCCCTTCTTTGGTTTAGATGCTTCCCAGACTGCTAAAGTATTTTTTGCCCTCGGTGTGGACAGAAAAATATAAAACTTAATTATTAATTAATATTTTTAGTGCTGCATCAACAGTCTATCAGTGACAGTTGATTCTGCCAGTGACACCGAGTTCTGTTGCACTTCAACTTTTCATTATACCACTGAGCCACACTCGGTGGAATGATTGTGCAGCATACGTTACCAATAACTTTAAAAAAAACAAGAATTAGGTGCATGGTTGATTTTATTTTGGATTTTCTCTGATCACTACACAGTCAAAGTATACATACAGGCTCAAATATATACATACACATAGTTAAATGTTTCTTAGCAAGTTGCTCTTCAACCAGCTTCAACAAGCTTCTGGCATACTTACATAAAAATGTTTAAACTAATGATCTTGGAATGTGCAGTTGTTTAGAAATGGCTCCAAGAGGCCCTCTCAATCTACAGTTCTCCTTCTTGGATCTTCACTGACTTCCGTGGACTTTCCCATTGATCTGAGTATTGGTCAGTCCAACGAATGCTGTCAAACAAGAAAGATGTGATCTAGGTTTGACAAATTGATAAAATAGATGCATTTAGGCTTGTCTTTGTACTGATTATACAAGTCACACTACAACACATCTGTTCAAAACAGGTCTCCAAGACTGTGAATGCCCAAACATATCATTTTTATGAAAACAAACCATTCAGTGACCATCTACTGGTTGAATCACTGTCATCTTGAAGTTGTCTTGATTTTCAGTGACCCTTCCCTCTAAGAGAACAAATAAACAATCCTAAAACCTAAAACTCATATTTTTTCCTTAATCTAAACCAGAAGATTTGGCCAGTAGATTGAATAAATGTCCACGAGTTCACATTTTAAACACTCATAATGGTAGAAATTATACTCCTCACTTTCTGTTGCACTTTTCTGCCACTTTTTCATTTCACCATGGTGTACCGTTACTTATATTTCTTTTCAAGTTGACTGTCATTTGTTTTAAAAATGTTCACATGATTATTTTGCTTTCCAGAAAAAAACAAAACAAAACCGCAGTTAATGAAGTTCACAACATCTGTTGCTAAATACACCTCTGAAAACATCTGGAAAGCTGGTTGTGTGCACGAGCAGTGCTTTTCCTATAATTTGATTGATTACATGTGACTTGTTTTTGCACATGTTGATTCTGTAGTCAGTAATGGGACAGCCATATTAGGATATATGAGCCATAGGTGCACATGGGTGGAGCCGGGCAGGTTTCCAGTATTTAATACCTGAAAACAAATTAAAAGCAGGGCAGTTAAAAATGGCTCTCCAGCTGTTTGTGTGCTGTTTTTCTGTGGTGGTCATTCTCTTTTGCAAAGGTAAGAAAAAAAATTGATTTTCAGTATCTTCGTGTTACTGAGCTTATATGATGAGTGGAGAGAGTACAACATTAATTAGAAGTACAAAAAAAGCTTTTGGAAAAATATAAATAAATAACATGAATAATGTGAAAGAACACTACAGGCAGGATGCCAACCTGCCTGTAGTTTGCTGCAAGATGGGAAAGCAAGTCAGAGTGGATCCAACAAAATTATTTGATACAAATATTTTCTGCCCAGTGCAATTGTTATTTCTGTTTTGAGTATTACTCTTTGAAATATTTAAATAATGGGAATTGTCAAACGTCACAGACGTTTGAGGTTTTTTTTTTTTTCAAACTGGTGGAAAATCAACAGAGTAAATACAGGTTCATTGGCAGTGCTAAATTTATTAACACAATCAGTTTTAATAAAGGGTAACTTGACGGTTGATAAACTTAAAATGAGCTTTTGTTCGCCCTGAGCTTCGAGCTAGTTTGTAAATCAAAAATCAGTTTGCTGTTTGGTTAGTAAACCAGCAAAACCTATTCAAGAAGAAAGCGCTTTATTTGTCACATACATTTTACATACAGTGAAATTCAGTCTCTGCATTTAACCCATCACACATAGACAATGTAGTGCATAGCACAACGTGGAGCAGGGGGCAGCTAGAAAGCGCAACCTAGGGCTCAGGAGCCTACAGTGATGCCAGCCGGGAATTCGAACCAGGGTCCTTTCAGTGATGAACCTGCTTTTTCCCCTCTAGGCCACCACTCCCTAGCACTATTCATAAAAAGTGTTTTACATTTAGATTTTTGACACCAAGATTTTTACAAACTGGACTGAGATTTTCTGTTCAGCAACTCTTGAAAGAAATATTTACCTACAAAAAGTAATTGAGCTTTCATATTTGCTTTCTGTCTGACACAGGATCACAAATGCAAATCATTGATCTGCAATACACCGTTTTATCATTTGAATCTTTGTGTTTCAATTTTCAGGTGGTGATTCACAGCAGCCTGGTAAGAACAATTTTAGTTCTTTGTTTCCTCCTGTCTGCTATTTTATGTAACAGACAGTAAAATTCTCATTTGTTTCAAAAAAGTGCTTTTAGTCTTTTCCTTTTTTTTTTTCTTGAATCTGCCAGTTTACAGTAGTGAAGGTGCCTTTTGTTGTGTTGACTAAAACAAGCAAACAAAACAAGTTCTGTCAGCTTCGAGTGCTCCCCTTCAGCCTCCTGGCAGCAGAATCTTTAGGTGGACATTCTAGAGCACATAATTACAGGTCTCAGCATCCTTAATGGGGAGCATATGCATCTCAGAGACTTTATTCACCATATCAATTCAGAAGCAGAACAGGAATAAAAAAATGCTAAAATCCTAATAAACCACTGAGAATACTGTCTCTTTCTGTGATTGGTATACGGAGTTTTAGGGCAACATTAAAAAAACAAAATCAAATGGAGCATTTTGAGAAAAAAGTCAAAATTTTGAGAATAAAGTTTAAATACTGATATACCCTCTACATCTTGGGTAGATGAGTTAGTGAAACTACCTGATCAGCTGTCTTATTGTTTTGCACGAAGGTGCAACCATCAATATCCTTCCATCTGTCCGTTGCCAGTTCCTGTGGTTTTTCCCTCTGAGCAGATGCAGCGTTCAGCACCATCTCTTTAACATCCTCATACTTATCACTTCATTGTGTTTATAATGTATACTAAAAGACAAACAGTTTCTGTGTTACTTAAACCAATTCTAAAGTATAGTTTCACTAACTCATCTACACAAGATATTTTGGAGAGGTTATAGCAGATGTGGTGTGGCAGTTGTTTGACTTGAAACAACAACTTTAATATTTTGACTTTTTTTCTCGAAATAGTAGTTTAACATTTTTCTTGAAATTTCACCTTTATGGAAAATGTATTTTTTGTTTTCTTAATGTGGTCCTAATACTCCTTCATAGTATTATTATGGTAAGAACTCTAGCTGTGTATTCTTTGATGACCATAGGGGCTTCTCACTAATATTTTACTCAACTTGATAACTTGTTAGTTTTTATATGTTATATGCCATGGAAATGACATTGATAGTTGTGTTACTAGAGTTACTAATCAGATGAGCTATTACACGCACATCCAACAAATTCTTAAACCCAGCTGATGGGAGCCCCGCCCTTCTCTGGAGGCGTATCTACTTTCCACCTTAAAAAAACCGCCCCTTTGACTCAGTTTTCTTCACAAAAACTTTGACTTGCATAATTTCAAATTGTTTCGAGAGCAGAATGCATTGCAAATCGCCAAAACTCTTTCCAACAAACACTTCTTCATTCATCTCTTTCAATTTGATCTAATCGATAAAATTTTTAAAAAATGAAATAATGACATGATATAAGTAATATTTCATACAAACTTCCTCATACGGCAGCTCCAAACGCAGATGTGCAGGTTATGTCTGATGCTAATTTTCCATTTATTTTTTACTGGGATGTTGCTTGTTCAATCCTACATTTTTTTCCCCTCATGTTACAACCGAATATTTTGATTTATGCTATAAATTTCTTTAAACTGTCATATTATACAAATGTTCTAGGCCACCATGATTTCTTTTTTGCATAGCAGAAGCCGGACCTTCACTTTTTTTTAAAGTGCTCTCCAGCCTTTATGAAGGGCTTTCAAAGTTGTTGTTTGGACATTGGCTGCTTTTAAATGTATTTTCAGTCTAGTCCTTGTACCTAAAGAAGAATGTTTTTTGGTTGATAGTTAGTTTGTTTGTTAAGCCACTTAACAATGTATTACTTAAAAAAGGTACTTAACAAGTTCCTCAAGCTTCAAGTTTCACATTTTTGTTTCCTCTTCTCAGCTGTACTGTAAATAGAGACAACAGACAGGACTCTCCTGATTTGTTTCAGTAATAAAGACGTACTCTGAGGCTTTTATTTTTGTCTTTAAACTGCTTGTCCACACCAGAGGGCATGCTTATTTACCCATATAGTTGCTGTAAGTAAGACAAGAGAATGTCATTAACAAAAAGAAAAACAAACAAAGAAAAAACGTTAGAGATGCATAATTAGAAAGATAGCTCTTATTGTAGGGATGGGATAAGATATCACAACAGGTTAGATTTGTCAAAAATATCAATATTAACAGCATTGTCTAATTATTTTAACATGTGACAACCTCTTTCAGCCATTTAACAATAAATAGTAGTTCACGTAAACTACAAATCTATCTATCTATCTATCTTTTAACACACAAAACATTATGACCACTGACTGTTAGTGGGTGGGATAGGAGCAGGTGAAATTTTTGTTCGCAAAGTTGATTTTAGAAGCAGGAAAAATAGACAAGCGAAAGGATCTGAGTGAGTTTGTTGAGGACCAAATTGTGATGCTAGATGACTGGGTCCCAGAGTCTCCAAAATTGCAGCTCTTGTGTGGCGTTTGCTGTCTGCAGTGGTCATTAGTTGTAGTAAAATTTTAACCATTAGAGAAAAAATTATTCATAACCATCACAAAGACTTATCCTTATGTTCGGCTGCTTTCAGCACTGCTGGTATTTGTTTAGACTCTCTTGCTCCGCTTGATCTTTCAGAGTTAACTTCAATAGTTACTTCCTCCAAGCCATCAACATGTTTATTAGATCCCATTCCTACTAGACTGCTCAAAGAAGTCTTTCCATTGATTGATGCTTCAATCTTAAATATGATCAATCTTTCTTTATTAGTT
>JAVDPK010000154.1:744303-766332 GCA_034780415.1 Cichlasoma orientale | reverse complement strand
TGTAATAGAAGTCTTGTATTTTATAAGTCCATGAATAAGTGAGATCTGCACACATGAACACAGTAAACCTTGAGAGGTTCTATTAACAAATACACAATACAGTAAATAAAATTATTTTTTGTGCTGAAGTCATCATAATATATAATACATAAAAATTTTCAATCGTTATCAATAGAGGTGACTTTGATTCTGAGGACAGATTTTATTAAATCCTGTTTTTCTTTTGAAAATATGGAAAGTTGGCATAAATATTAAATATTTCCAGTTTTAACAAAAATTAACATTTTTTTTCAAAATGTTCATTTTGGTGTGTAATAATTCAAGTGGAAGAAATCGCTGCCTACTTTCACATATTTGCTGTTTCACAGATGCAATCATCACCTGCACTCAACTAATTTAACATGTTTATCTTCTAATTATCAGGTTGTCATTCACAGAAGCCTGGTAAGCAAACAAAAACAATTTCACACGTTCTTCCAGTCTCAAAGTGAGGATAAACAAGTCTCAGTCTGATGACCTTTGAAATCTAAAGGGGAGTCAACATATAGTTAGATATGATATCATGGCAGAAATGATCAACATTTTTTGCCACCTCTGAGTGTTTCTGCTCTTGATCTGAATGAAGACTACAACCCAAAACCAAACCAAAAAGACAAACCAACATTACCTGGAGGAGCAGAGAGGGGAGAATGGTTAGTAGAGCCATGCTTAAATTACTGAGCCCAGGTGGCTCCAATTACTCAAGGCCCACCTCTGCCTGCATGAGGCACCGCCCCTGCAGGTCAGAGGAGGAGCCGTGACATCTTTGGTGGGCAGGGCAGGAATCGTCTGTGCCAACTGGGAACACCTGGGCCCTGTGTTCCCAGACTATAAATCTGAGGCAGGTACTTCTTTCTGGGTGCTGTGCGTCAGCCTGTCTTCTGTTACATTAGTTTTCCTTTAGGTTTTTTTATTTGCTGCATTTGCAACACTTACAAAAGTCTACACACACACACACTACACTACGACACTGAGGCTTCGAAACACGCTTTGAACTTATTATTAAGTGTCTGAATATTTTGATACGGTGCCACAGAATAAGGTAAAATAAGTTCCGTGTCGGTATCCATCCATCCATTTCTTTCCAAATATGTTGAAAAACTGAGCAGATAGGACGAGCATGGAAAAATAAAAATGATGCTTAAACCAGATCAATAGCGCCAAAAATAATTAGATTACAGCACAATAAATCTCCCTGATCTCTCAGCCGCCAGGCAAAGGCTTTGACATCTGAACATTACGGGCATTAAAAAACTACTTCATGATCAAGGAAACAGGATGAAACTAAGTCAGTTTTAAATTACGTAAAACAAAATTATGCATCTATATACCTTAAGTTGGTGTCCAAATGTGCGATCAGCAGCCAGCGATGTTGTCAAAAAGCAAACAGGTGAGCTCAGATAACATTGCTGGCCAAAGCAATAGGTGTGATCACAATAGGTGTGATCGCAACACACCTATTGAGTGTTAATTCAAGTACAATACTCATAGCACCATATCATTCAAGAGGTGCTTTTCTTTCTCCCTTTACGTCCTGGTCACACCAGCTTCTTCTGTTCCTTGTGAAATGGTGTTCTCAAAGGCAGGGGAAGTTGTCCCTACAAAGAGAAAGTGTTTAAGCCCATCTACTGTGGACAAATTGTTATTACTGAATAAAAAGAACAGCCTGCACACCAATAACAAAGGAAGAAAAACTGTACACCAAAAAAGAGGGGGAAAACATATCACACCTACTGCCTCATAATTATTGAACATCTTCCCTGTCCAGTATGTAATTTAGAGTCGATGACAAACCAAACCATTTTCCAAATGTTTTTTTTTTTTAATCATTTCAGTGATGGAATTACTCAGGCAGATACTTTTTAAATATGGATACAAAGAACAAAACATTAAACACAGTTGGAATGCAGGTCATTTGAGGAACTGTCCCAACACACGTGAAGAAGAGTTATTATACACATGAAAGCTGTGTCACATCTGCAGAGCTTCATTTGGCTGAGCAACAACCTCTATGGCCAGCAGATGTCACCCAAGAGTACCGAATGAACCTTCGAGTAGCGAACCAATTCTTGACACAATGGTTCAAAAAGTGTCAGTGCTTTCAGAAAGCCTCGTTTTGCCATCACCACACACACTACACCACTGAGCCTACTGATTTCCACACCTCATCTAAATAAATAGACTCCCTAAGTTCAGGCATGAACAAAGTCCAAAATACAAAGGCCTGGAAAAACAAAAAGGGAAAACTCAACTCAACACAATATATATATATATGTAATGAGAGGAGAGTGGAAACATCCGGGGAGAACAGGTGAACAGCATTACACTAATGAGACAAAGGAAGCAAAACTAAACACAACACACAGGGAGTGGCAAAATAAAACAGGAAGAGAGTAGATAGAGACACTAATGCAGACTTAACAGACAGGGAGGAAGGTAATAAGAAAATAATGACACCCCACGGCCCGCTTACACCTTCAACACGTTCCAATTCCTGCTCACCCCTGTGACGTGTTCAAGGTGCAGATGTAAAGTTGCGGTCATGATACTTCAGCATCAAGCTAGTGCCACAGAAGAGGAGCAAGTATCTATGGAATAACGTTTTTTGAGTAGCAGGCAATTAAAAATGCGACTTTTCAAACAGCTCAGTGAATATCAGCAAACACGCAAAACTGTTTCTGATCAACCTGATTTTGAAGGTGTTATTCAGACATGTTTAATGTCTAATTAAAACATCTATAATTTTAGAACATATTTGATGTTCCTTGTTTTTTGTATTAAAGGCAGTAAATGAAGCCATTGTTGAAGCGCTTCAAGCATTCAACAATGGCATTCTTTCTCATGGCCAGCAGAGGGCGACCCTGTGTTTATATTTAAGATGTCTGATCACTGAAGAGCATATGAGAATTATTTCTTAGTTGATTAGAATCTAATTAATCATTTTCCTGATAAATTCATGGTCTCAGTCACTCCTTTGAAGTCTTGCTGAATACAACATGATGTTCTGATTGTTCCCATCAGATACAGAAAGGAAACATTAGCATAAAGAGCACAGCTAGGAGAGGAAGTGAAAAAGAAGCGCAAACACTTTAATGCTGAAGGTGTTATGGTAATACATGAGCTGCTGTTGTTACTCATTCTCTGACATTGTGTTTCTGTCTCAGCATCCTCTGATTGACAGCATGACTGACTCAGTTAGTTAGTTAATTAGTTTGTTAGTTTACATGAGAACATTTTAAGGTGTTTGTGTTTTGGACATTCAATTACACAACATTTTCATTGTCTTTGTTTCAGCATCGATAATTTTTTAAAATGTAAGCGTTACTTTTCTAAAATGAAAATAGAAAAATTATACCATTTTATATACCAAGCTAATAATTCTCATGTAAACAGGACCTTAAAGGGCACGTATCATGCTTTTAAATCCTTCCTTTTCGTATATAAATCATTCACTTGTGGTCTATATAAAGTAGAACTGCAATGCTTTGGTCTGAATTCCTCATTATTGTAGCTCCACAGACCCTTTCGTTTACACCTTTTCTGACATGTGTCTTAGAGCAACTCGTTTTGGTGCAGTCTCTTTAAATGTGAATGAGACTTTTCATGCCCCACCCCCTCCTGGTTACGGCGCGTTCCCCTTCAACCCGTTTGACCATTTTTGTAGTTTAATAGCAGCGATACAATTAGCTACCGGCAGAGAAACTTTTTTATTCCCAAGTTTATTAAAGATGTCAACAACGGAAGACTTGTCCATCCAGCTTTACATGTACGAGCCAGAGTCTGACGCAGTGCAGGAGAATGAAGACGACGAATCGCTGCGAGAAAAAAATGGCGGATTCACAAAATTGGTTAGCCGGAAGTCCATGACCTTGTTTAGCAGTTCCACAGCAAATACTGTGACGTAATAGACAAAAAAACGTAACAGGGAACAGAGAAAACTGAACAGAGTGAAAAATATGACCCAAAAAGAATATAAAGATATCTACGCAGCATCGGGAGAGAATACATTTAATTTTTCTGCACTCCTAGACACTCAAAGTACACAAAAAAATGTATTTAAAGGCTAAAAAAGTGGATTTTGCATGACATCTCCCCTTTAACGTGTGTACTTACATATCCTTGCCTTTCTCTGAGTGAGGAAAAGGATAAAAACGGATGTTTAAGCTACTCCTTGGATCCAGATCCCTGCACTGCGTTTGCTGCAGTTAATGATACTGCAGTAGCACTTGTTGGACCGTTGATATTTGCTGGTTGGCTCTGATTTTTCCTCAATCAGAACTGCAGAATATAGTACTCCATGATCAGAACCAAGGTTATAATAGTTTTGGATTTTACATTATAGTTTATTTTTATTTCATTTTAACTTTTTTCTCAAATTCAGTTAGTTTTAATTCGTTTTTAAAGTGGTTTTGCTTTTTTTGCAATAGTGGTTAAACACGAGTAATAAACCAAAGTCATGGAGAAAGCACAAGCGTCAAGAGCAGCATAAAGGCTTTAAATGCTAAGTAAGAGTAGAAAAGTGCTACACAAGTACCCTTCTGTTTGCAGTTTTACTGACACGTCTGAAAATAGTTCAAGGTTCACTGACGCAGCTGTAAGGACAGTTTACTGTAAACAGTGGCACCATTAGCTGAAGCTGAGCCTAATGTTTAATGTCATTTGTCAATGTCAAAGATGGTGTGACGTGAGCGCAGTCGGAGGCTGTGGTGAGGAGCCTCGCAGCAGCATTTTGTACCATCTGTAGACAATCCATGGAGGTTTTACTGAGTCAGGTGAAAAGTGAGTTGCAGTAGTGATAAAATAAAAGCATGAATAACAATTTCCATCTCAGATTTAAGACTGAGTTTACTGACATTTCACAAATGATGAACAAACCAGACCTCTAACATGCAACTGTCCAATGAGTGAACCCAGATTTCCAATGACCTGAGGAGCCAGGCTGGCTTGGGCACAAATAAGAGTCTCCATTTTGTTCTCATTCCACTGATGGAAATTATCTGACATCCATAACTTTATACAGTTCAAATAAATTGAATGATGGCTACAATGAAAATAATTCAGCTGTCGTGAAATGAGCCTGTGCTCCTTAAAAAAACAACCTCATAGGTCCCTTGTGCAAGCACGTTTTTATGACCAGTACCTACTGTACGTCTTAAAATTAAGCGGCCTCTAGCACGACTGAAAAATATGACCCAAAAAGAATATAAAGATATCTAGGCAGCACCGGGAGAGAATACATTTAAATTTCCTGCACTCCTACACACAAATTTATTTAAGGGCTAAAAAAGTGGATTTTGCATGATATGTCCCCTTTAAATTATTACTTCCCCTCCTCCCATCGTCATTCCTCCCACAGGAGGTGTAAACTGAGGAGAAGAGCACTGTACTGTCTAACCCTATTATCATGTGATGAAATGATGAACAATGTGTCTGAAGCCATTTTTCAAATTAGTGACCATATTGCTCCTGTCAGAACTGTTAATGTACGTAGTCCACCAAAAGCACCCTGGAGAAACGGTGAAAAGATGTAAAGATGTGTCATGAAATGCTGTGAAACAGGCAGGTTGTGGACCCAGAATGTGGGAATCATGAGACAGAATGTGAACAGAAAAGGCAGCTTTATTGGTGAAGTCTTTTCTAAAAACAGAATACACAAGCCTCGGCTGGAACCAGGAATTTAAACTAGCAACATGAGCAGAACACAGCACTGGATATGAGGGACAACGTGACCAAGAACAAAGGAAGACTCAGATAATATGTAACAGGTGAGAGCACAGCTGGGGCTAGTCACTGAAGACGAGACAAGGGAAGTAAAATATATTATCAAAAAAAGACAGGAAATACTAATACTGAGAGAAGGACTAAGATATACGAACTTGACACAGACACAAGATAAACAATAGTGAGAAGAGATAGGAGGACAGAATGGGAATACAAAAGGGAATAACAACAATCATCTGGTGCAGGCAGGGAACTAAAGGCTCAGAAAGCAAGAAGAGAGACACAATCGAGTGGGGAGAAAAGCTTAGCCTGGCACAACTAAACAGGGAACCAGGGAACCAACCACAGGGACAGATACAGGGACACTAAGGACAGGGATGAGATTAGGACAGACTGGACACAAAAACAAACTAACATCATCTAACGGGGAACACAGGGGAAGCATGAAAATTAATGAGAGATAGAATACAGCAACATACAAGACATAAAACTCTGGGTCCACGGGACCATGAGAAGATGGCAAAAAGAATCTGCCAGAGAGCTGAGAGAAAATATTGAAAAAATAAACAGCAAACTGACTTTTAAATCTATAAAAATGCACTTCACTGCTACAGCAATGAAATAAAATTAGACTGACAATCATATATCGCCAAACGATTAACAATAATCAGGTTAATTACACTTTTTTTTTTTTTTAAATTTTCATCCACTGATAAACTACTTAATCCTTCCAAAACTGTACACAATGAATTCATTGCTACAAATAATTGAATTTGCTGCTTTGCTCCAGAGTAAAGTTTCTGGTATTAGAGGTAATATGTGAGCCACCTCACATTCTTATTAAGTTACTGCCACACACTCAATGTCTACATTCTTACCTGTAAATTCTAAAGATCTGGAAGAAGTTATTCGTCGGTTAAAGTCAGCAAGACGCATGAGTAGGCCATGCCTCCTTTGGTTTAGAGTAGCATTCATGCGTGAGTAGACAATGCATATCTCTTCCTCACTTTCAACCTTATTTTCTGTTTTGTGCTTCTTTCTTTAATTTTTTTTTTCCAATTACCTTCCTTTTAACTTTGGAAAAGGATGTGAAAATTGATCAAGGACCAAAGAGGACATTCCAGCAGAGGTGGAGGTAATGGATGGGGAGAGAAACACAGAGGGAACTAAAAGGTCATTCTAAAAGACACAATATAAACCAAAACACAAGACTGTAAAACTGAAATTCATCACTACAAAGATTATAAAGTAAAAACAAGAATCAAAGCCTTAAAATAAATAGTTTGAAATCTACTAGATTAAAAAAAAAAACAAAAAAACAAAAAACAAAAGGGGAAGCTAGTCACAGAAGTCAAAACCTCAAATGGTAAAAACCCAAACAAGCAAAATAATAATTTAAAGGAATTGCTGATTGTGTCTCATGATTGCAGTCTGTTGAGGACCTCCATGGGCACCCTGTGTCACCTTTTATACAGTATTACAGTAAATGCATTTCTTCTCTGCATTCAGCACAAACTAGCGTCGTTTCATGAGTCAGCGAAGGTGTCAACAGCTGTTTACTGTAAATAGTGACGCCACTGAGTGGAGCTGGGCATAAGTGTGTAGTGTGTTTGAAGTCTAGGACCAAGTTAAGCATGGCTCTCCTTCAGTTTGTGCGCTGTTTCACTGTGATGGTCATTCTAGGTGAGAAAGAAAATTTGATTTTTGTCATTATTGAGCTCATACCAGCAGTGGAAGAAGTACTAATGTAGGCTATTCTGAGGATAATATTCCATCTGCATACAGTGAAGAGGAATTCCACATGGAAATTGGTGCAGAGAGTGGATCTGTCGTGGGCTCCGGTTTGTGGTTTCAGTGTATAATCAGTGTTTGTTATTTGGTGTTTTTGGCTGGGTTTTTGATTAACATTAGGCTGGGTTTAGAGTTTTTCTTTTATTCCCATTATTTTTCCAGTATTTTGAGTTCTGGCTCCATTATTTTGCTTACTAAACATCACCCACTAATTATCGTTTGGAATGCTGCACCTGTACAAACACGAGGGGTGGTGGGGGTCGCCGTTATGTATAAAAAAACCAATTTTAATTGTATGTCTGTATCATTTGACAGTAATGTGAGTTTTGAATATTTACGTTTAGTGATTAATTCTATACCTCTAGCTATATTATTCGTTACCATATATCATCCTAAAATTTCTAAAATTGCAACAAAATTTGACCGCATTATTACTTCAAGTGATTTCAATATTCACACGGACAAAAGCAGCAACGCTGACGCTAAACGGTTCATCCGGTTATTGGAATGTTTACATTTTATCAGCTGCCCATGCTGGTACCCAAATGCACACACATGGAAGCAGGCAGCGTTTACCTGAAAGCAAGTCGTTTATTGACTGTTGACAGGTAAATCAAAAAGGAATTGTAAGCTACTGAAACATAAAGCGGCTAACGTGGTGCAGAAGGCAGGGGACACCCTGGACAGGTTGCCAGTCTATTGCTGTTTCCTAAACACGGGCGCAGTCGGTTCATTTCAACATGAAGCACGAAAAATAAGACGTGCTTTATTTTCAGCATTAAATATCAGCGCAGTTAGCAGTAAATTTTAGGCCAAAAACGTTAGTAAATTTATGTGTAAATTTATGATAGGAAGTTTGTGCCTGATTTAAATATTCTCATCTCTATATTTTGCGCCTTGAGAAAGGAACTCCCAGAAATACATACAGAACAGTTTCAGTCGCAAAAGTCTCTTGCACGCAATCTTGTCCCTTTGTCATGTTGTCTGTATAAGCCTGCCCATGTGTGCGCCGTTTCAATTTTTAAAAATGTTAAGGTAACAGTGACTTTATAAGTACAGATCTTTTCAAGGGAAGCAGTACTTTGAGGAGCTCATGAATGTAGAAAATGAGAGAGAGGGGCAGACCAATAGAGGAAAGTTAGTGAATCCGGAAGCGCAGAGGATGAGAAAGGAGGATGTGAGGGCAGCTATGAAAAGGTTAAAGAGTGGAAAGGTGGAGGTGTTAAGATTTTCCTTGGGAGTGACCACGATGGACACGATTAGACATGAGTACATCAGAGGGAGAGCTCAAGTTGAGCGCTTTGGAGAAAAGGTTAGAGAAGCAGGGCTGAGAGGGTTTGGACAGGCTGTTGAAGATGGAACTGCCAGGCAGGAGGAAAAGCAGAAGACCTAAGTGAAGATTCGTGGATGTAGTGAAGGAGGGTGTGCATAGGGTTGGTGTGACAGATGAGGATGCTAGGGATAGGATGGGATGGAGGAAGATGAACCGCTGCAACATCCCCTAAAGGCAGCAGGCGAAAGAAGAAGAAAAAGTAGTACAAACATTTCAGTTGGTTAGCTGAGGTTGTTTAGGTTCTTTTTTTTTTTTTTTTGCCATTTTTATATTGAAAAGTGAAAAATCAGTAGAGATTAAGAACATGTTTATTGGCAATGCTGACCACTTTACAATAGCACTTGCTTTTAAAAGCATGTAATTAAAAAGTGAGTGGTGGTGGTGGCATATCATCAGACTGTGAACCTGGAGGCTATGTGTTGTTTATTATGTGTTCTTTCAATTGTTGTTTGGACATGTGCAACTTACTAAAGTTTAATTAGCTATGAAGTTATGAGAAAAATTTGACAAAGGACAACAGAAGATAAATACACACCAGGATAACGAGAGGATGGGTAACAGATGGAAACGCAGCTGGGGATAATTACTAAAGTAGAACTGAATATAAAACATGAGAGACGGACAAAATAAAACAGGAAATAACTCGGTGTGGGAACAGAAATGCCGACTTAAAAACAGACCGCAAGAAGACAGGCACACTGAGGGAATATAAACGATACAGACGTTTGAATGAACTTAACACATGAGACTTGACACAAGAGGAAGGGGACACAGGGGGAGAACTAAACTCTAAAGCCACTGAGAATTAGGAACAAAACTGAACACCAGAAATACACAAATCAAACATGTCTTTAAACAAAGCAGGAATCATAAAGAATAATTAAATAAACAAAACCACAAAGTCCAAAAACTCAAAACGCTGGGTAACAAACCCGGAACCATGACAGCTTTAAGTCGCATTTATGAGCTGTGTTCACTGACAGGGGTTTCTGGACGTGTTCCTGGGCACATGCAGATTAATGGCTGTTTTTAATGCAGTGCTGCCTGAGGGCCTTAAGATCACGGTGTTCCAGTATTGCTTTTCAGCTTTGTCTCTTGTGTAGATATTACTGTATATACTGCAAATGATGAGCTATACAATGCCTTTGCAATTTCATGTTTAGGAATATTATTCAGAAAAAAATCTACAATTTGTATTTTTTGTAAATTTCTGAACCTCTGTCGAGATTTACTTCGGAGAAACTTGCCTCTCCAAGATGCTCTTTTTATACCCAATCATGTTACTGAACTGTTGCCCATTAACCATAGTTAATTATTTAGCTAATTAATTGCAAAAATATTTTTCCAGCTATTTCTTTTTAGTACTGCTTACCTTTCCAGCTTTTTGTTTTTGTTTAACTGTCATCTGTTTAAACTAAGTAAAGCTAAGTTTAAAGATATAATTCCTCCACTGTTTCCTTGTTCAGTGCCATGTGCCAATACAGTGCAGAGCAACAACCTAAACTCTGCTCCCTCAGAGGTCGATTATCTCGTTAATGCTGTTACATGCTCACTGCGTATGACTCTGGATACTTTGGCTCCTCTGAAAAGGAAAGCCTCAAATGAGAAGTGCTTGACTTCTTGGTATAATTCACAAACACGCACCTTAAAGCAGAAAACCTGTAAGCTGGAGAGAAAGTGACGTCTCTCTAATTTAGAAGATCTTCATTTAGCCTGGAAAAGAGTTTTTTGTTCTATTTCTTAAGCCCTCTGTAAAGCTAGGACATCTTACTATTCATCACTGATTGAAGAACAAAAGAACAACCCAAGGTTTCTCTTCAGCACTGCAGCCAGGCTCACAAAGAGTCAGAGCTCTGTTAACAAGTAATGGTGTCATGAATTTCTTCACAAATCAAATTTTAACGATTAGAAAAAATATTTATAACCATCTCACAGACTTGTCTTTGTGTACATCTTGAAACATCTACACGAAGGCCAGAGCTCCAGATTTTCCTCCAGACCTTTGCATCATATTATCTGTCACCTGTGAGTGTTTTTAATGTTGTGGCTGATCAGCGTACTCACTGTTTAACTGTCCTCTCCTTTCTTCTGTCAGCATGTGGCACAGCTGTGAAGCACCACAGAATCATGGGAGGTCAAGATGCATCCCCAGGACGTTGGCCCTGGCAGGCAACTTTATACGTTAATTACAGTTTGTGTGGAGGGTCTCTGATCACCAACCAGTGGGTGCTGACAGCTGCTCACTGCATAACACCGTGAGTCAGCAAAGTTTACATTTTGGTGATAGCAGTGTTGCGGTATGGTGGTGCAGTGGCTAGCACTGTTGCCTCACAATAAGAAGGTTTTGGAGTGTGGGTTTCTTTCCACAGACAACAATTTTTTAGGTTAACTAATGATCCTAAATTGTCTGTGGATGTGTGGTTGTCTGTCCCTCTGATAGACTGGTGACCCATCCAGGAAGTAAAAAAATGGATTAATGGATAGATAGTGTTGCACTTTATTTATTACTGCTCATTTTAACCAGCTGTGTTTTCACTTTCTTTCTGAAAGTAGTGGCAGGAAATGCTCTGTCCAACGATCATAAAAAAAAACCTTTGCATATCTGTAATGCTTATTATTTAACCACAACCCACACACCCTAGAAGAAAGCCTTTAACGTTACAGAAAATAAAATGAAAAAACAAAGCAAAAAAACAAAACAAAACAGGAAATGTCCATCCATGAACTGACCTTGGGTGTTCAGTGTTAGGCAGCAGTCAGGTCATTTGAATAAAATAATTTAATTACAGTGTGGTTATTATCACACAAGTATCTGTTACTACAAGTTTTGTGGTGGGATTGATAAAGATCAACATAAAATGCTGTAAAGATAACTTCTTCTTTTTTTTTTTTTTTGTTAAGTTATGATCGCTTTGGTGCATTTGTGATTGTGGGCCGCCATAATCAGTTAGGTTTAAACCCAAATCAAATGTTTCGGACACTGCAAGATGTCATCTGCCATCCTGACTACAACAGCGTGACATATGAGAACGACATCTGTCTTCTGAAGCTGTTGGCTCCTGTGAATTTCACAGACTACATTCAGCCGATCTACTTAGCCTCAGAAAACAGCATTTTCAACAGTGGGATCAGCAGCTGGATCGCTGGTTTTGGCCTTACAAGTAAGCTATAATATATTTATTTTGTTTTATGAGAATGATGCTTGATTCCAAAAGAATCTCTTACTTTTGAAATTTCTCCAATTAGGTGGTAGTTCCCTTCCCACCATCCTGCAGCAGGCCAATGTGCCAATAGTGGGAAACAGTGAGTGCCAGCTCCATTATCAGAACATCTCTGCGATCACGGATAACATGATCTGTGCTGGGCTGAATGCTGGAGGGATAAATTTATGTCAGGTGACCACCACCTTTTGTTAATTTGTATGTCTGTAAATGTACCCATAATTACTGATATTTTAGTCTGCCAGCTCTCAGGGTTTGTCCAAACTTTGGTATTGATATTTGGGTTTCAGCACAGATGAATGCATTTGTTCCATAAATACCTTCCAATTTCTGCCAGCCGTCCATGAAAGGATTGAGCCCCTTGGTGCAACAGGTCAACCTGATAAAGTGGCTTTAAATGAAATTATATCTGAGAGTGTTGGGCAATACTGCTACTATTCAATAGAAGTTTATTATGAATGTGTCCTGGGTTTTCTGCCCAGTGTTTTGTGTTCTAGATTTTTACTTTTGTCTCTTTCTGCTTAATTTGTTTATTTCTCTTGATGATTTTAATTCTCAGTCAAGGTTCTGTCTCCTTCTGTAATTTGTTAATCCCCTAAATTTGTTTTCCTGTCCTCCTGTGTTCTCTGTATTGAGTATGCGTTTCCTGTCTAGTTACTTCCTGTTTTATTTTGTTAGTCTTTGTCTCTCGTGCTTTGCACTTACTTTTACATCCTTTGTCTTGTTTTCGCTATTAGATCCAGCTGTACTAGCTGTTTGCCCGCATCATCTTGTGCATGTATTTTCCATTTATTTTAGCCCCAACCGGTCACAGCAGATGAGCTGGTTCTGCCAGAGCTTTCTTCCTGTTGAAAGGGAGTTTGTCCTTCCCACTGTCGCCAAGCGCTTGCTCATAGGGGGTCATTTTGATTGTTGGGTTTTCTGTGTAATTATTGTAGGGTCTATACTAGTGATGAGAGTGTGAAACCGAAGCTTCGATACGTGCTTCGAACCCTGCGCTTACAACTCCAGAGAACCACTGCTTCGAAGATTGATTCAGGACAAAAAAAATCACGTGACATATGACGTCCGAAGCAGCAACTGCTTCGTTCTCGGAATGAATCACCTGACTGGTTCAGGTGATTCGCTGGTTACGAGTGAAGGAGCGAGAGCGAGACAGTCAGCCAATGCTAAAACTCGCACAGTTTTAGCATTGTTATGACCAACAGTTACTGCTGAGTTATGAATTAAAGACAACCTTTCCTGGCAATCTCCTGCTCGTCCTTTCAACGTGATGAAGGACGCTGTCGTATCAAGATTAACGCAAAAGTGGTAGTTACAAAGCACACCCAGTTAATGCCATGTTTTCCCAGCACTCTGCTCAATAACACAACACACATATTCATCCATCTTTTTGTAAATAGAACCTGGTATCATGATATTTTATCATAACGTGTGCCTCAAACAATGCAAAGATGTTTTAGATCATTGGGGTGTGTGAGCATGACCATTCATGTGTGTAATTGAAAACATTGCACTTTTCCAGGAGAGGGCGCTATAATTGAATCTTCGAGTAACGAATATAAATAAAATTGAATTGAATTTTGTCTTAGTTCATGGTTGCATCCTCCCTCATTGGTTGTCTGTGCTCTGTGTTCCTTGATCTGCTCCTGCCCTGCTTGCCGCATGTTTGCTTTTTTTTTTTCTTGAGCGTTACCAGCAATAAAGCTGAGCTTTTGAGTTTATTCCTGTCTTCTATGTTCTGCATTTGGGTCCAAATCCTGCCTGCCGCACAGCCCTATGTGACGGAATGTCATTTGTCTGCCTTTCATATTTTAGACTGAATTCAAATTTTATGTTTGGTCTTTATGGGATAGTTTTAATTTTTTACAGTTTTTGTGTGATATTTTTCATGGAAAAATATTAGGAATCATGAACAGTTATGTCATAGTTTTCATTTGTAAAACCACATGTGACTGGTTAACTGACAACACAAAAACATCAAGAACCATTTTAAGCTACCATAAGATGTTCGGTCCCATCTGAGGACTGGGTCCACAATTAAATGGCACCCACCTGTCCCAACAATATTTATTCATTTCTTTTCACAGGGAGACCTGGGGGGACCACTGGTTTCCAAACAAGGTTCAAGCTGGATCCAGAGTGGAGTTGCGACTTTTGGTGCCGTTGGCTGCGTCAATCCTGTGAGACCTGGAGTCTATGCTCGTGTGTCCAAGTACCAGACATGGATCAATGGCACCGTCACTGGGACACCCCCAACGTTTGTTAACTTCACCTCCATGGACCCTAGCAGCATCTTCATCAGTGTCACATCAGCAGCAACCAATGCCCCCACCACTGTCCCTACCACTGTCCCCACCACTGTCCCCACCACTGTCCCCACCACTGTTCCCACCACTGTCCCCACCACTGTTCCCACCACTGTCCCTGCTACTGTCCCCACTACTGTCCCCACCACTGTCCCTGCTACTGTTCACAGTGGTGAAAACCTGATCCACTTCACTCACTTCACCTCACTCTGTGTTCTTGTTGTGTTGCTCCATGTACTTTTTGGAAGTGGTGGAATGTAACTCAACACATTTACTCAAGTCTTGTATTTAAGTACACACTTTATAGGACAGCTTGAGTTTCTAGTTGCTTTAAAAAATCATTAATTAGATCTGTACAAACAAATAATAAAGATTATTAAATCAATGTTTTCTTATATATTGCATGACAGTAAATATAAAAACTAAATCAGGTTGCAGATAGACATTTTGAAACTTGCATAAAACACTTAATAAAGTAACTCATTCTGGACTGTACCTCGGACAAACTGAGGATTGTGATTGACAAATCAGATCCTTTAGAAATTATTCTGGGAGGTGAAATGGTAAAGTTTTGTTCTCACACGTGAGCTTATTTCTGTGGTTCGGTCAAAAATCTGATTCAAATGATTTGAAATCTTTCCAATAGCTTGTTTTGTGATGGAATTTTAGATTAGAATGTGTTTAAACCATGTATAATAAAAATAAAAGCAAAAAATATTTGTTTCCATGTATTCTTTCTGCTTGCAAATAGAAGAACGAGTAGGAAACACTCACAGGCCATTAACTTAGTAATTGGGATAATTGTGTCCTACTGGCCAGCAGGGGGCGTCTGATTGCAAAAAGAAGAGATTGTCTAGAGGAGAAGTGGTGAAATGACACTGCTGCGGACTTGCTTGATGACCTTCAGTCAACAGAGTTTATGGTCTAAATAGTTTCACTTCCTGCTGAATACAGCGTGTCATCTTGCGAAATGTGATCCTCCTTAGAGTGAAAGAGGAGCTTTCATACCAGAGACTGATGTGCCTTTATTAAGCAATCAAACAAAATAAATTTGCAATAAAAAAAAAATAGATGTGGAAATAAAACTATACACCTGTACTGCAAAATGTTTTAGTGGAGATAAAAATATATTTTAGAACAAAATGTGAAACCAGTGTTTTCAAATGGAAAAGTTTTTGCTGCTGTTGAGCTTGTCGGTGTGACTTCTGCAAAAGACTCCAAACACCATCAAACACAGCAGCTTTGCAGCATCCACAGTTTATCAAAAGAAAGCCAGAGTCCTTAAAAAGGTTAGAAAATCAAGGTCTGTTTACACAAAAATAATTTTCAGTTTGCAAACAGAATCCGCAGCTTCGCATTTTAATCCATGGCTTTATTTTGCTTGCAATAAAACATTTTAATGTGGTGTCGTTTTGCTCTCAAATACACTTTTTGTTTACAAATCGATCCACTTTAAACGATAAAGGCACGCAAGTAACTCCATAACAGACACGAATTTAAAACCTCAAGGAGTGCTAAGAAGCCTCTTGTTTAATGTCTTTGTGCTAATCAGAGCTTCATCATGCACCCATCAGTTAAACAAATTCTGACCAATCACAACAGGGCATTTCACAGCGACCAACACTATTTAAATGTGAGCAAACACGTCCCAGCGCCGAGGCTGCTCGGCAGAGGATGAAGAAGCTTTCCTCGACTTTATCCGCCTTGTAGATAAAGTTGGGATCAAATCCACCATGTGGGCTCTCTCTGTGTGGAGTTTGCATGTTCTCCTCGTGGGTTCTCTCCGGGTACTCCGGTTTCCTCCCGCAGTCCAAAGACGTTCAGTTAGTGGGATTAGGTTAATTGGTGATTCTAAATTGGTGTGAATCTGAGTGTGAATGTTGTCTGTCTCTCTGTGTTAGCTGGCGACCTGTAGCTGGGATATCATCTATATGACAGAAATCATTCCAATAAGATGGTAATTGTTAAATTACATTTTGAATTTCAAAGTGAATGGACAGCTTTCATAATCTACAGCAAAAATAATAACCATAGATTGGGGATTGTTCTTAATTATACACATGCATGTCCTTGCTTGTACTAAGTAAAAGTTGTATTAAAAACATTAACTCCTGTAATTACAAGGCCCAGCCCAATCAATAACTGGCCTGTTCTCTTTCCATCCCTGCAGACCTGGACTGTACACTCGTGTGCGACCCAGAAATATCGATGGAACCGTCACCAATAAACAGCCAGGCTTTGTTACCTGCCCAGCCACTGACAGCAGCTGAAACTTCACCTGTATCACTGCTGCTCCCCGTTATATGTGGCAACAAATTTGTGGTGGTGGAAACACGATCCGCTTCACTCACTTCACCCCTCTTTGTGTTGCTCCGTATGTTTGTTGAATACTTGAGTACTTCATGAAACTTTGCAACTCTGAGGTGAAAGTTTGCGTCACTGCTTGAGTTTCTGTTAACGTTACGCTCTCTCTCGCCCATACAGAAGAAGAAACAACCCCACAGAATCATCAGTGGGGTTTCCCTTGTGAATAAACCATTACTGTACCAGCAGGTGGCGCCAAAGTGAAGCTACAAAAGTAAACCTTACAGGTGTGTGTGTGCGTGTGTGTGTGTGTCAGCAGAAAATGATCGAGCATGTTAAGTCTTTTTATTTTTTTGTATTGCAAAATCAAAATGAAAAATCTTTGATCCCCAAGTTTCACATGATGGCGTCATCAAACTTTTCCAGGAGAGTAAATGCAATGTTTGTTTGTTTGCTTGTTTGTTTTGCCTAGTAAATGTGACTCCGATGATGTGATCTCCTTTATGTTATTAATTAGTGGCTTGCATGGAATTATTTTTGTGCCTGTTGCTTAACTATCATTTAATCAGACTGGATAGATTTGTAATCAAAACACGAGTGTTGAGAGGAAAACTACAGACAATGCTCTAAAAACAAGTTTTGTGTTTTATTTAAACACCTTGAGGCAACTGTTTGTTGTGATTTGGTGCTACATAAGTAAAACTGAATTGAACTGTAAGTGAAAATAAGCTGTGAATTAAAATGTGAAGCTAAAAAAAAAATGTTGTTTGCAAACTGAAAATAACACTTTAGCAGTTCCGGGCTCGTCTTTGTCTGCAGGCACCAGTTTAAACACAAAATTCTTCTTATTCAGCAAACTATGGAGGCTGCCAAGCTGTCACTCGTGGATCCACGAGTGGATATATATTTTTTATTGTTTGCTTGTAGATATACAATTTCAAGCTGTGGTAAACACTGTTCGAAGAGCTGAACAGATGACGTCCTCTTTCTTTTCCAGCCTGAAACGTGAAACCCACCAGAAGAAAAATAAACAAAAGAAACACGTGCTGTAAACTGTCTCCTCATCTTGCGCTTTTTTAAAAATTTTTAACTCGATCTCACATGAAAGCGGCACTCACCCACCAAACCAAATATTCCAGCTCGGAGTTTCTTAGAATAAAACTGGGTTGAGAGGAATCTGACCAAAACAAAGTCCTCGTGGTCTGGATGAAAAGTGAGATGTCTGGGCATGCCCACATCTGTCTCCTTTGTTTCTCTGTCTCTTCTCCTCCACTTGTTCTTTCGCTTGAAACACACAAAGATAGAGACTCATTCACATGCGTTCAGCTACATGCACTGCAATGCGGTGGCATTCCACAACGGTGATTATCTGCAACCCCAATCATTTCTGTCTGCGGGGAGAGTGTGGGAAAACTTCAGGCTGCAAGGAGCAGGCAGAGCATGGCTGCGAGATCAGGCCGGAACACTCTGAAAACAACATAATCAGCTCATATTTTTTTTTAACTTGAAATGCAGAAGCTCTGTAGAACACAGTTTAAAGTTCGGAAAGGAAGCCCCTTAGTGCCAGCTTCCGACACTCTCTCTGCAGTTTGTGAAAAAGTTGTTCTTTTTATTGCCTTCTTTTGGCGGCTTCATCACTTGGCATGCTACCCATTAGATAATTTCAGCTGGAGATCACATGAAAGAGAAAACATTAAAGATGATAAATTGTTGCAAGAGAGCTTAAATTAACCAAAAAAAAAAAAAGTGTTTCTCTAGCTGATTAGCACTGAACCTAAGTTAACCAAGATGTAGTGAGTTGTGCTTACTTAACAGTCTTGATTGCCGATGTTTTCTTGTTTGATTGTGTCTAAATATGGGTGTTATATAAGCAGACTGGTAAGAGTTTAGAAATCTGCGGGACGTGACGCTAAATGTTGTCGTTGGCCTGCAGGCCAGCGCAATTAGGTGCTCATGCAGGTCTGCAGAGCTTCAGGGTGGAGGGCGGACAGTCTTTGTTTTGAGAAGCCTGTGGGCAGAGTGGAAATCTTTTTATAACGAGCCTAATTCAGATGTTACATCTTCAAAATTTGACGCTGAGCAGGAATGTCTGTATTTGCAGTTGTGATCACCATGAAACCAGAAATACAATGGATAACTTGTAAGAGTGCGTTTAAACTCCACTCAGGGATGGCTTTCATAACTTAAAATGACTGATGACAGAAAATCGTTTCCTGCAGCTTCAGATAGGAGAGCTGTCTGCATACATTGTTAACCACACCTTTCTCCTTCTTTTTAAAGCTCCGGCTCAAAAGGAACAATATTTCAGAGTATGATGTGCAACTTTTCTACACTGAAATGTATAAAAACTACACTTGTTTATTAAACTATCCAAAATCATTCCAAAAAAGTCCAGCCCACATAAATCTGTCATTTTATTCTACGTAATGGTCTCCTTCATTATGGTCACCAATCATAGACTTCATGAGGGAAGTCCATGATAAACCTTTATACAACTGGAAGTTTTGACCCTGAACAGGATAAGTGGCAGTGGATGGATGGAAGTCTTTTTTTGGTTGCCCCCTGCTGGCCATTAAAAGAACACAGGTTTGAGGCACTTCTGCATTGGTTTCACTTTTCAGATGAGAAGTTACTTCCATCTGAACCGAGTAGAGTTGGAATAGAGGGACAGTTGAAACACCTCAAACAACTTAAGTGCACAACAAGTAAGATCTGTCATTTTTGCTCTGCACATGTGTGGAGCCTATCCCAGCTGTCACAGGACAAGAGGCAGGGTACACCCTGTACAGGTCACCAGCCTAACACAGAGAGACAAACAACATTCACACTCATGGGCAATTTAGAATCACCAATTAACCTAACCCCACTAACTGCATGTCTTCGGACTGTGAGAGGAAAGTGGAGTACCCGGAGAAAACCCACGCAGACACAGGGAGAAGGCCCAGGTCAAGGTGGATTCGAACCCAGACCTTCTAGCTGTGAGGCAACAGTGATAACCACCACACTGCTCATAAATTAAATTATTAATTAATATTTTTGCTGACCCATCATTTTTTAAAGGTGTTTGTATTGCATTGAATTGGTTAGGCAGCTTTACAGCATTATGGACGGGTGTTTCAGTAAGGGTACATTTGAAACAAAAATGCACTTTGTGCTTTAAAAACAGCTGTGAAGCACATTAACTACATATAGATATTATTATTTTTGTGGTACACAAGGAAAGGAAACATCATAGGAAATTTAACATATTCTCATTCAGTAGCTTTTGTGTGGTAATGGTTAGAGGGAAAAGTGCACCAACTGTGCTCGGTCTACTTCAGCCCATGCATTCTACTCATGTTAGCCACCAAGTTAATACTAGCATTACAACAATATAACAACCTCAAATTGATTTTAATTTTGGTGGAATTGTCTGGACCCCACTAATAATGCTGGACGACCCCCGATTCCCTGATGTGGAAGGTCAGAGAGACACTGAGCTATATTTTTTTGTATGTGCTTTTGTGGAATGCAAGTATTTAAAATGTGTGTCTGTTTATGTGGCTTTTCAAAACTGCTTTCCAGCTTTTCCCCTGCTCAGAATGGGCTTTTGGCTGAATGGCTACAAAATAAGCACTACAGGTCTGCATGAATAAACAAATTAATTGCAGTATGTGAATTGTCTACATCTTTCTGAGAATTTGATAAACAAAACTGTATTTCATACACTGAGAAAATTAAACACCAGTTTTTTTTGTATGAAAGTATTTTTACTTGTTTGGCAAACATTTATATGCAGGAAACATAAATTTGTAGTAATCTCACTATCATAGTCCATAACAAGTAATAGGTTTAAGCCTTTGGGGTAATTTCACTTAATATGTCTGCAATCTGCTCTTAAGAATACTGCAATATTACTTAAGTTATATTGGTGGGTTAGTCTTTAAAATGAGCTGATGGTTTTCGCAGCGGCTCTCCTGTTTCACATGAAAGCCCAGGACTCTCCTCTCATTCTGCTGCTTACCGCCTGATGCTCCTAACAATACAGCGGTGGGCGCCTTTATAACCACCCCCCCTTTGACACTTCCCATTGGGCGAGACTTGCCAGAGCGCTCTCTTATTGGTTTATTTTCTATCAATCACATCCAGCCGTTTGGATAGTAGGCGGGGCCACCTACCTCGCTTGGGAAAAGTTTTCCCAAAGTTTGTTACTGCGTCAATTTTGTGAATGAGACCGGAATAACGTTGTGTGTATTTCAAAATAAAATACACTTTCTGGGGAACTCTTTGTATCATAAAGTAAATATGTGAGATGATATTATCAGGAGATAATTAGTAAAAGTTATTGTATAAATTTATAACGACAAAATAGATATAATAGTCAGATTTCGGTAATTTTAATCACTCGAACCAAAAGTGGAAACCGAAACTTTGCTGTAACTGTTGCTATCTTGACTCCGTGTTAAAACTTTCTGCCCTCCCCCTCTTCCACTCACTCCCTCCGTCCTTTTTGCCCATCCATCCATCCATTCGTTGTTGATGTTAGACCGGTGATGGAGAAACAGAGGCACCGCCACCGGCGCCGCTAAGCATAGTAACGACAGAGAAAGACGGAAGGAAAAAGAGCGGGATAACGGATACACGGAGCGGAGGGAGAGGATGGAAACCGTGGAGCAACTCGTCTCCTTCCACCACATTCAGGTCCAGTTGAGCGGGGGCGCGCCTTGGGGGTTCACGCTGAAAGGAGGGCTAGAGCACGGCGAGCCGCTCATCATCACCAAAGTGAGTCACCATAACAACTGACAGCATTTATAAATGTGTGCGAAAAGCTCCGTTTGGACGCACTAAAGCGGCCGCAAAAGTGCGTCAAAAGTTGCTTATACCGCACTGTGTTAAAAAACCACGCTGTGCTTTGTGAAGTTTGCTGCATAGAGTTAGAGTTTGTTATGTGCATGCCATCACACTCACAGTGAATATAGGAATTGCATTTCATAAGGATGTGGTTGCTGCAACAGTCCTGCCCCAACAGAACAGCAGTTGTGTTGGTTATTCTTGCATTCTCTCATTCCTGCAGGGTTGGCTGGCTGGTTTGAACTTTTCCAAGTCATGCAAAAAAAAAAAAAAAGCCTGACAAACTGATTCTGCACAACTCCATTTAAAGTCCTCCTCTTCTTCTGCAGCAAATTAAAAAAAAAAAAAAATTCTCCAAAGCTAAAGCAGATATCCGGTGCTGGTTGATGTTTGTCAGCTGTCACTGTCTTTGAATTAAAAAGCCCCCCCCCCCCACATAATGCAATGCAGCGGCTGAGCTCTCAAACCTGGAGGTCAAAAG